>CM074198.1:850609-1078109 GCA_037179385.1 Holothuria scabra
AAGCTGGGCCGTAAAACCTCATCTAACTAACCAAAGAAGTAAACATATTTCTTTTGCCTGAAACCACTTACATTGCTTATATTTACAATACCTAAACTGGTGACATTGTACAGGATGTTGTGTAAGTAGACAACTGTCACGAAGCCTGAGGTGCAACTGAAACATTTCCCAAAGTAATCTAGCAGTCTAGTTTTAGTTGGAAAACAATTTCGCATTGCCTGCGTAGCGCCTTTGTGGCTGTCGCCCCATAGGTTGGTTTTTCGTAGAGATGAGCTGAACGAAACAACTTAGCAGGCTACTTCATTCTTGATGATATGAATATATCATACAATAACATTACAATTCGTAGAAAAAAATATCTCTTACTACCTAGTGAACAAACTTGAACATACCTCAGTGCAGGGATTCATGTAAAGATACGAACTTGACTAAGATTTCCGGAGACAAAATTCATGGACTTCAAAAATGTGTTAAATAAATTTTTCTTTCAAGACATGGTTAAAAACTGCATCTCATTACCGCACAACGTTCGGACAATAATAATTTTTTAAAGTGATATAGGAGATATGGTATTAAGGAGATATAGTACACTATGGGAAATGTGTGATTTCGTCGGGTCACGTTTTTTGGACATTGCATCCACTTTATTTTTAATTTTGATGTCGCTGCAGGGAATATTATGCAACATTGTTGGTGTTACTCTCCTTATGGTGTAAGGTAATGCTAGATCTACAAGAAATGATATGAAAACATCCCAACAGTATCAAATTTCAAGGACAAGCAAGACATTGGAAGAAAAACAAAAGGAATATGGCAGAAAGTGTTCAAATTACATAACTTTATGTGTCTTTGTTGAAAAGTGGATCGATTTAACAAGATCAATGACCAATCCTTATCGCGAAAAGTCGTTATTTAGGGAAAAGTGTATTGTTACTTGGTTTGGAGGACATGATCTGTAATATATTTGTCTTTCTGAACAGACCCTACTGAAAAACTACAAGAATATACCTTTCACCCTTTTTGATTCCTTGCCGAAGGCAGGCAAGGAATCTATGCAATGGTGATGTCGTGTGTGTGTGTGTGTGTGTATGTGTGTTTGTGACGCTCCTTGTAATCGCGATATCTTGAGATAGGAATGACTGACACTTTTCATATTTAGTATATAGATTTGCCATGGTGGGAGAAAGAACCCTATTGTTTTGGTGGAGGTCAAAGGTCATTTAAGGTCACCAGAGGTCAAAGACCGAAAACCTTGTAATCGCGATATCTTGAGATAGGAATGACCGACACTTTTCATATTTGGCATATAGATTTGCCATGTTGAAGAAAGAACCCTACTGTTTTTGTGGAGGTCAAAGGTCATTTGAGGTCACCAGAGATCAAAGACCGAAAACCTTGTAATCGCGGTATCTTGAGATAGGAATGACCGATACTTTTCATATTTGGTATATAGATTTGCCATGTTGAGAGGAAGAACCCTATGTTATTGGTAGAGGTCAAAGGTCATTTGAGGTCACCAGCGGTAAAATTGCAAAAACACTGAAAATGGCTTGTAAACACGATATCTCCAGATAAGAGTGACCGATACTCTTCATGTTTGGTATATAGCTTTGTCATGTTGAGAGAAAGAAGTCTTTTGTTTTTCATAGAGGTCAAAGGTCATTTGAGGTCACCAGCGGTACAATTGCGAAAATTCTGTGCCTAAAATGTAAAGAAAAATCTATCAAATACTGTCAATTTGTAAGCAGGTAAGGTATTTGATTGCTGAGGAATCACTAAGCCTTTTGGCTTTCTGGTTTATTCTTCCATTCTTTTTTTACAAAGAGTGTGTCTTTTTACGTTGGACTTCAGCTTCAAAGGTAACAACATCAGAATTTTCATGGATACGTGTGGTGGCACAAAAGCCAGTTGTGCTGTGTGTTTCTAGCTGGGTGTATATATTTACACAGCAGTGGGCTAGGGGCGAGTGGGGAAAACCATGAAAGGAGAGTAAAATACCCCCATCAAAACTACTGGTGGCACAGCGCCCTTTCGCGCTTTGATTGCTGAATGTTTAAATAAATGCATAATTTTCTTTTTAACAGGCCTATCTACAGAAGACTAAACACCCTCTAATCCCAATCACGTGTGTATCTGAGGGACGCGAGTCCGAGGCATTTTTCTCAGCTGTAGCATGATTTGCCAGTCTTCAACTTGACACAAGTTAAAAACTGAATAAATTCTCTTTGTGAATATGCAAACTAGCTTTTCTTCACATACGAGTAGCGTTGTTCTTTATAGCAAGATAAATTGATAAAATGATTTGTTTTTGAAAATCATTGTTTTGTATCTGTTTAATCAAATGCTTGAGGGGCTGTTATAGGTAATGCATTAGAGTATTTTGCGCACTGATTAACATGATTGTTTGTGATTGGTTGTAGGCTATACTCATGGTGTGGTATCAACCATCGTATATGGTCTTTAAAGGCTGAGATGAACCAACATTTGAGGATCATTGGATGCAATTTGGTAAAATATTTTAACAAATGGCGGAAGAAAATTTATATTACTCCCAATTTTGAGATATATCAAAGAGGCACCGAAATACGGTATTTGTCCTTGAATTATGGTAGGTTTTTATCCTGGTCTTGACTATAACCTGATAACTATATCTATCCCCAACATTGGGCCCTCATACGGTCTGATCAAAGCGGCTGATCCCCTTACGTAGCCTGAAAATTAATAAATACTTTTTAAGTCACTCTGAAGTATTGCCGCATCCACAAATCTGTGCTACCAGCCGACCAATCACACGCTGTCTTAAAACTAGTGCGGTAAATCTGACGAAGCTTAATCATCTTGCCAGCCAACGTTTAATTTTCTTGTATTACATTCAGTTTCCTGAAACTGAATTTTATTATAACATTTGTCTTGTTTTTGCTCTTGTTTATACTATACGGTAAGTTTTGTTTAATCCTATTCGCAAATTTCGATCACGAAAAGTAATTATATTTGTTTTTTTTTTTTCAAGTGACAAAGGATTTACTTGGTAATATGCTAATACATTACATTCATCATTAAGTTAAAGGTTTTTGAAAATTAAATTTATTCTTTGGAATTTTTAAGAAAAGTATATACAGTTTGGAAGAATATTGCGTCGGACTATCTTAAAATTAAAGCAGTATAAAGTAGGAAGAAATTGAGTGAGTAGTGCTTATAACTTTAATATGTATGATTTATCAGTAATCGTCTAGCAGTCGGTTCTTGTTTCAAATGAAGCTGTGAATCATGATGAGTAGGACGCGTTACTTCTTAATATTCCATTTACCACTTTGGTATATAAAGACCGTTGGAGAAGATTGTATCAATCTGTTAAATGAAAGAGTCTTCCGTCAGACTGACATTATTTTTATAATGGTTTAAAAATTAGAACATCTTTTTGTGCCAAAAAGACTTTAGTAAAATATTTCTCAGAAAAATTAGGACTTACCAACAAGTCGGAACTTGCCTTCTTCAATTTTAAATGATTCTAAATGGTTCTCTAGTATAGGAATATAACTAGAATATTGAAAACATATAGGAAAGGTTAAAACTGCTGGTAAGCATGAAAACGTTTAGATCTTTTTTAGTAAAGTGCTGTGATAATCATGATTTTCAACTAACGTTTATATTTTGTAGCATAATTCACTTCACTTATGCTTTTCGGCATTTTGCACATTGCACATAATACTAACTTGAAAAAAACTGTATTTTGACTTTAATGTGTATTTATTTATTTTCCTAAAATGCTTGAAACACAGTGATCTTAAAATAGGAATTGATTTCAAAACCAAAAGAGTTTTACTTGGGTTTTTTTCATTTAAAGTGTACCTCAAGTCTAGAATTTTTAATATTTTCGGATAATGCAAAATAATCCAGCTTGTTCCATTGCTAAGATATTAAATGTTGAAATTTTTCTACTTATCCAAATAGTTCATTGAGCAACAATTTCCTTTTGTTCAACTCGTATGTCCTTTTTTCCCTTTGATATTGAAAGTGAATACCTAACCACCAGTGTTTCCTGTTTTATTGAATGACTTGTTGTACAGAGGGGCTTGTAACATCAAGTCACCCAAAAGCAATAAGAACGCCCTCATCTTTCGGCACAGGATGCAGTTTATAGTTTTCTGAAAAACAAAGAGGTACAAAGATTGTAATTTGAGTGGTACAACAATAGCAAATAAGTGTGCAATCTACCATTTTTGCGGAGGGTATAAAATTAAATATTTTTTATATCAGCATAGGAATGTACTGTGAAAATGGGATTGAACAATTTGAATTTCGTCTCATACTTTGTAATATATATTTTGGAAATGTCAGACTCGAGGTACACTTTCAATCCGTGAGTTTCCTTGCTCTCCGAATTCTGTAAATGGGTAAGACCAATATAAGGTTGAAATAGTTGTCCCTTCATTCACATGGTTCATTCTAAGATATTGTGCTACTCAAAAAATATTCCTGTGAATTTTGTCTTAGGGTATAGATGGAACACCACATGGAGTACAGTCTGTGAAATAGGGTTGGTTGATCCAGGGGTTGTGGCGCACCTTGGTTGGTTTCGGTTCAACCTCTATCTTTCTCGATTAACCTTTATGTTCTCATCGCAGAACTTCTGATACAACCTATGAACGACAGGCTTACACATCTTTACTTTGTCACTTGAAGCTCAAAACTGCTAGGTGCAACCCGAATGTTTCATCGCAACAAGGAGAAAGGCCATGCCCTCGGTCACTTGGTCAAGATTCTACAAATGTTATTTTGGGGGCGTGTTATCGTTATTGCCACTGTGCCGGCAGATTTCCCAATATTTGAGATTTAGCGGCACTAACGGCTTTTCCCAGTTGAAAGTTGAATGTTTCAATCCTCCGATTTTAGAAAACTCGTGATTGCATCAGGTCTACGCAAAGAAACTCACCGCACCTCCTGTCATAGAATAATGGGACAGGCCCGCAGCCAGACAAGGTTTAGGATGGGCGAAAATTTTCAGGGGGTGGCGAATTTTTTTCCAGGGGAGGCCAATTGTGTAAAATTGTATCAAGTCAATGATAACCTAGGGTACAACATCTCTTGGGGGCTCGGTCCCCACCCCCTTTGGCTGCCGACCTGGGATTGGGAGAGGGTCAGAAATCCTTGGACTTTGGAAGATTCATCAAATAACATTTTAATAGACTTATTAAAATACTATCTCTCTCGTCCCGGATCAGTACTTTATTATTGGGTGCCTGCCCGTCCAATTTTGCTTATAAGAATATTAGTCAAACATCACGAGCTCTATCAACAGCGGCTGATTTCGACGAGAGATTCCCCATTCAAAGTTGATTACAACCATTGGCGGATCCAAGGTGGGTCCATGTCTCACTCAAAGAAAAAAAAAGCAATTGACTTTTATATATAAAAAATAGACCTTAAAGTTTAATGAAATATGTTAGAATAACATTAATTTCACTATTGTAGACTTTCGCTGCTCCAAACTGTACATGGCATATATGATAGGACACCTTTTCCAAAAGTGAGAGGACACCAGTTTGACCTCTGTCAGTAAAGGACCTGGATTCGCCGGTGATTGGTAATGGACAGAGAGTTGGCAACGAAGCATGAATACTCTAAGCATTGATCTATACCTATTCATAGGAATAGGGGACTGGACTGTGGCGTAAAAACGATATCTTTTCCTTGTAAATATGAGAAAAGTTTGCAGTCGTTGCTTCTAAAAAATCTTTTTGCGATATTTTCTGACACATCCTGTCACACTTCAAAAATACATGAAGTGAATTCAGTCGTTTCATATTTTCTAACACCTGCACACAGTCAACAGGTCTGAAAAGCACAAACTACTTTTAATATTTTAGCCGTCTAGAAACTGTCATGAGCTTGAAGTATAAAAGACAGATTGGTTGTATTTGTAACGCTACTGATCATGGGAGTATAGGAGACAGATTGGTTATATGAGCAGATCTGAGAGCTGTAAGGGCAGATCTAGGATTTGGAAAACACGTAACAAAATCTTGAGGGTAATGATTATATCGGCATTTCGTATACAACAGAGAACACAAAATGAGATAAAGCTTCTGGCACCATATTTGGCTTTCGATGATGACAGGATGACAGGATCAGCCGTTCCGTCAGCAGTAAAAGCAAACAACGTCTTCCTTCCAAAATTGGCGAGGCTATTATAAGACATCTACAAACTTTACAACAGGCGTCTTAAAACTGAAGGAGGATAAATGTCTTTCTTGGAAATCTAAATGGACTAAAATGTGATAGCGGGATGTCTAAACGTCGACTTCTGTTACATTGGAATTTAGCTCGTCTCCTCATGGCTGTGTTCATATTATACTATATGCGCGACGAGTGTAGGGAGCGCACGACCATTAACTACCCTGTTCACTTACATACTATTTTGCCCTTCATCAAATGCCCCCCCCCCCCCCACAGCCTTTCAAAGCTCACACTCCACTAAAGCTACCCCTCACATGAAAGCCAGTGAGTTGGCCAATCATGGCATCACAAATTTACCATGTAGCATGACCGTTTAGATTTTGAGCTAACAGGGAAAGAAGTGTAAAGGCCGTGCACCCACTCCTATTAATCCCCAAAGTGACGGAAATAACTTCTTTTTCACATCCAGTACTGTAATGGTCTAAATTAGGCCTACCTTCAATCCATCCCAATTTAACATCACTTGCACATTAACATCTCCTCTTTCATATCCACGAATAACAAGCAGCAACTGATTGTTCTAATGTGAGCAATTAACACTCAAAGAGGACCTAAAATTGACGGTGCACTTTGGAACTACTTTTCCCAAGAATGGTGGTGTGCTACCTGTAGTTTCCAGCTTTTTATGTTTGAGGGCGTACTTTAATTTAAGGAAACTGGTAAACGTCATGTTCAACTTGCTACCGGGAAGATTGTGCCATACCAGGGAGTTGGCAAAATCTCCTTGATCTGTGTAGCTCAATTAATGTTACTGCATCAATATGACGTCAAAGGCACAATCTAACGTCCCGCACTTCTCATGGATTGCATGCCCTACAATGGCATGGGATAGTTAGGCTTCTTCGGATCCCCTTCTCACCACCCCTCTACAATCCTTCTTTTAAAATGAAGACTGAAGCTCCGAGATTTCAAGTTGTTGCTGCTGGTAAATAAGATCCAGCTGGCCAGTTGCCCCTATCGCCAAGTTTCACTCTAAAATCAAAAGAGTACTGTTTACGAATTGAAAGTCTGTTATGCCATGAGTTTATATCTAAATATAAAGTGGGCCCGCGCTTGTCTTCAAGGTGTTATACGTTTGCAGATGCTCACCAAAAGGTTTCAATTACTGAGTAAGACATAACATCGGGGTCAGACAGTCAGGGGAAGCATTCAGGTCATATTTCACATCAAATGTCGAGAATTAAAAATGGACAAAAATTGAGCAAAATTATATAGAATCACAACATTTTTCTCATTTTGGGTCAATTTTCAGAAGTCTCCTTTCTGATAATTTATGGATGCTTTCAAATAAAGTAAAGGGTACTGATTACGAATTGAAAGTCCGTTTTGCCATATATCGTTTAAAATTAAAGAAAAAGTGGGCCCACCCTTGTCTACAAAATGCTTTAATTTGGGAAATGCCAATTTAACTGTTTCAATTGGTGAGTAAGACATAAAATCGGGATCAGGGGAACCAGTCTGGTCATATTTCACATCAAATGTCGAAAAATTAGAAACGAACGAAAAAAAAGCAAAATAAAATAAAGAAAAAACAAGTGTAAAGCCTTACATCATTCTTATTTTTATTAAGATACAAAATCGGGGTCAGGAGAACCAGTCTGGTCATGTTTCATATCAAAAATCGAAAATTTGAAAATAATAGGAAAATGAACAATTTTTGAATTGTCAGTCCGTTTTTTCTATATAGCGGTTATTACTAAAAAAAAAACGATGGCACATCATTGCCTATAAAAAGTTATATGTTTAGAAATGCTCATTAAACTGTTTCAATTACGGATTAAGATACAAAATCGGGGTCCGGAGAACCAGTCTGGTCATGCTTCACATCACATAGCGGTTATAACTAAAAAAATGATGGCACACCAATGTCTCTAAAATGTTATACGTTGGCAAATGCTCACCAAGCTGGTTCAAATACTAAGTAAGACAATTATTAGGGGTCAGAAGAACCAGTCTGTTAAATTTCACATCAAAAATCGATGAATTGAAAATAATCGAAAAATGAACAATTTTTCATAAAATTTTCAAGGGTATAGCCTTACGTTTTTCCCATTTTCGGTCAATTTGCAGAAGTCTTCTTTTCGCTTATTAATGGATGTTTTCTGATGAATTAAACGGTACTGATTATAAATTGAAAGACTCTCATGCAATAAAATGTTTATAGCTTAAGAAAGGTGGCCAAGCGCTTGTCTATAAAATGTTATACGTTGGCAAATGGTCACCAAGCCTGTTCAATAACAAAGTAAAACAATTATTAGGGGTCAGGAGAACCAGTCTGTTAAGTTTCACATCAAAAATCGGGGAATTAAAAATAATCGAAAAATGAAGAATTTTTAAAATGACAAGGGTATAGCCTTACGTTTTTCCCATTCTCGGTCAATTTTGAGAAGTCTTTTTTTCGCTTATTAATGAATGTTTTCTGATGAAATAAAGGGTACTGTTTTTGAATTGAAAGACTTTAATGCTATAAATTGTTTATAACTGAAGAAACAGTGGGCCCATGTTTGTCTATAAAATGTTATACGTTGGCAAATTCACATCCAATATCGAAGAAATGAAAATAATAAAAAAATGAACAACTTTTAATAAAATGACAAGGGTATAGCCTTACGTTTTCCCATTTTTGGTGAATTCGCAAGTCTTCTTTTCCCTAATTTATAGATGTTTACTGATGAATTAAAGGGTACTGATTATGAATTGAAAGACTGTCATGCGATAAATTGTTTATAACTGAAGAAAAAGTGGCCCAACGCTTGTCTATAAAATGTTATACGTTGGCAAATGCTCACCAAGCTGGTTCAATTACTAAATAAGACAAATATTAGGGTTTAGAAGAACCAGTCTGATCAAGTTCACATCAAAAATCGAAGAATCGAAAATAATGGAAAAATGAACAATTTTTAATAAAATGACAAGCCTTACGTTTTTCCCATTTTCGGTCAATTTTGAGAAGTCTTTTTTTCGCTTATTAATGGATGTTTTCTGATGAATGAAAGGGTACTGTTTTTGAATTGAAAGACTTTAATGCTATAAATTGTTTATAACTGAAGAAACAGTGGGCCCATGTTTGTCTATAAAATGTTATACGTTGGCAAATTCACATCCAATATCGAAGAAATGAAAATAATCAAAAAATGAACAACTTTTAATAATATGACAAGGGTATAGCCTTACGTTTTCCCATTTTCGGTGAATTCGCAAGTCTTCTTTCCCTAATTTATAGATGTTTACTGATGAATTAAAGGGTACTGATTATGAATTGAAAGACTGTCATGCGATAAATTGTTTATAACTGAAGAAAAAGTGGCCCAACGCTTGTCTATTAAATGTTATACGTTGGCAAATGCTCACCAAGCTGGTTCAATTACTAAATAAGACAAATATTAGGGTTTAGAAGAACCAGTCTGATCAAGTTCACATCAAAAATCGAAGAATCGAAAATAATGGAAAAATAAACAATTTTTAATAAAATGACAAGCCTTACGTTTTTCCCATTTTCGGTCAATTTTGAGAAGTCTTTTTTTCGCTTATTAATGAATGTTTTCTGATGAAATAAAGGGTACTGTTTTTGAATTGAAAGACTTTAATGCTATAAATTGTTTATAACTGAAGAAACAGTGGGCCCATGTTTGTCTATAAAATGTTATACGTTGGCAAATTCACATCCAATATCGAAGAAATGGAAATAATCAAAAAATGAACAACTTTAAATTAAATGACAAGGGTATAGCCTTACGTTTTCCCATTTTCGGTGAATTCGCAAGTCTTCTTTCCCTAATTTATAGATGTTTACTTATGAATTAAAGGGTACTGATTATGAATTGAAAGACTCTCATGCGATATATTGTTTATAACTGAAGAAAAAGTGGCCCAACGCTTGTCTATAAAATGTTATACGTTGGCAAATGCTCACCAAGCTGGTTCAATTACTAAATAAGACAAATATTAGGGTTTAGAAGAACCAGTCTGATCAAGTTCACATCAAAAATCGAAGAATCGAAAATAATGGAAAAATGAACAATTTTTAATAAAATGACAAGCCTTACGTTTTTCCCATTTTCGGTCAATTTCGAGAAGTCTTTTTTCGCTTATTAATGGATGTTTTCTGATGAAATAAAGGGTACTGTTTTTGAATTGAAAGACTTTAATGCTATAAATTGTTTCTAACTGAAGAAACAGTGGGCCCATGTTTGTCTATAAAATGTTATACGTTGGCAAATTCACATCCAATATCGAAGAAATGAAAATAATCAAAAAATGAACAACTTTTAATAAAATGACAAGGGTATAGCCTTACGTTTTCCCATTTTCGGTGAATTCGCAAAAGTCTTCTTTTCCCTAATTTATAGATGTTTACTGATGAATTAAAGGGTACTGATTATGAATTGAAAGACTGTCATGCGATAAATTGTTTATAACTGAAGAAAAAGTGGCCCAACGCTTGTCTATAAAATGTTATACGTTGGCAAATGCTCACCAAGCTGGTTCAATTACTAAATAAGACAAATATTAGGGTTTAGAAGAAACAGTCTGATCAAGTTCACATCAAAAATCGAAGAATTGAAAATAATGAAAAAATAAACAATTTTTAATAAAATGACAAGGGTATAGCCTTACGTTTTTCCCATTTTCGGTCAATTTTCAAAAGTCTTCTTTTCGCTTATTAATGGATGTTTTCTGATGAATTAAAGGGTACTGATAATGAATTGAAAGACCCTCATGCGATAAAATGTTTATACTGAAGAAAAGTGGCCAAACGCTTGTCTATAAAATGTTATACGTTGGCAAATGCTCACGAAGCTGTATCAATTAAAAAGTAATTCAATTATCAGGGTTCAGGAGTAGCAGTCTGGTCAATTTCTCATCAAAAATCGGGGAATTAAAAATAATCGAAAAATGAACAATTATTAATAAAATGACAAGGGTATAGCATTACGTTTTTCCCATTCTCGGTCAATTTTGAGAAGTCTTTTTTTCGCTTATTAATGGATGTTTTCTGATGAAATAAAGGGTACTGTTTTTGAATTGAAAGACTTTAATGCGATAAATTGTTTATAACTGAAGAAACAGTGGGCCCACGTTTGTTTATAAAATGTTATACGTTGGCAAATTCACATCCAATATCGAAGAAATGAAAATAATCAAAAAATGAACAACTTTTAATAAAATGACAAGGGTGTAGCCTTATGTTTTCCCATTTTTCGGTGAATTCGCAAAAGTCTTCTTTTCCCTAATTTATAGATGTTTTCTGATGAATTAAAGGGTACTGATTATGAATTGAAAGACTGTCATGCGATAAATTGTTTATAACTGAAGAAAAAGTGGCCCAACGCTTGTCTATAAAATGTTATACGTTGGCAAATGCTCACCAAGCTGGTTCAATTACTAAATAAGACAAATATTAGGGTTTAGAAGAACCAGTCTGATCAAGTTCACATCAAAAATCGAAGAATTGAAAATAATGAAAAAATAAACAATTTTTAATAAAATGACAAGGGTATAGCCTTACGTTTTTCCCATTTTCGGTCAATTTTCAAAAGTCTTCTTTTCGCTTATTAATGGATGTTTTCTGATGAATTAAAGGGTACTGATAATAAATTGAAAGACCCTCATGCGATAAAATGTTTATACTGAAGAAAAGTGGCCAAACGCTTGTCTATAAAATGTTATACGTTGGCAAATGCTCACGAAGCTGTTTCAATTAAAAAGTAATTCAATTATCAGGGTTCAGGAGTACCAGTCTGGTCAATTTCTCATCAAAAATCGGGGAATTAAAAATAATCGAAAAATGAACAATTTTTAATAAAATGACAAGCCTTCCGTTTTTTCCATTCTCGGTCAATTTGCAGAAGTCTTCTTTTCGCTTATTAATAGATGTTTTCTGATGAATTAAAGGGTACCGATTATAAATTGAAAGACTCTCATGCGATAAAATGTTTATAGCTGAAGAAAAAGTAGCCAAACGCTTGTCTGTAAAATGTTATACGTTGGCAAATGCTTACCAAGCCTGTTCAATTACAATGTAAATCAATTATTAGGGGTCAGAAGAACCAGTCTGTTAAGTTTCACATCAAAAATCGAAGAATTGAAAATAATGGAAAAATGAACAATTTTTAATAAAATGACAAGCCTTCCATTTTTCCCATTTTCGGTCAATTTGCAGAAGTCTTCTCTTCGCTTATTAATGGATGTTTTCTGATGAATTAAAGGGCACTGGTTATAAATTGAAAGACTCTCATGGGATAAAATGTTTATAACTTAAGAAAAGTTGCCAAACGCTTGTCTATAAAATGTTATACGTTGGCAAATGGTCACCAAGCCTTTTCAATAACAAAGTAAAACAATTATGAGGGGTCAGGAGAACCATTCTGTTAAGTTTCACATCAAAAATTGAAGAATTGAAAATAATGGAAAAATGAAGAATTTTTAATAAAATGACAAGGGTATAGCCTCACGTTTTTCCCATTTTCGGTCAATTTTCAGATTCTTCTTCTCGATTAGTGATAAATGTTTCCTGATGAATTCAATGGTACTGAGTATGAACTGAAAGACTGTCATGGGATAAATTGTTTATAACTGAAGAAACAGTGGCCCAACGCTTGTCTTTAAAATATATTACGTTGGCAAATGCTCACAAAGCTGTTTCAATTACTAATTAAGACAATAATTATGGGTCAAGAGAACCAGTCTGGTCAATTTCACATCAAAAATCGAAGAATTGAAAATAATGAAAAAATAAACAATTTTTAATAAAATGACAAGGGTATAGCCTTACGTTTTTCCCATTTTCTGTCAGTTTTCAGAAGTCTTCTTTTCGGTTATTTATAGAGGTGCTCCGATGAATTAAAGGGTACTGATTATGAATTGAAAGACTCTCATGCGATTAATTGTATATAACTGAATAAACAGTGGGCCCACGCTTGTCTATAAAATGTTATTCGTTGGCAAATGCACACGAAGCTGTATCAATTAAAAAGTAATTCAATTATCAGGGTTCAGGAGTACCAGTCTCTTAAATTTCACATCAAAAATCGAAGAATGGAAATTAACAAAAGATGCACAATTTTTAATAAAATGACAAGGGTATAAACCTTACGTTTTTCCCACTTTCGGTCAATTTTCAGAAGTCTTCTTTTTCACTTATTAATGGATGTTTTCTGATGAATTAAAGGGTACTGATTATGTAGTGAAAGACTTTAATGCGATTCATTGTTTATAACTAAAGAAACAGTGGGCCCACGCTTGTCTTTAAAATAATATACGTTGGTAAATACTCACCAAGCTGTTTCAATTACAAAGCGAGACAATTATTGGGGATTAGGAGAACCATTCTGTTCAATTTCACATCAAAAATCGGGGAATTAAAAATAATCGAAAAATGAACAATTTTTAATAAAATGACAAGTGTATAGCCTTACGTTTTTCCCATTTTCAGTCAATTTGCAGAAGTCTTCTTTTCGGTTATTTATGGATGTGTTTTGAGGAATTAAAGGGTACTGATTAAGAATTGAAAGACTCTCATGCAATAAATTGTTTATAACTAAAGAAACAGTGGGCCCACCCTTGTCTTTAAAATAATATACGTTGGTAAATGCTCACCAAGTCTGTATCAATTACAAAGTAATACAATTACCGGGGTTCAGGAGTACCAGTCTGTTCAATTTCACGTCAAAAATCGAAGAATTGAAAATAATCGAAAAATGAAAAATTTTTAATTAAATGACAAGGTAGCCTTACGTTTTTCCCATTTTCGGTCAATTTTCAGAAGTCTTCCTTTCGTTTATTAGTGGAGGTTTTCTGATGAATTAAGGGTACCGATGATGAACTGAGAGACTCTCATGCGATGAAGTGTTTACTAAAGAAACAGTGGACCCACGCTTGTCTATAAAATGTAAATGCTTACTAAGTTGTTTCAATTACTAAGTAAGACTTATATTAGGGGTGAGAAGACTCAGTCTGGTCAATTTCACATCAAAAATTGAAGAATTGAAAATCATCGAAAAATGGACTGACAATTTTTTATAAAATGACAAGGCCTAACATTTTCCTCATTTTGGGTTAATTTTCAGAAGTCTTCTTTTCGCTTATTTATGGATGTTTTATGATGAATTAAAGGGTAGTTATTATGAAATGAAAGACTTTAATGCGATAAAGTGTTTATACCAGAAGAAACAGTGGGCCCTCGCTTGTCTATAAATGTTATGTTTCTGCAAATGCTCACCAAGCTGTTTCAATTAATAAGTAATACATTTATTACGAGTCAGAAGAACCCGTCTGTTAAATTTCACATCAAAATCGTAGAAGTGAAAATTAACAAAAGATGAATAATTTTTAATAAAATGACAAGGGGATAGCCTTCCATTTTTCCCATTTTCGGTCAATTTTCAGAAGTCTTCTTTTTGCTTATTTATGGAAGTTTTCTGATGAATTCAAGGGTACTGCTTTTATGAATTGAAAGACTCTCATGCGATAAATTGTTTATAACTAAAAAAACAGTGGACCCACGCTTGTCTATAAAACGTTATTTGTTCGCAAATGCTCACCAAGCTGGTTCAATTACTGAGTAAGACAATTATTAGGGAACAGAAGAACCAGTCTGGTCAATTTCACATCAAATTTCGAAGAATTGAAAATAGCCGGAATATGAGCAAATTTTAATTAAATAACAAGTGTATATAGTCTTTCATGTTGCCTATTTCCGGTCAATTATTTATAGCCTTCTTTTCGCTAGGTTTTGGATGCTTTCTTATGAAAAAAAGAGATCCAAATTTTATCAATTAATGAGCAAGACATATTTCAGGGGTCAGAAGAACCAATCTGGTCCATTTCACATCAAAAATCGAACAACTGAAAAAAATCGAAAAATGAACAATTTTTAAAAAGACGACAAGGGTATAACTTTTAAGTTTTTCTCATTTTCGGTCACTTTTCAGAAGCCTTCTTTTCGCTTATTTATGGATGTTTTCTGATGAATTAAAGGGTACTGATTGTGAATTGGAAGACTCTCGTGCGATTAATTGTTTAAAACAGAGGGAACAGTAAGCCCACGCTTGTCCATAAATGTTATGTGTCGGCAAATGCTTACCAAACTGTTTTAATGAATGGATAAGACTTGTAATAGGGGTCAGGAGAACCGGTCTGTTCAATTTCTCATCAAAAACCGAAGAATTGAATATAATCGAAAAATGAACAATTTTCAATTAAATGACAAGGTAGCCTTCCTTTTTTCCCATTTTCGGTCAATTTTCAGAAGTCTTCCTTTCGTTTATTAGTGGAGGTTTTCTGATGAATTAAGGGTACCGATGATAAATTGAGAGACTCTCATGCGATAAAGTGTTTACTAAAGAAACAGTGGACCCACGCTTGTCTATAAAATGTAAATGCTCACTAAGTTGTTTCAATTACTAAGTAAGACTTATATTAGGGGTGAGAAGACTCAGTCTGGTCAATTTCACATCAAAAATCGAAGAATTGAAAATCATCGAAAAATGGACTGACAATTTTTTATAAAATGACAAGGCCTAACATTTTCCTCATTTTGGGTTAATTTTCAGAAGTCTTCTTTTCGCTTATTTTTGGATGTTTTATGATGAATTAAAGGGTAGTTATTATGAAATGAAAGACTTTAATGCGATAAAGTGTTTATACCAGAAGAAACAGTGGGCCCTCGCTTGTCTATAAATGTTATGTTTCTGCAAATGCTCACCAAGCTGTTTCAATTAATAAGTAATACATTTATTACTAGTCAGAAGAACCCGTCTGTTAAATTTCACATCAAAATCGTAGAAGTGAAAATTAACAAAAGATGAATAATTTTTAATAAAATGACAAGGGGATAGCCTTCCATTTTTCCCATTTTCGGTCAATTTTCAGAAGTCTTCTTTTTGCTTATTTATGGAAGTTTTCTGATGAATTCAAGCGTACTGCTTTTATGAATTTAAAGACTCTCATACGATAAATTGTTTATAACTAAAAAAACAGTGGACCCACGCTTGTCTATAAAACGTTATTTGTTCGCAAATGCTCACCAAGCTGGTTCAATTACTGAGTAAGACAATTATTAGGGAACGGAAGAACCAGTCTGGTCAATTTCACATCAAATTTCGAAGAATTGAAAATAGCCGGAATATGAGCAAATTTTAATTAAATAACAAGTGTATATAGTCTTTCATGTTGCCTATTTCCGGTCAATTATTTATAGCCTTCTTTTCGCTAGGTTTTGGATGCTTTCTTATGAAAAAAAGAGATCCAAATTTTATCAATTAATGAGCAAGACATATTTCAGGGGTCAGAAGAACCAATCTGGTCCATTTCACATCAAAAATCGAACAACTGAAAAAAATCGAAAAATGAACAATTTTTAAAAAGACGACAAGGGTATAACTTTTAAGTTTTTCTCATTTTCGGTCACTTTTCAGAAGCCTTCTTTTCGCTTATTTATGGATGTTTTCTGATGAATTAAAGGGTACTGATTGTGAATTGGAAGACTCTCGTGCGATTAATTGTTTAAAACAGAGGGAACAGTAAGCCCACGCTTGTCCATAAATGTTATGTGTCGGCAAATGCTTACCAAACTGTTTTAATGAATGGATAAGACTTGTAATAGGGGTCAGGAGAACCGGTCTGTTCAATTTCTCATCAAAAACCGAAGAATTGAATATAATCGAAAAATGAACAATTTTCAATTAAATGACAAGGTAGCCTTCCTTTTTTCCCATTTTCGGTCAATTTTCAGAAGTCTTCCTTTCGTTTATTAGTGGAGGTTTTCTGATGAATTAAGGGTACCGATGATAAATTGAGAGACTCTCATGCGATAAAGTGTTTACTAAAGAAACAGTGGACCCACGCTTGTCTATAAAATGTAAATGCTCACTAAGTTGTTTCAATTACTAAGTAAGACTTATATTAGGGGTGAGAAGACTCAGTCTGGTCAATTTCACATCAAAAATCGAAGAATTGAAAATCATCGAAAAATGGACTGACAATTTTTTATAACATGACAAGGCCTAACATTTTCCTCATTTTGGGTTAATTTTCAGAAGTCTTCTTTTCGCTTATTTTTGGATGTTTTATGATGAATTAAAGGGTAGTTATTATGAAATGAAAGACTTTAATGCGATAAAGTGTTTATACCAGAAGAAACAGTGGGCCCTCGCTTGTCTATAAATGTTATGTTTCTGCAAATGCTCACCAAGCTGTTTCAATTAATAAGTAATACATTTATTACTAGTCAGAAGAACCCGTCTGTTAAATTTCACATCAAAATCGTAGAAGTGAAAATTAACAAAAGATGAATAATTTTTAATAAAATGACAAGGGGATAGCCTTCCATTTTTCCCATTTTCGGTCAATTTTCAGAAGTCTTCTTTTTGCTTATTTATGGAAGTTTTCTGATGAATTCAAGCGTACTGCTTTTATGAATTTAAAGACTCTCATACGATAAATTGTTTATAACTAAAAAAACAGTGGACCCACGCTTGTCTATAAAATGTTATTTGTTCGCAAATGCTCACCAAGCTGGTTAAATTACTAAGTAAGACAATTATTAGGGAACAGAAGAACCAGTCTGGTCAATTTCACATCAAATTTCGAAGAATTGAAAATAGCCGGAATATGAGCAAATTTTAATTAAATAACAAGTGTATATAGCTTTTCATTTTGCCCATTTTGGGTCAATTATTAATAGCCTCCTTTTCGCTAAATTTTGGATGCTTTCTTATGAATAAAAGAGATCCAAATTGTTTCAATTAATGAGTAAGACATATTTCAGGGGTCAGAAGAACCAATCTGGTCAATTTCACATCAAAAATCGAACAACTGAAAAAAATCGAAAAATGAACAATTTTTAAAAAGACGACAAGGGTATAACTTTAAGTTTTTCTCATTTTTCGGTCACTTTTTAGAAGCCTTCTTTTCGAAGGCTTCTGAGAGTCTATGGAAGACTCCCATGCGATAAATTGTTTAAAACAGAGGAAACAGTAAGCCCACGCTTCTCTATTAAATGTTATGTGTTGGCAAATGCTAATCAAGCTGTTTCAATTAAAAAGTAATACAATTATCAGGGGTCAGAAGTACCAGTCTGGTCAATTTCACATCAAAAATCGCAGAATTGAAAATAATCAAAAAAAGAACAATTTTTAAAAAGACGACAAGGGTGTAACCTTTCGTTTTTCTCATTTCGGGTCACTTTTCAAAAGCCTTCTTTTCACTAATTTATGGATGTTTTCTGATGAATTAAAGGGTACTGACTGTGAATTGGAAGACTCTCATGCGATAAATTGTTTAAAACAGAGGGAACAGTAGGCCCACGCTTGTCCATAAATGTTATGTGTCGGCAAATGCTCACCAAACTGTTTCAATGAATGGATAAGACTTGTAATAGGGGTCAGGAGAACCGGTCTGTTCAATTTCACATCAAAAATAGAAGATATGAAAATAATCGTAAAACGAACAATTTTTTTTTTATAAAATGACAACTTGAAGGCCTTACGTTTTTCTCATTTTGGGTCAATTTTCAGAAGTCTTCTTTTCGCTTATTTACGGATGTTTTCTGATGAATTAAAGGGTACTGATTCTGAATTGAAAGACTAATGCGATAACTGAAGAAACTGTGTGCCCACGCTTGTCTATAAATATAATGTTTTGGCAAATGCTCACCAAGCTGTTTCAACACTAAGTAAGAAAATTATTAGGGGTCAGAAGAACCAGTCTGGTCAATTTCTGATCAAAAATCGAAGAACTGGACATTAACGAAAAATGAACAATTTTTAATAAAATGAGAAGGGTGTAACCTTACGTTTTCTCAGAAACAGTGGGACCACAGTTCTCAGCAAAACGTTATGCGTTGGCAAATGCTCACCAAACTGTTTCAATTGCTAGGTAAAACACTTCTAAGGGGTCAGAAGAACCAATCTGTCCAATTTCACATCAAATACCATGAAATGATAAATGGAAGGAAAATGAGCAATTTTTAATAAAACCACGAGGGTATAGCCTTACGTTTTTTCCATTTTGGGTCAAATCTCAGTTGTCTTTTTGTGGCTAATTTATGGATGTTTTGTGATGAATTAAAGGGTACTGATTATGAATTGAAAGACTCTTGTACGATAAAGTGTTTATAACTGAAGAAACAGTGGGCCCATGCTTGTCTACAAAATGTTATGTGTTGGCAAATAACCACCAAGCTGTTTCAATAACTAAGTAAGACACTTATTAGGGGTCAGGAAAACCAGTCTGGCCAATTCCACATCAGAAATCGAAGAACTGGAAATTCCTAAAAAAGGGAACAATTTTTAATAAAATAAAAAGGGTATAGCCTTACGATTTGTGCATTTTGGGTAAATTTTCAGAAGTCTTCTTTTTCGCTTATTTATGGATGTTTTCTGATGTTTTCATTGGCAGATGCTAACCAAACTGTTTCAATGACTGAATAAGACTTATAACAGGGGTCAGAAGAACCAGTCTGGCCAATTTTACATCAAATGTCGACAAATTAGAAACAGAAGAAAAATGAGCAATTTTAAATAAATTCACAAGTGCATAGCCTTACATTTTTCTCACTTTGGGTCCATATTTAGAAATCTTCTCTAGATAAATTATGCATGCGCTCTAGTGAAATAAAATATAGTGATTAAGGAAAGAAAGTCCATTATGCAAAAAAGCATTATAACTAAAGAAAAAGTGGGCCCACACTTGTCCACAAAATGTTATGCATTGCAGATGCTCACCAAACTGTTCCAATTACTGAGTAAGACACATAAGGGTCAGAAGAACCAGTCTGGTCAATTTCACTCTAAATGTCTAAAATCAAAAAATGTAAGAAAAATATTATTTAAAAATATAACAAGTGACTGATATTTTTCTCACTTTGGGTCAATTTTCAGGATCTTTCTTTTTTGCTAATTTTTGTATGGTTTCTGATGCATTACGGGTAACCAAGCTGCTTCATTAACTGAGTGACACATATAATCGGGGCAGTGGCGTAGCCAATGGGGGGCCTGGGCCCCCCCAGATTGTCTTCAGGCCCCCCCAGATTTTTTGCGTCCTGATAAAGTAATTGAAAAAAAATAAAATGTTTGAACGGAAATAAACTTTGAAGTATATCCTTCAAAACAGTAAATAAACAAGTCCTCTTTTTTACTAGTTGGCACTGGCGTCTGGGGGATTTGTAAAATGTCCACAAGGTCCGGATTTCATGTGTTTCCTTCTGCTTTGTGGTTCAATTATTCTGAGAGATTTATTCGTAGTATTTTAATTTTGACTATGTAATGTACCGATGAACAAATACTGCAGCATTTTCCAAATTGTTTCTTCGGCAGTATGTATGTCTCTTGTAAAATCTCTACAAAAACTAAAAATATTTTGATATTTTTCATGCTTCCCAAAAAGGGAAAATCCAAAAACTTAAGCCTGTAATCAGTTCAAAGTTTTGCCAAACATAGCACCATTTTGCATCTATCAAGAAAGTTTCTCAGAGGGGGACACAAATACTTTTTGTTTTCCTGTTAAAGGGTAAGGTACTGCCTGAGGTAAATATTGGCCAATTTGCTGCTGGGTACATCCAGTTTAAAACACGTGGGAAGTGCCGTTTCCGGCCATCTGGAGGGGTTTTAAAGCCCAAAATTTTCTTGTACGCTCCGCGCCAACGGATGGTGGCACTCCGCTTAGATTCAGATATTGCCGCATTTGCGATCTACATCCTGAAATTTACAATTTTCCCAAGGGAAAGGGAGATACCGGTTCCTTTCAGTCTCATCCCCCAGGCCACTGATCAGAAGTGCCCAGTTTCGGGGGCCCTAAAAAGTGTATGTATTACCATTTTTCATAGATTGATTTTTTATTCTCATTATTTGAGAAGTCGCAGACATGAGATTCGTATTTCAAGGCTGGATACATCCAGCTTAAAACACATGGGAAGTGCCGTTTCCGGCCATCTGGAGGGGTTTTGAAGTCCAAAATTTTCTTGTTCGCTCCGCGCCAACCGATGGTGGCGCTCCGCTTAGATAGTCTTGCCGTGTCTGACCCTCGGAGGTACCAAGCCCCCCCACTTGTTACCTAGGCCCCCCCAAAAAATTGCATCCTGGCTATGCCACTGAATCGGGGGCGAGAGAACCAACCTTGTCAATTTCACATCAAATATTGAAGAATTAAAAGTGGTACAAAATAAGCAAAACTGAAGAAAATCATTTTGGGTCAATTTTTAGAAGTCTTTTTTTGCTAAGTCATGGATGCTTTCTGATAAATTAAGGATGCTGATTACGAAAACAAAGTCAATTATGAGATATAGCCTTTACACATTACTACTGAAAGAGTGGGCCCACACTTGTCTTCATATGTTGTACAAAATGCTCACCAGACTCTTTCAATTAAATACTGAAAGAGACAAGAGGCTATCAGCTAAGTCATGATGCTCAATTTTAAGGGGAACATTTTCTAATAAAAGTTTTCTGCACTTGTAAGTATAGTTCACATACAATGATGACAAATAGTCAAACTTAGTCCAATCCTTCTTAAAAATTAATGTATCCATGTGAGTGAATAATTAATGATTCAATTTGGCTTTTTCACTTCTTCAAATCATGTGCAAAACCGTTACAACTAGAACCCAGAATACAAAGAAATTTAAAATTTTAAGTTTTTGCATAAATTTGGATGTTAAAGTTATTATGCTTCAAATTATCATAATGTGAAGCACTCTACAAGTCCCTCAAAGTCAAGGTTTTGATATCAGCTCAATATGCTCATTTAAAGAGGTAAATTTAATTGGTTTGTAAAATACACCAATTTTTTCCAAAACTAAAAAAAAATTTTAACATGCTAAAAAAAATTTTAACTGCTAATAACAAATGATCAACAAATAGACAATCCCCAGATCCAACGTATAAGTAAATATTTCAGAAATAACTAAGTAATCTATGATTTTCTTCGATATTCATATTATTTGCAAATGTGTTGGAAAAAAATCAGAACTTACCTTTTTGCATAACTATTAGTGCATGTGAAACATGAATAATTAGCTTTGTTTGGTAGGACCATCCAATCTCCTCATTAAGTTATTCATATCAATTCAATTATAATGCTCCTTAACAGTTTTATCAATTTATTAGATATTGTTATACCAAGATAGCCAGTGGAGATACTCACTCTGGACCCTAGATGCAGCAAACTTTCATACTGTAGGGAATATTGTTTTGGCAAGGGGTAGCCATGTTGTATATGACCCAAGAACCAACAAATGCATTCGTACACCTGCCAAGAATGATATCTAGTTTACACTCTATGGCATATGTACAAGAATGTCATCAGGTGGTTCGAAGGCATCTGATCACAGAATGCTGGGACATTTATTCTGCAAAAACAAGAGAAAAGAATGAAAAAATTAAGTTTAACATATCAGTATTCAAGATGATCATTATTGTACTTTACTACACTTTGGCTAAACTGGAACCCAAAACATATTGCCTTTTTATAATGGGGCTACATGCTTTTATTGTTACTGCAGTGGGTGAGCAGGAAATAATTCTATCCCGTTACTCTGAAACCCTCTTGAAGGAGGTGAATCTTCAGCGACCAATTTCGTGCATTCCCCATCACCTCTTCTTGCCCCATCTGCCAATGGCTACTGGGGTAAAAGAATCAGGTCACCTTACTGATTTGTTGCAGAATGGCCCAGCACAGGCCAGTGTGTGACATGAACAGGTGACTTCTACCAATGTAAGTCTGCAGGAGTTGATGAGATTCATATGTCTGCCCAGAAATTGAGCAGCACAGAGTTAAGAGGAGCAATTGTGGTTGGAATTTTTCTTAGTCTCAGCTGATGGGCATTCCTTCTGGTGAGGTTTATTAAACTTGTTTTCAGTTAGAATTGAAATGGAGGCTCCAATTAGAGATTATTTATTAGATTTCCAATTCTGTAATGTCAAGGAATTGTAAAAATGTCAGTTTGAATAAAATATGTGTACTTTACCTTCAGACAACTGTTGATTCATTCATTAATTTACATTATCTTGTGCAGTTAAAGGCAGTTATCCTTCATCATCCTTGACATAATGTATATCTATTCTCACAACCTATATACTTGTACCCCTCCCAGACCAGTCTACAATTCATCCTCATCCAGACACAATCATAGACTGACATGAACTACTGTTGTTGGTTTCAGCATGCAAGGTCCAAATGTGTAGTCATCAGAACACTCTCAGTGCATTCTATGTTACAGGAGCTACTCTGCATTTTTGAAGTACAGTAAATGTCAATCAAAGAGCTGTGCTAAATTGGGGTGACAAACAACTGCATTTTAAATTGGAGAGGTACTGGCAACTATTTCCAGGCTTGTTCTCTCTTTATTCCCCATACTCCGGGACATCCTGCACCCGTATTACATTTGTCATTGTCAGAAGGAAGACTGGAGACTGTGACCGGCAAGCAATACAACCCAGACTGTACCAGAAACGAGTTAGCATTCCACTGTTTATACTGGTAGAAAGTCAAGTTTCCAAGAAGAAGGGGAGGGGTCAAATTACAATTTACAACCCAAGGTGTTCCCCAACTGGGCCAATGCCTCTGACTACTGGCCTGCATTACATTTACAGGCAGAGTGCAGGGATAATGCAATATATATACTTGGTAAAGAGCAGGCAAATAGCCAGGATTGTGTCATCAGGGGGTTGGTGTCATGGTGGGGGGGGTTTTGGGGGCACCACATGAGGGGAAAGTCTAAGGATAGAGAGAAAAAACCAAAGTTTAGGTGTGTTTTGCATTGCAAGGTTGGTTCATGGGGGGGGGGGGTCACTGGTAAAGGGCAAAACGCATAGTTATCGAAGCTGTCATGGTGGATCCAGTGAAACATCAGTAATTCCCTTTCATATAAAGACAACAGAATGAAGGTTCAATACTCCATTCGTGATAAAAACACACAGCACCAAACTTTCAACCACACCAGAGCTCCACATCCTCCAGGGAGGTGGGGGAGGGGGGAAGGAGTGCAACTACCTTCCCTGAAATCTCTAATTTGTACATTTGCACTACATCTTATGAAGTTAGGTGGTGCTCTACAAAGACAACTGCCCCCTTTTGGAATTTCACCCAGGCTATGCCCATGTTCAGAATATATATTTAGAATCAGCTGTTCAATGTAACAATTTTTGAGACTTCATTTTTATTTAACTTCAAACCAATTGTTTAGAGTTTTCTAACTGTATATTCATCCAATAACATCACACAGGAAGAAAACCAGGCACTCCCACTGTACAGTACGCTTTGTGATGAATATTCATTTAGTTAGCAACATGGAGGATCACCATGCACTTTTATGTGCTGTGATGAATATTAATTTCATTAGTGACATGAGGATAACCACGCACTTTTTATGTGCTGTTATGAATATTCATTGCTTTAGTAACATGGGGGCTAACCAGGCACTTTTACGTGCTGTGATGAATATTCATTTTATGTTTGAAGTAAACTCAAAGTGACCTTCACGAGAATATTATATCATAAGAAAATTATTCACATCTTCAGGTGCTGAGGATCAGGAGGCTACAGTTCTGTCCCTGTGCCCCCCCCCCTCCCCCATTCATCCTGGCTGGGTTAAGGAGACCAGGAAAAGCATTTCTCAGGCAGATTTTCAGTGAAACATGGGGAATTATCTGGTGTACTTAAATGTGTTTTCAAAAGGTAGCATATGTGGCATCAAGGTGCATATAAGGACACCCGACTCAAAAAACAATTCAATTCCCCTGTGTAGTATCTGTTCTTTTCATCCAGTCAAGAATGGAGCCATACATGACAGACCAATGATGAAAATGGTCTGAAGGCCGCGAGGTTGGTCGTTAAGTGTTGTCCTTCAGTGGACGTAATGGCTTCTTCGGGAAGCAGTATCAAGTTTGGTTTCGCCGAACGGCCCTTTGCCAGAGGGTCGGGAGGACTTTAGAAAAAGAAAAAACAATTCAATTCCCCTTAGTTTCTACTAAGCATATGCCCTGGACAGGGGAAGACTGCCTCCCAAAATTTTGTTTGATCTGAATTTTAGGCAATGGTCTGGAAGTAGTAGTAAGGAATCCATTTGAGTCTTAAAAATTCTGGCATGCTTTTCAATCACACAAAAATCAAAAAAAAATATTTCATTCTGCCAGCATAGAGAAAGCAACTGTGCCACAGGCTCACTTCAATGTTTTGCACCTAACACTTTTCCCAAAATGGGAGCATGTTGATGAGGTGAAAATTGAATAAATTTGGACTTTTTGTCACAGGACATAAAATGCAATCAGATGAGTACACCTGTATAGAGTACACCTGAAAAATGATAGTGGTACTTCATCTGCTAATTCTCTAACAAGAGCAGCAACATTAATGCCATAGCTCAACTATCATTTTCCTTACAAACAATTCCTGTTTTGAGGGATCACCAGAAGAACCAAGAAACTGTGGGAAGCAGGGTTGTCACCACGCCGGTCAGTGCCGGTCAGGACTAACCGGCACTGGACATTGCTGACCGGTACAACACCTAAAATGCAAGGCTTCTGACCGGCACAAAAATGATCTTTTACACTGAAAAATAATGGAACTGACATTAGCATATAGCTGAAAAATTCAATGGGTCAAAAATGAGGTGAATTCCATGGGGACAGGGTGAGGTACAAACATTGAGTCAGATTTTTAGCAGGCACTCAAATTGGGCTGGTGACAACCGTGGTGGGAAGTCTAGATTTACTGTACTGCAGCACTTACTGTGTGTGAATAATTATCACAATAGTGCAAATTAAGAGTTGCCCAGCTTGAGACAACTTGTTTTAATGACAAAAATATTGCAAGTAATTCTGCTGACAAAAAAGAAGTGCTTCTTATGACCATTTTGTCATTCTTATCAAAAAATGATAATAAGGGAAATATCATACAACACAAAATTCTTACTATGAAAAAGCAATACCATGTGTGTCCTCATCTGACCTTTTGTGACTTCAAATGACATTTCACATCAGTGCAATGTACACCTATGATGATCAGTCATCTACTGATAACTCTGGTCATCACTGATAAGATTCTCAGATAACTCCTTAGGTAAATGCTTTTGCTTAATTAGAGTCTTTAATTCCTCAAACAAACAGCTTTCACCTTTTAAAAGTACACTTCCATAACCCAACATATCACTTGCTACCTCTACATACCTTGAAAAGACTCAGACACATTTTTTAGAAATGGGAAGCTGTAGAATAATCCCATAGTACATATTCCATTTCATCCATCTTTGATAATATCTGGACATGTCCTATACAAGTTGACAGTTTCATGCATAGCCATGGGAAGGGTTTCAGGGGTTGAAACCCCCCCATGACCCAACCTTGAAATGCAAAAAACAACTAAAATCACATTTTTTTTCTCTCTCTCCTTTGACTGAATTTCCCTCATGTCATGATCCAAACCCCTCCCCCTCCCCCCTCCCCCATAACACAGTCCTGATTATGCTACTGATTGTTGGTGTCTGGATATGCCCACAGAGCAGATGAGAACCAATCCAAAGGGCAAAGGAGAGGGACTGGATCCCAACTGAAACCCTTGGTTAGAAATTTTGGTAACTCTACTTGTGCCCATGGCCCATGGACTTTATTATCTGTATGCCTCTTTAGTCTAAAAATTTGCATTTTGATCTGCTATTTTTAAGTAGTTAGTTCAGGACCCTCTACCACCACTTCTTGTTCAGCAATTGGGCTGGATAGACCCACAGAAATAAGGGACTGTGTTGAGTTATGCCAATGTGTGTATACCACGATTCCATGTGGCAATGAATTACCAACCTCATTTATTCAAATTTGGGGAAGGCACTGCATTTTCCGTACAAGTTTCTCATTGTAACATTTGGAAAAGGAGGTAATAAATTTGAATAAATGCAAACCATATGCTACAACATCACACAAATTCAAATTATCACAAGTGAACAAGGCAGAGTGTAAGGAGGCGAATATCTCAATTTTGATAAAATTAGTGAATCCATTTTTGGAAATGAGTCAATCTACTGTAGGACCAGTGGAATACACAGGATTTATCTGAAGGAGGGGGCTGGCATTATGTTGCATTATTGCTGACCCAGAAGAGGGGTCTAAGAGGAGGGGATGTCCCCCTGCCCTCTAAAAAATTTTGTCCTTTTCGAGGAGCAAAGATGCAAAATGGTGCAAGATTTCCAATTTCAACAGGAATAGTGCTAAAGGTTAATTGTTGTGGTTCATGGGGATAAAATTGAAAATTTTGTGTCTCAGCATGCAATTTTAATGCCATGTTTGCTACCTTTCAAAGGGAAATTTCTTTTAAAATTTGCATGCTTGTAGTCAGAGCCAAAGTAAAAGAGTATTAGTGATCACCATAAGGGAGTGGAAGCATTTCAGTTTGAGGTTTTTTTTCTTGCACACAATTTAATTCTGCCATAAGGACTATCTAAGCAGACTGCCACCATCAGTTGGTGAAGAGCATGCAGAAAAGTTAAAAATCAGACACTTTAGATATGGCCTGAACAAGCATTTTCCAAAATTATACAAAGAAGCAGTCCCTCCTTTCTTTTTTCATCTGCAATATGAAAAGCTCTCTTCAAAAAAAAGTTTACAAACTGCAAAGTGATCAGAAAGTTCTCAGTAAAAAATACTTTAACTGAAAAATGTAATTTTGCCCTAAAGAATATCTACAGTAAGCCGAGTGTGCCACCATTGGTTGGCACAGAGTAGAGAGAAAATTTTGAAAAATTATGACCCCTCAGATGGTCGAAGATTACATTTTCATGCTTGAAAAGAGGATCTAAACAGTCTTTATGTTTAGCTGTTGTTTGCGATAACATAAAAATCAGCAATTTGCTAAGTGATTATAAAAAATTGCCACTTAAAATGTACCACCACTATTATGTTAAATGGTCTTGAATCTTTTTTTGGGAAAACTATATACAACAGAATTGAAAATATGCCAATGTTTCTCTATTGTGACTCTTGGCTAAATTCAAGATAAATTGTTGAAATTGTCTGTGACTGCCAAAACTCCCACTATTAATGATCTAACTCCTAACATGTTTTGCATGATAAATGCTCACCCCACCTGAACACCCTCCGCTCCCCTGCCCCTGTCTCATACTGTACGTCTATGCCGGCTGGGGAAGGAGTATAATGGATGGGGCCCTCCCTTTTGAGAATTCTTGAAAAAGTAGGTGTCCCTAGAGGCAATCAGTGCCACACATGCTACCTTTTGAAGTAGAATTTAGAAATTGACAAAATTTGCTTGTTTTTAGGAATAAGAAAACTTGACTGACATCACTGAGGGGCCTTGCAGAGACAATCCTTCCCCTTTGAAAATTTTTGAGAAATTGGGTGTCCTTACATGCAATCTGGAGCCACATATGTTACCGTATGAAACAGAATCTGTTTAATTAAATTACATACTTTTAGGATCCCCCCCAAAAATGGCATCCCTGAGGTGAAGGGGCATGGCCAAATGGTCCCCCTGCATACGCCACTCTCTAGGGCAGTGGTATCACAAAGGATTACTCTCATTGAGGCAAGGCCGGGGTGGTAGCACCATGCTTTGTAATCTCCTCCTTTTCCTAAAAAAAATTGGAGATTAGGAACTTGTCATTATGTAACTTTGTACCAAATGTGCTACCTTACAGACAGAAAAATGTAAATTAAAAACTTTTGCTATGATTTAAGTAATGTGATATTGCCAGCCTTGGTGAGGGTTGTACATAGGGCACATGTCCAGGCCTTTCCCTCTGGAAAACATTAAAAGAATTGAGGATTGTTTGGTCCATTTTGGAGCTACATACTACCCTTTGTAGTAAACTTTTTGTTACAATAATTAGCATATTATTAGTAGTTAAACAAAAATTAAATCAGTAATTGAAGGATAATGGCCAACATTTTGGTTTCCTTTTCTACTGCTATCACACATTTGGTGTAGTGCTTTAGTTTTAGAACATCTGCTTCTCACACAAGAGACACAGGGTCCATTCTCTGGTCTAGCCATAATCAAACACTTCATAAAGGTACTGTTACTACAGCCACACTAGCAGAGTGGTGATGCTCCTTTTATATCAGGTGAGGTTTTGGGGGGATTGAAATGTGCCCAAGGTTACACAGGAGACCCAGGGTCCATTCTCGGGTCAAGTCATAATCAAACACTTCAAAAATGTAACTTACTGCCACTGTGTGTGATGCTCCTCATCAGGCATGGTTTTATGGGGGTCTGGGGGACTCAATCCATCAATCCCCCAAATTTGCCCAAGCCACCCCCCCCCAAAATGCCCAAGGTCATGTAGGAGAAACAGGTTCCACTCTCAGGTCAAGTCATAATGAAACACTCCTCACTCCACAAACACTCAACCAGACAAGTTCATTTGGGCAAAATCATGACTTAAGGTGGTTATTGTTCCAGAGTCCAAACCGATTTTTTTTTGTAAAAAATGGAACAAGTTCACTTTCCTTTTATAATTAAATCAGTACCATTGCTGAGATAGGCTATTGGCATAGTGAGAAGGAGGCCATGTTTTCCACTGAATTATACAAAAGTTAAATTGTAATTAAATAAAAATTGACTTCAAGTGATGCTCAATGTTACAGCAGATTGAACTGAATTAGAAATGGTTTCTCAATGGAGAGGAGTCAAGTTGCAACCCTTTCTCCTTTAATTTAGGCCTCATCCCCAGGCTGACTTTCAGGATCTGCCTTGGTCACCCTCAGTCAAAAATCCTGGCAGTTCCAGCATGGGATATTTCATATTTTAAAGGGCTCTTCTTCCAAGCCGGGGATTATTTTCTGGGAAGATTTCCTTGTCGGAAAATACCTGCATAAGCTATAATCACTCAATTACCAAAACCCCCTAGCTCCATTAGGTGACCATGCATGCACTTAGATGGTTAAATGAATAGAAAATTTCAATATAACAGGCATTCTAATTTCCAAAGGAATTTGATTGTGGTCCCAAGATAGTTAATAGAAGGTTCATGGTGATTGACCAGACCTCAGAGCCAAGGCCCACCCCCATGCACCCCCCAAAAAAACTGCCTGTACCCCTAAGCTAAATTTCAAAAACCAAAACGTGGCAACAAAAATGGCTAACCAGTGATATAATTCTATTAAATGTGACGTACAAACATTTGAACCAGTTTGACTGTATAGACATTACAAATCTGTTTTGCCCCATAGGGACACCCTCCCCTAGCTACATCTTCCCACTTTAACAATCTCTCCTATGACACAATCTTTGCTATACACCTGATGTAGTTTCCTCCTCAAATGCAAAACAGTACTTTCATTTAACTCTTTAGCTTTCAACTTTTTCTAGGAGTAAATGTTATTACTTGCAATGAGACTATGACTGTCAAATTTCCTGCTTTGTGTGCACTGAATGCAAAGCAATTAAATGCTTTGGTAAGAGATTTAAATGGTCAATGGCAATGTCTGGCTGGTTTGGGTGCAAAGGCTGAGCCAATGTGATTTGCTTCTAAAGTGACTGTGACCATGCCATTTAAAGGTTCTCAAAATCCATTGTTTAAGCAACCCTCTGCTTTAAGCTATATTATTGTCTGTATTTACAGTATAATCCCCTAAGCTTTGGTTCTCACTACAGAAGAAAAGCTATTGACTTCCAGTATGTGTACACACTGCTGCTTCTAGCCCTTTGGCTGACAGTTCAGTTGGAAGCATTTATAATCCCTGTCAGCTTTCTGCTATGTGCAAATCCCCCCCCCCCCCAAAAAAAAAAAAAAAAAAGATGCAGAAGCTTGTGAAAACAACTCTATAACTTCATGAGCATGCATGACACAAACTTTTGCAGCTTCCTGTACAGGGTTCCCAGCATTCCAAGAAAATAAAATTCCATGATACTTCCATTGTGATTTCTCCATGAACCCCTTACAGGCATCAGTTTCTCACCTAAGGGAAGTATCACAAATCCAACCAGGCACATGTTTTAGTTCATGTACAGTACCACAATGACCTAAACACACCAAAAAGCCACCATAGCCAATCAATTCTTCAGCATTTGTCTTTGGCTAATCAAATTCCGTGATTTTTCCAGGATTATAGCATCTTTTTTAAATTCCATGACTTTTCCAGGTTTTCAAAGTTTTCCAGATCAGGCTGGGAACCCTGCTGCAGCACAGCCATTATACTGTACTGATTCAGAAGTTTTCAACCTAGCTTTAATGGCTGTTGAACCAAATTGGCATTTATGAATATATCAAATATGACCATTTTTAAATTGAGCATAGAGGTAGTAATCTTGAGTTCAGGGAGCAAGTTCAAAAATAGGGTTTTACCCTACCAATAAACCTGTAAGGAATTTCAGATAAAAATACTTAAAAGCAGTTTGGTACCTGACATGTATCACCTTTATTTTAGCATTTCATCATCCTTTTATTGGACTTGAGTATCTGCTCCAGGCATGTCAGACCAGAACTGTGCAATGTCCTACCGTACTTGTGGAACATTTATGTCCCTCATTTTAAAGACCAGGTGTCACTTAAGATTTCAAACTTTGGAGGCCAACTGGGCCCTATAGCTCATGAAATATACAAAGAGATAGCCTACATGAGAAATGGGGTCAAAAATTAAAAAAAAGAAATTGATGAACTGGATCAAACCAGTTTGCCTGGCACCTTTTAACAGTCGGACCAGTAAAATTACCTGAACAATATCATTATATTTTCATGACAGAGCAAGTTAACACTTAGGGGCAAATTTCTAGAGGCATTGGGCTCAAAGGCTCCTCTTATTTTTACCCATATTGAAAAAAACTTAGCATTAATTGAACAAACAAACATAGGGTAAATATTGCACTCATAATGAAAGGTGTTTACAGTTTAAAGTACATGTACTTTACATCATGAATGGTGTAAATTGGCTTCCTTCTTTATCACTTATTCTGTGGCAAAGATAAAAAATTTTCATGACAAACTTTCACACTTTTTGGGATCAAATGAAAATGAAATGCCTGAGTTTAAGCATCCTTCGAAATAGGGACTGCAACATGAGCACAGACACATATTTTTGAGGCTTTTTGACCATGGAACATGCAATTTGGGAGTAATGCAATGGTTCTATTGGATCTGTTAAATGTACATTTATATAATGAGCACTCGATAACATGTTACAGCTAACCAAAAATGAACTTTTCTACAAAGTGTGGATAAATCGGTCAAAGTGAAACATTCAATTTCAAAACGGTTGGAAGAATAAATTACAAAAACTATGGAAATAATTTTAAGTGTATAAGGAATCATGGCATACACTAGGCCTTCAGAGCCAGCAGGCAAAAGGTCTGCAGCCATGAAGATATACTGGGAGCCAGGCAGCCCTATAAAATTAAGACCATTGCTTTATAGCGTTCAATACTGTATTTCTCCCCCTGTGGCTCTAGCCTCCACACACTCAGAAAAGAAAATTTGACAAAATCCTCCTTGGTAAAAAGGTCAGGTGGAATTTTTGACTGTGGTCTCATGTACGCTGCATTTGAGTTAACAACACCATGTTTCTCTGTGCTCGAGTAATGTGGGAATGCAGGTTAATGCGGGTCCGAATATAAATTTCGATAGGGTTATGCAGTTTTAAACACCGTGTTTGTTTTAACCAAGCAAGGTCACAGATGGGTTTGGCACTGATGACAGGTTTTTTTCTAACATTTTACAAAATTGGTATGTGAAATATTTGACCTTGTTACTATGGTAGCACTACCTAATCAAAGAAACGTGGGGTACGCGAGGCCATGTAGAGACTGGAAAACAAGGGTTACATCCTGCGGTTTTGCCTTGTTGTAAACACAAGGTAACACCGAGTGTTGCAGGGTATGTAAGACCAAGCCTTTTGAGTGTTAAAGAAACTGGTCATTCTTCACTTCAAATATGGCTACTGGAATAGACAAACATATGTTTTTAATAGAAATAATCATGAAAATATTCTGTTTGATGAAAATGTTGTGATAAAAGGCCTACCTTGTAAAGTTTCGCTTAAGGGCTAAATCCTCTTAACCCAATTAAACTGGCAATTTTTGTAGTATTGCATTGGCACAGCTCTTTGACTGATAACAGGTTCAAAAAAAGGAAAATGAAACTCATATTACACAGCATGTACTGTACTGTACTGTGAGTGTTTTGATTACACATTGGGATCTATTCTCACCCTGAAGCAATAAATTGAGATTGTGTCTGGATGAGGATGAATTAAAGACAGTTATGGTAGGGGCTTAAGTTGGTTAGGAGAATTTGCACTTATTGAGATAGAGAATTATAGACCATTAATTTGACTTAAAGCAGAGATAGCTCAAACTGCACACATATATGCATGCAGAAATGGGACTCTATGTAACTGAATGTACCCCCTCCTGTTAGACCTCTCCCCCAATATCATTTTTTCCCAGCACCCTTTGCTTACCCCTCCCTCCAGGGCCTTACCAGGGAACTTGATTGCATTGAGCTTGCTTTGGCAAGGGTAATTCTATTCAGAAGGGATGGTGCAGTGTTAGAAAGATTCAGGACACTGCAGTGACCAGAATAACCATTGTGGGCCAGCAATACAGAGCAGGCAGGTTATACAGTAGTTGTCAGTCAGGTGCCCATTGCCACACTCATAACATTTATTTTTCTTGGAGGGGAAATCACTGTGAGAGTTTCACCGATCACCTGGGTCTAAGGAGATGGAGTGTCCCTCCCATTTATTAAATTTATGCCTTTAATTATCAAGCATTCTAGGTACAAAATGCATGGTGATTGGGCATTTTCAACATTGACAGGATTAATCATGGTTTTATGAAACTTTGTGATATCCTGGGGTCTTTGGGAGAACTCAACTCCTCTCCCTCCCATGGCTAAGGGGTCTCCAATATTTTCCACTAGACTAAAGCAATGAGCTGGAATGTTACTGAGCTCCCTAACTAAAATTCCGCTGGAATCAGGGACTTAATAGTCTCTAGCAACTCCCTGCTGCAATCAAAATTGTTGTACTGTCTGTGTGCAATAGGAAGACATGATGTGATGGCCAGGATATCAACTGTGGACCAGCAATACAGAGCATTCAGGACACAACTTTCAGACTTATGCAGCCTTATGCAGCCTTAAACAGACACATATACCAGATTTTGAAAAACTGGGGCAGTAATGGTGTGTAGGTCTATATGGTACAATATCTAGGAGAAAAATTTCCAGATGCTGTAAAACACTGAGGGGAGTTTCGACCGCTCATAAACTGAAGTTCCTGATACCAAATTGCTGGTATGGAGCATTAAATGCAAAGCTGGAGAAAAATTGGAAAATGCAGTCATACCAATTTGTATTAGCAGTAACATAGTCAGTGGCGTAGCCAGGATGGGATTTTTTTGGGGGGCCTAAGTAACAAGCGGGGGGCCAGTACCTCCAAAGGGTCAGGCACGGCAAGACTATTTCATTGGAGTGCCACCATCTGTCGGCCAGGAGCGTACAAGAAAATTTCGGGCTTTAAAACCCTCCAGATGGCCGGAAACGGCACTTCCCATGTGTTTTAAGCTTGATGTACCCAGCGTTGAAATACGAATCTCATGTCTGCGACTTCTCAAATAATGCTCAGAATAAAAAATCAATCTATGAAAAATGGTAATACATACACTATTTAAGGACCACAAAACTGGGCACTTCTGATCTGTGTTCTGGGGGATGAGACTAAAGGGAACCAGTATCTCCCTTTCCCTTGGGCAAAATTGTTAACTTCAGAAGGGCATAGATCTCAAATGCGGCAATATTTGAATCTAAGCAGAGTGCCACCATCGGTTGGCGCGGAGCGTACAAGGAAATTTGGGGCTTTTAAACCCCTCCAGACGGCCAGAAACGGCACTTCCCACATGTTTTAAACTGGATGTACCCAGCCGCAAATGGGGCAATATTTGAATGGATTTCAGCTTACCTAAGGCAGTGCCTTACCCTTTAACAGGAAAACCAAAAGTAGTTGTGTCCCCCTCTGAGAAACTTTCTTTGCGTTAGATTTCCTATATGCAAAATGGTGTTATGTTTTGCAAAAAGTTTTAGGATTTTCCCTTTTTGGGGAGCATGAAAAATATCAAAATATTTTTAGTTTTTGTAGAGATTTTACAATCTGAGACTTACATACTACCAAAGAAACAATGTGCAAAATGGTGCAGTATTTGTTCATCACATACATGTACATTACATAGTCAAAATTAAAATACTACGAATAAATCTCTCAAAATAATTGAACCACAAAGCCGAAGTATGGATCATGTGGGAATCACATGAAATCCGGACCTTGTGGACATTTTACAAATCCCCCGGACGCCAGTGCCAACTAGTAAAAAAGAGGACTTGTCGGGAAAAATCATCCTAAGTACAGTGGCACTAGTCATGGGCAGGAGTGAGACCTACTTGTTAAGGATGGAAGGGAAGAATAATGATCTGAAGGCAGTACCTTACCCATACCTGCTTACATATTTTGTGTATGATAAAGTATAGGAATTTGGTCATGTAAGAGTGGTCTCCAGTGTACGATTGCCTTATTTTCAGTAAATCAATCAGCCATCCGAAAGGCAGAAAGGGTCTTAACCTAACAAAGTCACATTAAAGTTTGTCGTCGGGACTTTTGTTTCATTGTGTAAGTGAAATGCAATAAATGACAGTGCAGATCACAAACCATATGTAATTTCGTGAAATTAGGCATTTTGAAATTATTACTTGATTTCATACGTGCACACAAAATGTGTTTTACACACATTCATCCATTTTTTTTTTTTAATTTTTACACATTTTATTTATTTACTGTTTTGATACTTCAAAGTTTATTTCCATTAAAACATTTTATTTTTTCAATTACTTTATCAGGACGCAAAAAATCTGGGGGGCCTGAAGAAAATCTTTGGGGGCCTAGGCCCCCCAGAATGTTTGCATACACACACACCACTGACCACCCTATATCATGAATGACTCTTGAAAATCGTCGGACAATATTACTGTTCTCTCTGAATTGTGAAATTTATAGGGAGAAACTCTTTGGTTTCTGTTGGATACTGTATGCAATATTTAACTCTGATGTAAATGTGTAAGTTACTTGAAAGCAAAATACGAGTTTAAAAGAGAATTAGCAGCTGATTCAAAATGAGAGTGGGGAGACTAAGCTGATCAGTCTGTTGCCCTTTTGAGGGTGACCAAATGCGCTGGAAGTCAGCATGACCAAAAAGCACCACATTTGAAGTTGTCAGTAAAACTGTGCATATCAGTGGCATAGCCCTGGGGGCGGGGGATGGGGGGGGGTCCAAATTTGCAATGCAAAAACACCTCAAACTGCATTTTTTTTCTCTCTATCCTTAGACTTTTCCCTCATGTCTGGCCCAACCCCCCCCCCTGGCATGACACAATCCTGGCTACATGCATGGCACATATCCACAAAGTTTAAAAGGGGGGTCAGAACCCCCCATGACCCAACCGTGCAAGCAAAAAGCACCTAAATTAGCATTTTTTCTCTATATCCTTAGACTTTTCCCTCATGTAGTGCCCCAACCCCCACCCATGACACCAACCCTTCCCCCCTCCCGGCATGACACAATCCTGGCTATGTGCCTGGTGATATCCACAAAGTCTAAAAGGAACTACAATATTCAGGGTTTACAAGATTGGATGAAAAATTGTGTCTGCCAGACAAGAAATGAATCTACTGCTCCAAGCAGAAAGTCCAATTTCATTGCCCAATAAATGGCTTTTACCCATAAATCTCAGATTGGTCCTAAGATGCTTTGTGCACTATGATTGCTTGAGACAAAATAAGAGACAATTTCATGCTAGTACTTCTTCAGCAGACATGCTTTCACTCTTCTTTGCGAATCCTGTAATTGCAAAACAAAGTGTCTTAAATTTGTTCTTTGGATGCAGTGGCTCTTATGCAAGTAAATGTCCCACTACTAAAAACAATATAACTTTAAAAATTGAAACAGATGCCTTCCTCAAAGCTGGGCCTAATGCTATGCTCTAACACAGATTAGCAATGTAAAAAATGTTTTTTTTTCCACAGATTTACAACTGTGTTTCTTTGGACATTATCTCACTGTTCAAAAAAAAAAAATACTGCAATAAAAAATCAGATGCAACGGGCAAATTTTTAAACATCACTGTCCCCCCCCCCCCCAAAGGTTGCTATCTATAGTTTGCATATGTCTTGCTATTAAGCTACGGAACCTACGTGAAACTGCAAGGAGATCATTAAAAAAGAAATTAGCTGACTCAGTGGAGTTCTATAATGTGTTTACTGAAATTTCATTTGATTTAGACCAATGATTTAAAAATCATGATTTAAAAAGAGTCAAAAGAATCAGTCACGGTATTTAAGTCAGTCTGAAAAAACCAAACATGCCAATTTTAAAACAGTCGCAGCCAGTTGTTGTACTGTAAACTTGACAAGTTCTAAATTAAGTGAATTTGATTTGGCACTTCATGGAAAATTGCATGATGCATCGAGTTACATATTTTGAATGTTTAAATCATTTCCAAAGTTACCAGCAGCAAAACCACACTTTTTTCGTTGGGGGAAGGGGGATGGGATGAGGAGAACAATGAGATCAAGTGGTGGGGCATGCAAGCAGTAACAACCCTCAATTGGGGCCTACTGCAGAGATCAAATTTTAGCTAAAAATACCTCTCAGATTTCTAGAAATATCACTATCCATTGGTGGGGATACCTTCTAGAAACCTGGATGCAAAACACTCCCTGAACACCTTCCGGTCAAGGGACCTACCTTTGGACCCTGGGTGGGGTCCAAAGTCAAGACCTCCAGTTGGCAAAGCCCCTGGAAGCTCTAGGGATATGAAGTTACAGTAATTCTGATGTCCTAGGGAGTTCTTCAAGTTAGTAGTAGCTTATAGGTTCACTGGGAGGCACATACCAAAGGTATTATACTGAGGTGCTTTCATATTTAGCTAATTAATAGGTGAAAGAACAGATTGTGGGTCGAAGGAAGATTTTTAGGGAATGTAAATATGTTTACTTTGTAAGGCCTGAAGAACCTACTTACTTTGGAATCAACGTTAAAAAACTACAAAAAAAATAACGATACGTATAAGTAGCATACCGTACAATCTTTGATCACTCTTTTGAAAATGGGGGGGGGGGGGGGAGGGATTGTGTAGGGCATACCCCTTGTGGTTAAAGGATTACAAGGCATAGAACAGGGAGTTAGTTGCCATGGGACAGAAAGACTTTTGCAGCAGGTGTAATTTATCAAGTACTGTACGTTCCACACTGTGATATCACACAGTCACTGGACAGGTGTCAATACAATGGGGGGGGGGCCTAGCCCTATCTTACTTGCCACATCAACAATAAAACACAAGGGAAATTAGCAGTGCAACTCCTTCACACCCCTGCTTTCTCTTAAGTCAGCCTCCCCCTTTTAGAATGTCTGGATCTGCACCTGCTGGACCCCACCAGGGGCCCAAAGGTAGACCCCTGGACCCTACGTACTCTATTATCAGGGAGGGCATTGCATCCTGGTTTCTAGAAGACATCTCCCTAAGAGATATATTTACAACTTTAAACATGTCTACCCCGAGTCTCAACTTGAACAAAATTGACGATTCTATGACTTATCACTGCTTTAGGAGGGGTGGCCCACTGGGGAAAACCTGCCCCCACAGCAAAGTTGTGTCCCCCCAGGTTCCCCCCATCCCATTGCAATCTGCCCCGTTCAACATGTTGTGAGCATGCACACTTACACTTTATCTGCTGAAATGATGGAAGGTGCACGTGCCAATTTCTTTGAACTACAGGCAGCCCTTCACTTGCCCTCCCTGGTCTCGCTTCGTGGTGCTGTATGCATACACCGGTAACTAAGAACCGTCAATCAACCACGTGTGTATACTTTGTAAAAAACTATGCTGCGGTCTCACAAAATCACGGTGAGTCAGGTCAAAATGCTTATACTGTAGCAGCTTGGGTATACATGTGCACTCAATCGTGCTCGTGGGCTCTTCGTGTGTTAAGTCTCATCTAGCTCCCAAAACCCTCTCAATGTGAGACATGAATGCAACATGAATACTGTCAAAAGTTCACAAACTTGTCCATTTTCAAAGAGGATCAGTCTTGAAGAAAAATTGGAAATCAAACAATTAGGACCACATAGGCCTCACATACTGTCTGTATCGTCTTCACATAGGTCTTCACCCAGCTGGTACACTAAGTATGAATGATGATAGATTAAATGCTTTAGCTATGCTATCAATTGAAAAGAAGCTCGTAAGAGAAAATTAAAATTTTAATCAACCTGTAATTGAAATATTTGCTCATCTCAAAGAAAGAGGAATGCATTGTCATAGCCACGGGAACCTTGAGCCAGTTGTAAGACTAAATTCAATGAAATAATGGTGTGCAGTTTGCAGTCAGTTTAATGCTCATCAAATGCCATGTGAAGGCAGAGAAATGCTTCGTTCTATAACCCCAATTTTGTAAATATCGCGGAGATTCCGGGGGCTTCCCCCCTGGACCCCACCAGGGACCCTAAGGCAGGCCCCTGGACCCCACAGCCCCTTGGGCGCCGTTGGTTTATTCCCACCAATACCAATTTGCCCCTCCATGTATTTAGACCACGAGCCCCCACTGGCTGTCGTCAGACTCAACAAAATGTAGTTCTAATAGTCTCACCATAGTTATCCCTGAGTTATATGTTGTGACCCCCCCCCCATAAAAAGTCTGTGCCCCCCAAGTGTCCTCCTGGTGAAAAAATCCTGGCTACGCCACTGGGGTGGTGGCCATGGGCAAGTTGACACGCACCTATGAATCACTGCATGCCACCTAGGGGTGTGAGGGGGGTCTGATGTGTGTGTGTGTGTGACAGTGTTACAATTGATTTAGACATAAAAGCAATGTTCAGTCCTCAAAGTTCATCGAGGCCCCAACACACTACAGGATATTCCTGTAATTTATACTATAGGCTACTGTAAATCCCCAGCCTCCATTTTGTACCATATGCTGAGTACAGATACTTAAAGCAGTTTTTATTGAGTTAATTGATTCATGAAATTCAACAAATTTTCCTGAACTTTTTTCTTACCAATGACAATGGTGAAACTTAAATACGGTAATCCAATACCCTATATATAACTGTTTAAAGGGTGAGCACTGAACAGTTCAATCCGGTTTTCAAAAATTCGTGACCAGACATTTTTCAGTATTATGCAAAAATTTAACAGTTCAAAGTCAGGACACCACAAAATTCAAAATTTTATCTTTTTCTTGGATATTCTTTATATTGGATATGAAACTAGGCTATGCAAAACTACAGTATATAGGCTCGTAGCCACAGGGGTGATTTGGGGGTTGAACACCCCCTCATGACCCAATGTTAAAAAAAATTACCCCCAAAACACCTAAATTTGAGGTTTTTTCTCCCTCCCCTTGGACTTTTACCTCATGTTCATGGGCGTCCGCAGAAAAGAAGTCAGGGGGGGGCAAAATTTCTAGGGAGGGTCAAAACCTCCAAGTCACCATGAATTGACACAAAGCATGCGAAAATTTCTGCCCAAAATGCCTCCCAGATCGCCGGAAATGGCATTTCTAAAGCCTATTTTTCGCACAGAAACTTGGAAAACATGTTTTGTTTGGGTTTTTGCTTTAATTTTTATACGTTTTTTCAAATTTTGATTTTAAGTGCCCCCCCCCCTTGCCCATACCTGCGGACGCCCATGCTCATGTTGTGCTCTGACTCAACCCAACCCCCCAACCCCCCCCCCCCCCGACACAATCCTTGCTAGGTAGGCTAAGTAATTATTGCCATGTGGAAATGACCGACCTTCATTAAGTTATCTTCTCAATGAGCCTCTTTACGCTTACTGGGCATAATCTATAGATGTACATCAATGGGTATGATTTGTAGCTAGCTCAATGTTTGACTGAGCTATGCCTATAGTAACTTAGGCTAGGCTACGCCCAGGCTTAGAAGGCCTAATTTAACATTTATCACTTTCTGCCAGTCTAACTTTGCCTCCAAACTAAGTTGTCCCTGATCACTTTGGTTGATTGCAAGATAATATTCTTCTTTGAAAATACGTTGCAGACTCCCAAGGGGCACAAACGCAACGGAATATTAAGTCTTTCACTAACCTTACTCTATGATAAATTGCTCCAAGCATTCAGCCATACTCCCGCCATAAGAAGCAAACCCTTAACTACATGCCTAGGCATTGCGATGTTTCTATGTTTAGGCCTACTGTAGGACTAACGTTAGGCCTATTCATATTCAGTCATCATTAATAACATAACATTGATTAAAGATTACTTACCGTTAAACCGTGACAAGGAAAACATTGCGATAGGCGGTATTCTGCACGGCGGTATGATAATTAAAGTGGTGACGTATTCATGTTAGTTTCATATTTTGGGATCCAAAACACAGAAAAGGCAGGATTTACAACTTTTTCTGCATATTTCTTTTGAAGGTTACATGCAGATACATTCCAAAACTAGGCTTGCTACTGCTGGTGGGAAATGTCCACTATTTTATAAACTAGCAATGGTCGTAAGCTTGAGTTCAAACTTTTCACAGTATTTCCAAAATGGCCGGGCAGTGCTACCTATATAACATGCGGTAAGACACCTTCGGTTGAGACGAAAGCCTCACCCGGACGGTAGTGTTCACACATGGTCCTATCCTGATTGCACTGGGAGGCGGATAGGCTCCTCCCCAATGTATCGCCGGCTTCTTGTGGAGACTAGAAGGGAGAATACTGTCATGTACAAAGCACGCTGAGCATCACTGTACGTAGAAAGGAGCTAGAGGGGTGCCAGAGTTGGTTCCTGTTGTAGTTGACAGGGTACAACCGGCCTGAAGTCCTGAATACCCGGCTTTATTCTCTTGCTGATTTCAACTAAAATAATAGCGCCCTCTTTTTAATTTATCTCACTGTTGATTCCAATTGATGGCGCTATTATTTTACAAAAGAAAACTTGCCCTTCAGAGGTACAGTATGTTTGATACGAACGCAGACTCGTTGTTGATGAGTTGTTTTTCTCGATACTTCAACGATTTAGTAGCCTACTCAAATAAAAAAGACACCATTAGAGTGGCAGACACAAACAATTTTTTGTAATTCGAGGAAAATGGAAATATGGTATAGAATGATAGCTTGCCTCTTTTATGGAGGGCGGAATTATATGATCAGTGGCGTAATGCCTCATGACCAAGGCTTGAAAAAAAAAAAATTACAAAAAAACACCTTAAATAGTCGTTTTTTCTCCCTCCCCTGAGACTTTCCCCTCATGTCGTGCTCCATCCACCCCCTTCCATGTCACAATCCTGTCTACGCTACTGAGGAGGATGATAATTTGTCTGGAAATATTTCGTTAAAGATAATACTAATTGAATTGAATTAATATTGAATTTATTTGCACAACAAAAAACATCAAGACATCAAAAAAAAAGACAGCAAAGGTAATAGAATAAGATAGGCAGTGGCGTAGCTACTGGGGGGGGGGGCAGGGGGGCAAGTTCCCCCCCCCCCCTGGAAAATTTTTTGGGGAAATTTGATGAATCTTATTATTATTACAAAAATTTCACAAAAATTTTTGTTAGAAAAAGAAATTGTGAGACATTTCTCATACATAATTCGTATTTTCATGCAACAAATTAACTCAGATTTCGCATGAACCGGCCCAATTCGCGTTCCACAGAAATGTCCTCGCCGCGTAGCAGATCGAATGTTCTCTTGTGCTTGTATACCCACGGGGGTTATGATCAGTGCATTTCAGTGCACAGGAAGCTGTTATTCAGGTGATACTTTGGGAATTCAGTCAAAGGATGTGAAAACTGACAAGTCACTACCGTAGACCCCCGAGGTTGTTGTTCTTCAACAAGCTAGCAGTAGCTGTACGATTTTACTCTGTGTACATAACGATGGATGGGGCTGAAACAATCCATGGCCAACGATAAACTTAAAGTTAATCTAGAAATTAGAATTAGCTGGATCCGTTGGCACATTTAGATTTTGTTACTTAGCCTAATCCTTGGAGGCTTACAAGCTAGTTCGGGAAAATAGCTTTCTGCTCACTTTGAGTGTAACAATTAATGGACAATGAGTACCTCGTAGCCTTCTACACTTAACAGACTGCTTTTCTCACATGATATCCTGTGTGATCGAGCCACCATTAGGCCTCTTTAGCGGCGTGCGAAGGGGAGACCATTGGGCCATGCCCCCCTCACAGATGCCATTTTTCTTTGTTCTTAAAAATACGTAGTCTAACTTTATCAACACAGATTTTACTTCAAAAGATAGCATATGTGGCACCAGATTGCTTACAAGTACACCCAAAAAAATTTCAAAGGAGAAGGATTGTCCCTGCAAGGTCTTTCAGTGATGCCATTTTTTTTAATTCCTACAAATAGACCTAGGCAAATTCTGTCAAATTCCAATATTTTCTTAGAAAAGATAGACTCTGTTTCCCACTGGTGGCATCTATCAAAAGACTTCATGCTTAGATTTTCTTTACAAGCATAAATACGCTATTTTGACCATCTGAGGGGTGTGGTTTTTCGAAATTTTCTTTACGCTCCACGCCAACTAATGGTGGCGCTTCGCTCGGTCTTTTGGGCAAAATAACATATTTGGGGTAAAATTAGCTCTTAGCTCTCTGATCACTTTGCAGTTTGCGAACATATTTTGAAGTGAGCATTTTATTGCAAACGACAAAAGAAGAAAGAGACTGGCTAGATTCTTCGTATAAGCCTAGAAAATGCTATTTCCGGCCATCTAAGGGGTCTAACTTTTCCAAATTTTCTCTACGCTCCGCGCCAACCAATGGTGGCGCTCCGCTTAGATAATCTTTAAGACAAAATAACATTTTGTGGCCAAGAAAAACCACAAATACCGATCAATGCTCTTTTATTTTGACTCCTAAAAGTGTGCAAATTTAATGACAAGTTTTTCTTCGTAAGGTAGCATAAATGGCATAAAAAGAAATGCTTGTCAAGGCACAAAAGTTTCAGTTTTATCCTCATGAACCACCACAATTCAACTTTTAACACTGTTCCTGTCAAAGTCGAAAATCTTGCACCATTTTGCATGTAGGCTCCTTCAAAATGTCAAAAAATTTCCGGACACCCCTCCCCTTGACCATACTGCATGCCCTTCCCCCTTCAGAGAAATCCTGCGTACGCCACTGCGTTAGTACATACAAATAAACCAGATATTGTTTACCAAAATAATATACTTTGTTATTTCCGATTGCTCTATGTTATACTTTAAAATTAAAATGCAGGTAATATTACAAAATGACATGGTAATGTGGTTATACTTGTAAGTTTGCATATTTTATATGAAATACATACACATTGACCGGGAAAAGTTTTGGGGAAATTTCATACCTTTGCCCCCCCCTGGAAAAAAATCCTAGCTACGCCACTGAAGATAGGACATGTGCAGGGATGAAACAGAAAAGTCTGACAAGCAGGCTTTCTTCTACTGTGGTCCCTAAAACATAAAACAGAACGTAAAGCACAGCACAGTTCACAAGAAAATCTAAAAATTAAAAGTATAAAAAGATGAAGCTCTCTGCCTCTCTCAGTTTGGTATAAAAATATCTTCTAATTGAAGTTTCAAAAGAGCTAAGATCCTTTGAATTTTGGTTGGTAAAGAATTCCACAATTTGCAACCTGTAAAGTTAGAAGTTTTAACTCCATAATTTGTGGAAAACCTAGGTACAAACACAGATGAGAAGTTAGACGTAGTATTATTAGAGTGATTTGCACACAGAATGTCTAATGATAAGTACCTGGGAGCCAAGCCACTTTAATTGAGAAACTACAAGCGTAAGCGGAAGCCAGTTCATATTAAAAAAAAATGAAGAATTGGGTGAGGTGCGAGGATGCAAATCAAGTACTTGGGAGCCAGGTTAGAGTCTAATCTATCAGGTGAAATCATGAGTCATGATGTCATAAAAAAAAGTTAACACTAGGTTAAAATTTCTTTATAGGAAAGGCAATTGTCTTGATTTGAGTTCTAGAAAGTAACTGGCCAACTCCCTTAATTGTTGTTTGTGTTTTTGATTATGCTTGCTGTTCGTGATTTAGTGGACTTTCATTAAAGACCCAAAACGTGCTTCAGGTTTGTCAAAATAGAGTTTTGCGTTTTGTACTTAACACGAGAAGTAGAGTTCACATTTGCACCATTATACTGAGTCTGAAGGTCAGGTTGCTGTTTTAGCTTTAAAATACTAAAACTTTGTGGTCCCATTCAAAATGGCATTCCCAGGAATAATCAAGTGGAGGGGCCTGACCGTTTACCCCCGACTGACATGGGCTGACCCTGCAGCCCCCCCCCCCATTTGAAAATTTTACTAGTTGGAGGGCCAACATGCACAATGCATAAATGCAGAAATAAGAATATTAACCAACCAAGAAAGGTTGTGAAGATGATGATGATGATGATGATTGATGATTGATGATTGATGATTGATGATTGATGATTGATGATTGATGATTGATGATTGATGATTGATGATTGATGATTGATGATTGATGATTGATGATTGATGATTGATGATTGATGATTGATGATTGATGATGATGATGATGATGATGATGATGATGATGATGATGATGATGATGATGATGATGATGATGATGATGATGATGATGATGATGATGATGATGATGATGATGATGATGATGATGATGATGATGATGATGATGATGATGATGATGATGATGATCAGGACTTAAAGGGCAGTTGTTTTACGACGCTTAGCGACCACGAATGTGGGAGAAGCCGTTGGCTCATGAATTTACAACTTCACGTCGGGTGGCAACCAATTCCACAATTTGGATCAAATTTGGTATATATTTGTACGGCAAGTTCAGATGGGAAAACCGTATCCTCTTTAAGGTAGCCAAAACAAGCATTTGAATGCATCAAGATAATTGCTTGTGTTGGTAACTTCTGTCAGTGGCGTAGCCGCTGGGGGATTGGGGTTGAAACCCCCCATGACTCAACCTTGAAAAAATTTGCAAAAAGCACCTAAACTAGCCTTTTCCCCCTCCCCTTAGACCTTTCGCTCATGTCGTACTCCATCCCCCCCCCCCCCCACACACACACACACAAACACCATGACACAATCCTGGTTATGCTACTGACTTCTCCAACACCTCTCTGGTGAAAAGAATTAATCCCACAGTACCGTGAAGTTAATTATTTGATGTCACTTCAAGGACAATTATGATTCACAATGGGGAATCTCCCCGTGTGGGCGGGGGGTTGTAGAATATTCCCACGGTATTCCCTGCCTGTCGTAAGAGGCGACTAAAGGGGAGGACTTGAACAGTATCTGAACAGTATGACACTATATAACACATTCGTGTTAATGTGTCGTTAAATCTTATCTAACCAACTAAAAAACACCGTGGGCAATTACTATACCGAATGGTTAAGAAGCTTACTAAGTGAAAAATCAAACAATGGGCAACTTGAGGTGAACGTGTCTTACCCCCCCCCCCCCACCCACGGTAACCTTGCTTTCATGCGCCACTTAATTGAAACTCGTTCCCTCCATCCCCCTTTATGTAGGCTAAAGGAAATTCTATTCAGCAGTTCCAACAGGTACGCTAATTTTTGTTCACCTCAAAATTTCATATCACAGCGGCCGAAACAGAAGGGGTATCTTGCGAGATCATTTTTAAGTATTTAAAATAAATTCAGAAAGTTCTCACCAATTGAAATTCAAATCTCGTGTCATAATGTTACTGAGGAAATACGGCAGTCTTTTAGCCTACCATTGACCAGTGGCAGCGCTAAAGGGAGTATCATAAAAGAGAGTCATTACCACTGCTATGCTGATGACACACAACTTTATTTGTCTTTTAGTCCAAATGATTCATGGAACGAGGTTAAAATTTAGCTTGAGTCATGCGTAGAGGACGAAAGTAGGTGGATGTATGATAATATGTTGAAACTGAACCATGAAAAGACAGAACTGATTGTATTTGCGCCTAAGACGCAGTCTAACGCGATCAGAAACTTAAATGTTCAAGTTGATTCTAATGAAATACGCTCCGCGGAGTCTGTAAAAAACTTAGGAATTTATTTAGATAAGCACCTAACAATGAAAAAGCAGATTGACTCAGTTGTTAAATCCTGCAACTATCATATTCGTAGTATTGGTAATATTAGAAAGTTTATTTCAGATGATGTATGTAAAATTTTAGTTCACTCACTTGTCACATCACGTTTAGTAGTTAAGCGCTCATTGGTGGTCTTCAACGAGTACAGAACTGTGCTGCAAGACTTTTAACACGAACGCGATTACACGAACATATCACACCAATTTTGCAAAATTTGCATTGGCTGCCAATATATTACAGATCACAATTTAAGATTCTACTATACACATATAAAACACTTAACGATTCGGCCCCAGTCTATATTTGGGATCAGCTTCAAAAATATCGGCCGTCTAGATCCCTTCGCTCTCAGTCCAAATCCCTCCTGGTTGTCCCCAAAGTAAGAAACTCAACGTGCGAGAACAGACGGTTTGACAGATGCGCTGCAAACACTTTGGAACAGTTTGCCCGATGGAGTTAACCAATCTAGTAAATTTCATAATTTTAAGAAACTTTTGAAAACATTCCTTTTTAAATCTGCTTTTAGTTAACTGGGTTTTGTTTTGCCTCCTTTAGCCAGTTTTTTGTTTCATTGCCTGTTACTCTTTATGGTTTTAATTCTGACTTGTGTATTTTGCTGGTACATTTTTACTTTACATTTTTCTTGTTTTTATGGTTTCTCTCTGTTTGTTGATTCTACTGTAGGTTCTTTTCATTTGTTATTTTAGTTCCATTGTTCTGATATCCCTAAGTTTAATTGCTTTTCTTATTAGCTGCTTGGTTTTGCATTTTACCTTTTATTGTACAGCACCTTAGGGCTTTTATTTCTTAATTGGATAAGGCTCTTTATAAATTTTCCTATTATAATCATGAGGCCCCCGTTCACATGTTTTTCCCAGCCTCCATGGTTCCCCTCCCCAATTTAGGTCTTATAGGTTAGACCAACCACAAATGTGCCCAGAGGTTAAAATGAAAGGCTACAGACATTTTTTTTAAAGTTTGGTCAATTTTCGAAATTTAATTTTTGATCGCAATTTGCAAGTCTTTTCTGAAAACGATACCTTAAAAATTTTAACTTGCCTTCTTTCTTCAAGATTAGGTCACATGTGTATTTAAAACTGTTCAAAGAAATTGATGAGTCTTGCTCAATTTAGGCAAAAAAGATGATAACAACGGAAAGCTATAGCCTTGCCTTTTTCAAAATTTTTGGTCATAATTTTGCTGCTATGATCCTGAAAAGACTTTTACTCGGCTTATTTCAAAAGGTTACCTGTACATAGGTATTTAAGACCGCGAAAGAAAATAAAATCAATTCCCAGTTTAGACCAAAACTGATTGAACCGTAAGGCTTTATTTGGCTTTGCTTTTTTGTTTCAAAATTCGGTCAATTATCCCGATTTTAGGAAAAGTTTGATTTTTTATCACAATTTGCAAGATCTTGTTGCTATGATTTAAATCGATGGCTATAGCTTTTTCATTTTTAAAAAATTTAGTCAAGTTATGGCATTTTTCCAAAGGTTTAATTTTTGATCATAATTTGCAATATACCTTGCTGCTATGCAGTGGCGGTGCCACACTGTCAAAATGGGGGATGAGCAACCAAGGGGAATAGATAAGATGGGGGCGCAAACATTTTCGGGCGCAGCGCAATGCCGAGCCCAAAGCGTCCATTCCTGGTGGGGGAGGCGCCCGGACGCTCTGAGGTTTTAGCATGTCTCTGGATGAAAAATTAAGTCTCTGTAGAGGCACATTATTTATTTTTTCGGTTACCCCAACTCCTAACTGACCTAACTGCCAAAGGGGAAAGGACAAAATCTGGGGGCAGATTCCCTACTCTACCCCGTAGTCCCGCCACTGCTGAAATGGATAAACTAAGACTTCCACCTGCCTCCTTTATAAAATACTACATCAGAAATCTGATCAGAATCACATAGGAATACGAGGTGCCGTGCAAGGGGGGGGGGGTCGCCCTCCCAATTCGGACAAAAGCAGTTGGTATATTCGGGCAAAAGATGGGCAAAAGATGATAAACAGTGACATAATTCGGGGGGAAAATGCTCTTACCCCCTCATAAAAAATTACCCCCGTAGGCCTATGATCGTTCAAAATACTGGTCAACAGGCATGCATGTGATGTAACCGTGGTACTTATGAACGAAGGAAGCCGAAAGTTGTAGAATTTTATAGCACGTGTGTTATCTTTGAACAAGTACACTTCGATGTAAACTAAGGCAGTGAAGAAACTCACTGTTAAAGTGCACTGACTCAGAAGTTATGTCACTTTGGGAAAGATTTATGGCAAATGTGATAACTTGGACAATATTTCTCGAATGTGTAACCAATAAGTGATAGGTATTTAATGTATTAACAGTTTTAGTGGCATACGCAGGATTTCTCTGAAGGGGGGCTAGGCAATGACGTATATTTGTGCGGCATCCGCAGTTTCCAAAGATTTTCAAGGATAGGTTTGTATCTGACTACAGTATCGAATTCAGTGGCTAAATTAAATACTATATGATCTTGAACCAAGGAAGCCGGTCCAAATTTAATAAAGGTGAGCACGAAAATAAGATTAAAATGCCGTAAATAGAATAAAAATTTCCTGACCAATTTGTCAATTTACTCGCGTCGATATTTGGGGAAAAAACATCGGGTATTTCATGTTCGAATTAATTTACAAGAAGCACTGTTTAAAATTATTTACAAGTATTCGGCCTATAAACCTGTCATTGGTATTTTCAGCAGAAAGACACACCGCTATTCCAAGTTCGTTTGGGTTGTGAACACTTGGTAGAAATAATCATAGGATTAAAGTAAGACATTTCCATGGAGGATGGTGTTTGCCCTGGTCTGAAAATTTTGCAACTCCCGTCCTATTTTGCCCTCCAATTGGTGGACACCACGGGCCGCTGTTGACCGAACTGACCACCGCAGGCTGCCCCGGCCCTAAAATACATGTGAGTATGAGTGCCATAAAATAAGCATTTCCCTGCTCTGGAAGGATTGCAGTTCCTCCAACCCCCAACCCACCTCAGTGCAACCCCCATCCCGCCTCATAGACCTGCAACTAGTATGAAAATACCAAGCCGAGTTTGCGATTTTCTATTAAAAATCAGCTCACAGTCTAACGCTATCGGCAAAGTCATGACGTCCATTTCCAGGGGCAGAATTTCCTAATGAGATTTTCTGTCAGAAAGATCAAAATTTGAATAGATGGATATTTCGTCGAGAGTCACAAGAAGCATTCCTCTGGGAAGGGTCTGGCTTCTTAAATGTGGTCCTGTCTTACACTCGTACTTAGCTATTGCTTTTGTCGCAACTCATATGGGGACTGGAAAATTTAGTACTAACCAGAATTCTGAAAATCCGTTCCCAGCCGCTAAAGAAAAGATCGACCATCAAATTTTAAGTAAGTTTGTAGCGATTAAGGAATTTTAGATAGCACGTATGTGGCTGCTAAGCCGAATTAAAGCTACAACTATACACCTTTAACTTGGGAATCAACACGCCGCCAAAATGTCAGTGCCTTTCAGTACCTATTACACCAATTACAACTTGGTGACATTCTCGCCCGTACTCGTGCTGTACACCTTCCAGATTCCGTCGTTCTTCGACAAATAAATCATACTAGAGAGGTTGAAAGGTATCATTCTTTCTTCAGAGGTCGGAGTGGCGCAGATTATAAAATTTGGAGCGGTATCAAGCTCGCGTTACTCATTCGCAGATAACGTTACGCGCGAAACCGACATAGCAGGGACATATACGGTTCCTCGTTTGCGTCACCGCGTACTTTATATTCCACATATGTAAAAAACCTTTTTATAATCCCACGCACTAAGTAAAACACAAATTTTGTTTAATGTTTCTTTTATTCAACATTAAAGCACAATTTAGATAACTGTTAACTAAATTGTCTTTAGAACATAATCATCGGCTGAAGCTGCATTTTAATACTATTAAAGGAAAGTTTTCTGAAAACGCAGAAGCCACCGTATGTGTTTATCTCACCTTCGCCAAATTTTGAATTTTAAGTAAAATTTTTGCTTATTTTTTCCTGAACCATAGGCCAAAGGGATAGCTCGTGGTAATTGCATGGGTGATCATCTTTCTCCGTCGATTTTTTTCAATCAGACCGTCCGAAACGCGTCACGGAAAAACACAAAGAAGCAGGACAGATTTTGATCTATGAGAAAATTCTTCCCCTTTAACAGTTGAAACCGGACTTCATGACTTGGCCGATAGCGTCGCAGATCGGACCAATTCACCTTGAGATCAGGTGTTCACGGACCAAACAGTGACTGGGATGTACCTACTGCCAACTGCAGAAATGTCAAGGAATAATGCTTGTTTGTAATTATTTACACGTTTTTTCGTTTATTTTGGGGACACAGAATACCTGTTTGATATGTTTTTGTCCCAAAGGTCAATAACTTCACAGATTAGCCTGGAAATTATTTAATTCTATTCCAGCGTTTTCTAATTTCATTTTCGTTCATGACTAAATTTGAATCGCTTTTTATGGTTCGAGGGGCTTTTGGGGGGGGGGGGTAAATAATTTAGCCACTGAATTCGATTCTAGTCACATTGTACTTTACATGGACATTCAAATCAATCCTTAAGAATCTTTTAAAGGTGGATGCCCAGTCTCTGAAAGTTAAGCACAAAAACACGTTACTGCACTGATAGATTCGGAAATCAAGGTCAAAGTTTAAATGTCCACTGTTCAAGGGGCGGAATACTCCATAACACGCGCTGATGTCACGAGGCACTCGTCATCTCGTAGCTTATGTATTTGTATATGTGTGCTGTTGTGCACTCATGGAAGGAAGTGCCCGAAGGTACCCGGCGGAGCGGACTCTGGTTTCTTAGCTCCTCGGATTTCAAAACCACCGACTGAACAAGGAATATGCCGTAAAACCTGTTACGCAGGCAACCGTCTGAAGCAGGGGGTCCAAATAACAGCTCTCTGCCCGAAGTGCTACGGTAGGATATGTAGCTATTCAGTTACGTGCTATAAACAAAGTTATATTCATAAGAATTCAAACATCAAACTAACAAAATATCAGCAATCATTGTCAACAAAGGGAGCTCTCTAAAATTATAAACTTTTATACTTTTCGGTTGTAGATTCCATTACACAAATATAAAAGCTGCCTATATAATCTACCACTTTTTATTCCCACACGGAGAACGGACGAATAGAATAACCAGAAGAGCTCGTAAAAGAACAATTGTTTTTCTCAATATCTATATAGACAACAAAGTTGAGATTCACATGAAATTCTCTGAAAAGTGACTGTTTTCGAACAATTAAAGGTAGTTTACTCATTTATATGGAGTAGGCCTATAAGTAAACAATGACTCAAATAGGACAAGTGCTCTCAAGCAGTCCAACTCAAAGTCACATCATTGGGCTGCAAATAAAAGTTTACAATGTTTTGGCGACCGAGCTGCAGGCTAACTTAGTCATTGAATTGTATTATTTTAAGGATACCTTTGCCAAAGTTTAATGCTGATTTCTTTAAACTTCATCCTGCATTAAGTAGATATCGAAAGCACATTCCAAAAATGCCTTATAAAAATAGAAGTGCATCGTCCTAATTTGGACGTTCCTTGCAATATATTTCCGCTCACACAAGGAAACGTAGAGACATATAAGCTTAGCCTGTACACCATGCACATTAAACTATGTACACAATATCATTATATCACTATTTTATTGAGCTTGTCAGTAGCTAACTTGTTCATTCTTATTCCTAGTCAGTTAGATGATTTTTTTAAATGTGTTGGTACAACCAAAACGGTCAGTCTTAAAATATTCCCGGAAATTACCCAGGATGCATCGTCAACGCGTTTACACATGAGAGTGGCGGGTGTTGTGACTGTTTACAAATTTTTTTACTAAATTGAGTAATCCTTACCTGATGTGTGAAAGATGTGGTGAACAAAGTGAAAGTACTATGATCATATCAAACTAAGGAAGGGCTGACTGCTGAAAAATGTCAAGTATGTCTCACTCTTTGCTTCTTCTCTTTGTGGGTGCCATCATGTTATCATTCTTTGAAGCTGAATTTTCTGTTGCTCAAACTAATTTGTGTGATATCTCTTCTTCGGACTTTGGTCAGGTATGTCCCTGTTACTGTCAGATCCGGGAAAGAGTGCTCGATTGTAGCCATAGAATTCCAGCTATAAGTAGTCTGGATGAAATAACAGGAGCCCAGTGCGTACCACTTAGACACTTTACAACGTTGAATTTGACTCACAATAACTTGAGGATGTTTAATGGATTTGAAATGATCAGCTTCGGCAAATTCTGTTCCTTTGATCTTAGTCATAATGAACTCAACCATGTGGACAATCTTACTTTCCTTGATTGTAATCACGTCTTTGTTGATATATCCCATAATAATCTGACATATCCTCCGTCGATATTCGTTGGTTCTTTCAGCTCTAAGACTCGTACAAGGTTTTTAGGGTTGACATTTAATTTTTCTCACAATCGCATTAAATCTTTTCGGGACTTCATTGACGTTGATGCAACGTTAACCTTTTACAGTGCTCTCTCTGGAACTGGTTACAACGTAGTAATTGATCTATCTTTCAACCTTATTGTTAAATTCAGTCTTCCACACACTTTCCTTCTGCAGTCTGGTAAAATTCCGACATTTACAAAAATGGTTATTTTGTTACACGGTAATCACATTTCGTCCCTGGAGTCATATCCATATTCGAATCTGTCTAATTTTACAAGCTACAACGAACCAAACATATTGTTAGACTTAAGGCAAAATCGCTTATCCAACCTTCCACCAGCGCCAGACACGATTAACGTAAATTTGCTTCGTTTTGATTTGGAAGGAAATCCGTGGAATTGTGACTGCCACCAGAGATGGATAAGTGAAAGTGATCAAAGGTTACGTCAAATTCTTCAAAATCCAGAATCTAAGCAGCCATTTTGTGAACATCCGGAGAATGTGAAAGGACGCCCTCTATTAAATCTTACAGGTGCCGAATTTGTTTGCCCACCTAAGGTAAATCAGACTGTGATTCTTCATTTCATTCCGTTTCTTGGAGATAATTTGGAAATAATTTGTCCTCTCGTTGGAGGAGATCCCCCTATAGAATCCATTAAATGGACGGTTTGGAAAAAAAATGGTTTGTTTGTGAAGGTTTGTGGTAACTGTTCGCTCTTTGTACAAAATGTAAATTCCCATTCAGAGGGTGTTTATCAGTGTACCACTAATAACGGTATTATGGTGTCGGTAAACATTAGTGTTAGACTGTATAAAGAATTAACGGCAACAACCGTGGAACCAGACGGCATAATCGATTCTGAAAACGAACTGAGCTATAGGGGGAGCAATTTTCCCTGGCAGGTTACATTGTTAATGTTGGTTACAGTTATCCTTTCCGTTGCATTTGTTTTTAGTTACAAAATTCATCGTGCCCATAATAGAGAGATTTCTACGGCAGCAGACCACAGGTTAAACGCCGAATCAAATAATATCGACAACAATGCTATCCCGTCTCATAGGGTTTCGACAACAAAAGAGGGGGTAGACTCATCACGTGATAAGGTATGTTATATGCCTGAACCCGTCGATGGAGTAACGCCAACAGCTGATGTCAATACTTCATACCAAAATATGTCATATCCACGACAGAGTAGGCATTCAAGAAAAATAAACTTCAATAAATATGAAAATGAAAATGCTTCATACACTAATACATTGAGCCAGCAAATGATAAGCCTGAATTCCTCGTATTACAACAGCAGACACAATAATGGAATCCGAGATGATGATGAGTATGAAGATACTAACTTAGGTAGATACTTACAGCTGACCATTGTTCATGGAGGTAAAGGTCAAAATACCTACCAAGAACTCGCTCTCCCAAAGTAGACATCACTTAACCTGGTCACATGAGCAACCCTCTCAAAAGAACCCTGGCGACATGTGCAACCCTCTCAAAAGAACACTGGCCACATGAGCAACCCTCTCAAAAGAACCCTGGCCACGTGTGCAACCCTCTCAAAAGAACACTGGCCACATGAGCAACCCTCTCAAAAGAACCCTGGCCACATGTGCAACCCTCTCAAAAGAACACTGGCCACATGAGCAACCCTCTCAAAAAAACCCTGGCCACATGAGCAACCCTCTCAAAAGAACACTGGCCACATGAGCAACCCTCTCAAAAGAACCCTGGCCACATGAACAACCCTCTCAAAAGAACCCTGGCCACATGAGCAACCCTCTCAAAAGAACCCTGGCCACATGAACAACCCTCTCAAAAGAACCCTGGCCACATGAACAACCCTCTCAAAAGAACCCCTGCCACATGTGCAACCCTCTCAAAAGAACCCTGGCCACATGAGCAACCCTCTCAAAAGAACCCTGGCCACATGAGCAACCCTCTCAAAAGAACCCTGGCGACATGTGCAACCCTCTCAAAAGAACACTGGCCACATGAGCAACCCTCTCAAAAGAACCCTGGCCACGTGTGCAACCCTCTCAAAAGAACACTGGCCACATGAGCAACCCTCTCAAAAGAACCATGGCCACATGTGCAACCCTCTCAAAAGAAACCTGGCCACATGAGCAACCCTCTCAAAAAAAACCCTGGCCACATGAGCAACCCTCTCAAAAGAACCCTGGCCACATGAACAACCCTCTCAAAAGAACCCTGGCCACATGAGCAACCCTCTCAAAAGAACCCTGCATGTTTTCGCGGTTTGACGCTAAAAATTTGAGGAACAATGCAAACAGTTTTTATCCACAATAAGTCATGAGAATGTGGAAAGGTCTTTGTCTATCAAAATTTGATTCTCATATCTAAAAGAGAAGCTAATTTTCTGCACTCATTATTTGGTGCAACTTTCACAATAATCGGACATTTCCTTCTCAAAATATCAGCATATGATTTGTGACCCAAAGTGAATGTGAGGCAAGCAGGATTATATCACTCTCTCACATTGATAAGTTAAGCTTTATTGTTTATTTCCATAGTTTTTCAGCCTGGTAATAGCTCAATATAGGGATCACCTCTTCCTAAGATATGTGACGTTTTGTAAAGTCGTCTGGTGGTTTATATTGGATTGTTGAGCAGAGTAGGCCTATTGGTTGTAAATTATAAAAAACACTGATTGATATTATCATATGAGGTAAAGTAAGCTTGATTCAAGTTCACTTCCTGTTGAATTGGTGACAACTTTAACACGTCTTAAGGACCACACAATGGATTCAAATGAAAAATTTACCTCAGTACTAAAAAAAAAGACCCGATCCCCCGCAACTAACATATCCACACCTGATTTGAGGTTAGACCCTTCTTCGTAAGACCCTTCTTCCCTGTTTGTGACATTACATATGACGCATCTATATATGACACGACGGTGAGGAATGCTTCTGTTTATGAAGTGAACCAACCTGCAAGTTGCAAGGGGTAGTAACATTAGCTTTCATAGGACGTAACATGTTCCAATCTGTGTTTTATCTTATTGAATCTGATTCGTCCAGAGATCTTCACTCACCTGCTCACTAGGCAGCAATCAGGGCCGCATCATATGGGAGAATGGGGTAATACCCCACGCCCTTCATATAGATATCCAAATCGTAGGCCCAAGAACACACCACGTGATAAGTATTAATGACGCTCTAAGTTGCTGACGGATTTGACCATGAGCCATGAACTTTGCCAGTGACTTTTCCGGCGTTACAAGAATTGTTTGCCTTATCATATCGATACGATATTCTCCTTTCCAAAATTAATTGCCACCGTTACTTGGACAGATGGGCCCAAAAATGTCCTACGCCACCAATTCACGTCAGAGGGGGCTCCAGGATTTCCCCCGACAGGAGGGCAAGAATTTCGAGCCCAGTCAAAGTCGATGAGTTCCCGGGGGGACATGACTGGCAGAATTTTTAGGAGCGCGTCCCGCGGAGAAACTTTTTGCCTGCTGTTTAAAATATTTGAAAATCCAGAGCCTATTGTTAGGAAAATTTGAAGCTTTTGGTGAAAATTTGACTTTTTGGACCTTTAAAAAAACGTCTGTTTATCGAAGAATCAGCCCTTCATATCCGCAAAATGAAAAAGGTTTTATGAGTGACTAACATTCGTTTGGGGTATAGCATTTTATTGTAAGACTTTGTACAAAGGCTGTCAGACGAAACTGGAAATGTGCCCGAAAACATAATTACCTTTTTTGAACAAAGATTTGAAAATTTAAAGCTTATATTGCATGGTAATTTGTAAGGTGTGATTAAAAAACTTGGGTTTTTGTAAAGTAGTTTGCTTTACACGAGCAAAATGAAGTTGAATGTCGGGTTCAGATGATCTGAAGTTGGCTTGGGTTTGCTATTGTACGGAGTTTTCACCGAAATTATGAAATTTTTCGAAATGTTTTGCCATTTTGAAGAAATGCTGGAAAATCTAAAGTTTTCATGGTAAAAAAAGGAATTTAATAACAGATTTTTGGGCTTTTACTGAAGACGTAATGACCTTCTGATGATAAAAATCAGGTCTCCTGGGGACTTATAGTTTGTTGGGGTTTGTAAATGTCATCATTTAAGGCCCTCGGGCGATACTGGAAAATTTTCCGAAAAAGTTGGCTTCCTCTTAACATATAATTTGAATCTCAAGCTTTATAGCAGAAAATTTGAAAAAAACTGTCGTACGGTGAACATTTCTTTTTAAAAAAATTCTTTTCAGAATGCTTGAAAAAGTGTAGCTTGTATTGAAAAGAATTTCGGATTTTTTTGAGGAAAATTAGGAATTTAATACAGTCTTCTTGTAAGCAAAGTCAACAAGATCGTAGAGCCCCGTATCCGACTACATTTTTATCGCATGAATGAAGGCTCCTCGACGAAATGGGGGGGGGGGGGAGTAGTCTTATGCCCCTTCGCTGGAGCTACCCCTAGGCCTATTGGTTCGCATCACATACGCAAACACGAGATGATGCCACAAATGGTACGCCTATAATCTTTTTGAATCACTATACTTGGAGATACTAATGTTTAATGCATTGTGAGACACAATAAACGGGCCCCTATACGCAAAATGCCTTCATTTGGTGGGTCACACTTGTACTATCTGAAAATGATGATTGCATGTATCGCAGCAAAGTTAAGTGTGATCACTTTGTCATTGGAAAACACTGAGAACTACGAAAATTATTGCACGTGGTATAGCATGTACAGCACCTTGGCAGTAGCATAGCCAGGATTGTGTCACACGGGGGGGGGGGGAGTTGAGGCACGACATGAGGGTAAAGTCTAAAGGGGGGGAGGGAAAAAACCCATATTTTAGATGTTTTCTGCACTGCAAGGTTATTACAAGGTTGGATGGGAGGGGGGCTGAACCCCCAAAACCACCCCATGGCTATGCCACTGATCCCTGGAAACGTACTTCATCAAAAACCCCACGTATGCAAAAGTTCCATTTTTGGTCGGAAAACTGTGTAGGGGCTCTTCAAAATGAGTTAGTCGGTCTAGCAAGGTAGAAGAGATGGAGAATGTTCCATTAAATCTGTCAGATAATAAGTACTTGACAGTAATTGAACCCTCCTCTTCAAGGAACGAGATTTATTCGACATCTCACTTTCTTCTCTTTTTTTAAGTTTTGTTGACTCTCGTTATAAATGATGATCTTCTTTTTTTCAAAATCCAGTAATCCAGTTACAAAGACCATTGTTAAAATACTGCTTTGATCTCTACGTGCTGATCTGATACATGTAAAGTGTTTTAACTGTTTTGAAAGAAACGACTATTAAGCCACTTTTAAGTTGGACAATTCCATTTCTATTCTAGTTTCATTATTAAACAAATGAATTACCTGTTTGAAAACCAGTGGGAGTCTAATATTAATGATGCCATCAATAATCCTAGAGCAGCAGGGTATATATTACAAGGACTATTCTAAAGGAAATGTTGTTAAGGTACATGACATCACTTGATCACATAAATATGATGGTGCTATGGACTGAGGACTGTTAATTACAGACTGACGTCCATAGGCATGGCCTCCCCCCCCCCCTTTAATTGTATTGTAACTCTAAATAGAGATAACGCTCTGGTGTATACGACAGGCACAACTAATGAAAATTTTCATTTTATTTGAATCATTGTTAAATTTAACAGAGTGACATAACTTTGCATTTTTTAGCCCACCACTGTGACAATTTTGACTCTTTGACCCGTAGTTTGGTAACTAACCTATATTGTTCCACATGATCAGATGATAGCATTAACCTTGATCATCTGGGCATGTGCTAGTATTCCATGGGTCCACATGAGTTGGTGCATGTAGGTATCATCTGGGCTGCCCCCATATGGGTAGACCATATGGGTAGACATGGGAAAACCTGGGCACTGAATGCATATGGGAAGTTGGGCTAGTGAGTGCATTTGAGAACGCCTTTCATCTGTCTCATGACGCTCAGTAGAAGCGAATAGCAAGTTTTAGCCATCTCAAGCTGGCAACTAATAATCCAGAATCTATCCGCAGAGAACTTCCTGTTCAGGTTTTTTGAGATCAAGGCGCTTTCCCCCTTCAAAGACTATTTGCTCAATAGAGCAACACGGACAACAAAAATACCATTTATTTTAAAAAATTCCACCCCACGAAAGAGAAGTATACTCAAGTGAAATGGTATCCCTGCCAGCACAACAGCTGAAAAATGTAAAAATGCGTTGCCGACCAAGAATGACATCATCACAGGAATCCACACAGTGTGTGTACTATATAGTGCACTTGGAGTATACCCTGCTCTGTTGATGTTACAGAATCTTGCATGTATAGATGACCTAAAATGATTGATATAATCAACAAATTATCATTACAAAACCTAAACCTAAGTTTGCTTCACAAAACTAGTGAAAGGGGGGGGGGGTTTCAACACCTAGGAATACCCCTGTTTAACAGATGGAATTTTGTTACTTCTCAATTTATTCCTTGAGCCAACTTCCAGGGAAAATTGTTAGGTATACACCATACAAGTGTTTCGAAGTTCCCTGCTAAGAGGTTATACATACAGAGAAATACCTCAGGCTCCTGGGGGATGTAACTGCATCCATTTGTCCTCCAGTGTTATGTAAACTATAATTTTTATTGGAGAGGAAGCAGTGATTCTCTCATTTGCAATACTGTATACCATTCTGCAATTGCTATTGCTGCAATTTGACTTGGTTCAAAGAAAAGGAACAACGGTGATTATAGTGAGAAACGAGACTAGCTGATATTTTGGTTATTTCAGGAAGTATTCTTTATTTTTATCAAAAGTTAGCCTGAAGTTACTATTTCAACTTCATGCATTTTGAAGTCTATGCCAGTACAAGATCCATTGTATGATTTCCACATTTATGTTTGTGACAAATTTACTTGGGAGGGATGTCGTTCAAAGGAATCCGGGTGAGAAATCAGTCTTCTTATTCAACAATCTGATCTGATGTGAGTTGAAATATTTTCTTTTTCTGCGGGTTGAAAGAATTGCTGTCTAGAAATAGATTGACTAGATTGCTGGAACCAAAAATTGAAACTCATAGTCCTATCATGAATGGGGCAGCTTGAGTGAATAATGACAAAATTCCTCTTTTGAGGAATTGGGAGTGAGAATTTCAAATTTTGGTTGTTATATTTTTGGCTTTATACTAGGACATTCGTCAGATATAATTCAGAAATTCTTTTGCCAGTACTGGTCTCATGCTATGCAATCTGTGAACAAAATGTTACTTAAACATAGCATTATAATACACACACTGTGAAGGTGGGTTCCTGTGATGATGTCATTCTTGGTTCAAAGCACTTTTACATCTTTTACATTTTCAGCTGTTGTGCTGAAAGGGGGCAGAATTTTTTAAAATAAATGCATTTTTGTTGATAGTGTCAGAGAATGACTCCAAATCGTTGTCATTGAGTAATTTCAAGGGCTCTTTAACGTTGATAATATCACGTAATAAGCTATAAACACCATTAAAACCTTGGCGGAAGGCTTAAATTTACACTCTACAAGACAGAGCTAGCACTTTGTCAAGCGAAGAAAACTGTTTTTTTACGGAAGCGTCATTCAAAAAGGCCATTCAAAAGAAAAAAGAACTGTCTCGGCAAAGTGACAATTTTCATAAAACTGACATTTTGACCACTTAATGGACTCCTTTAAATGCAAAATTCGGGAAATTGTCATTTTGAAAAGATAAAACATCTCGTCAAAATGACAAAATTCCGAAAATTGTTATTTTGCCGAGTAAGAACATGTTGTCAAAATGGCGAAATTCCGAAAATTGTCCTTTTGCTGAAATAGAACATCTCACCAGAATGGCTAAATTCAGAAAATTGTCATTTTGCCGAGTAACAACATGTTGTCAAAATGGCAAAATTCGGAAAATATGACATTTTGCCTAGAAAAAACATATTGTAAAACGGTATAATTTGGAAGATTGCTATTTCGCCTAGTTAGAACCTCCAAGGCGAAATTCTATGCCATCAAATTACGAACTTAGTCATCGCATTATCTTAACATTTTGCGACAAAATGATGAAATGAGTCTTATTATCTTAACATTTTGCAGGAAAATGATAAAATGCAAAAGATCAGTATTTCAACAGTTCAACATTTTTTCACTGAATTACTCACTTATTTTTTCAAAAGTCCCTTGACTCTCTGGCAAAAGCCAGGGGCGAAAACCAAATAATACTCCCGAGGGAGTTCTGCTGCCAAAAGGAGCTACATCCCCAAAGGACAACTCAACATGACCAACTGAACGACCTGACGTGCGGAGTCTTATTGCAAGTGATAAATTAAGCATATTGTCAATTTGCAGAAAAATGGCGGATTACGGATCTGCTTTAGATTCCTATTCCCACATTTTAAAGAGGTAGACTAAAGTGAGCCGTCATTAAAACTAATACACACGTTTTCATAACTGAAAATTTCTGTATATTTGTGTGTTTGGGGCAATCTGACCTCTTGAGGCAGGAGGCGAGGGTAAAACTTCCAGACTTCAGAGAGGCCCTCAGATTCAAATTTGGGGTTGGAGCAATCTCTTTCTTTCATTTTACTGTCTCAACAATTTTACCTTTGACTTTTTTTTTCCGGGGGCACTTTGCCTCTTCCCCTCTTGCTGTGCTACTAGTTTGATATGAGTACAAGGTGTAGCAACATATCAGACTCTACAATTAAATCACTTTCTTTCTATTCTCTGCTACCTTCTCAAAAGGACCCCTATAATTACTTTTTTCGTTGTTATTGGGAAGTTAATGTCAGCAAAGTCTTAGCCTGCGTAGCGCCTCTGTGGCTGCAGCCCCCTTTAGGCTGCCGCCCCTGAGATTTTTTCGCAGCGATGAGGTGGACGAAAAAATTCGTCCGCCCTGCGGGCTAGCAAAGTCTAAACGCCCTTAAAATTGAACACAACAGCTACAAATCTAAAGTTTGTCATAGTTTTTACTTGAATGCTGTTCAAATACGGGCTTGGTTTAAGACAAAAACAACAACTGGGATTTAATTATCCTTTTGGAAGCAGGGTATCTGAACCAGGGTTTTAGTCGAGACCAGCATATCAAGACCGAGAACAGAAGGTGTCTAGACCGAGACCAGGGCAGAATTCGAGACCGAGACGAGACCGAATGTACATATTACATAGAAGAATGAACTGTCCAAAATGTGAATACTTTATAGCATCATGTTATTACCTAATGCTCCAAAAATGACATATAGCACCAAAAGTGCTTCGTCATTAATTTGTACATGTTTTATATTATCCTATGCATGACCGTATGGGCTGGGGGCCGGGGGCTGCAGTCCCCAAATTGGCCAAATACTTGCTTAATCGGGCAGACTTTGGTTCCTCAGTAGGGCAAAGATTATACCGTGGTTGGGGATTGGGAATAGGGTAAAATGTCTCCCCTGAGAAAAGAGTCCCATACGGTCATCACCATATGCCAAACATAGAATTAATGACTGAACTTAATCCAAGCATTTTTCTCATGTGGCTCACTTTGCCGGAACCGACTCTTTCTCCTCGGGAGTGGTATTTTTTCCCGACTCCAGATGCCCAACCAGAGCATAATCTCTGCCTGAATGAGGCACAAAAGTCTGCCCGATTCAGCAAGGTAATGGCCATTTGCGGGTGGCAGCCTCCTAACCGGCCCCGTTCCGTACGGCCCAGGTGGTCCTACTCATCAATTTGGAGTCAGTGCTAAAGGTGTTTAGAGTTGTGAATTTGATTGATGCATGAAGTGAGTTTTCCATAAGTCGCAGAACCCTATGCAGTTATCGTCAAGTTTTCCGTTGGGCCAGACATGAACATAGACTACTTGCACCCTCACAGAATGCCTTCATTGCAGTTGAAGAACATGAGTGTTGAAAGAATGCCTGCAGAGAGGCGTGCTCAATGTGGGACAACTTGAGAAATTTGATATAGAACCAGTGGCGTCACCACTTTTCATTGTAGAGGGGCACTGGGGTGTTGCTAGGCTCCACTCAAGGCGTCCTAGGCGCCATCTAGCGCAAAGCGCGAGGCTCTCCGGGTGGAGTCAAAGGGCCCTCGTGAGGGCCCCTGGGCCCTTGGAGCCCGTGGTGGGGTCCAGCCGATCCAGGAGGCGACCCCCTGACGCTCCTGCGTTTTAGGGTGTTTATGAGGTAGTAAAGTCGTTATGTAAGGGTAATTCTTTTGACCTATCACTGATCTAAAAGTAACCGCCAGGGTAACTTCAAGTAAGATGGGGTAAGATAAAACTAGTGAAACTACTACCAAGGGGGAATCGGGCTGACATTTTGAAAAAAGGGGAGATGAACTATACAGAAAAAAATAATGAGCAGTTCAATGTGAGTCCCGGTGGGGGTCCAAGGGGCGAAGCCCCGGAAGCTCCTGAGTTTTAGGATGTTTGTGAGGTATTTAAGTCGTAATTTAACAGTAATTCTTTTGTCTTTACACTGGTCTAAAAATTACTCTCAGGGCAACTCGAAGTAAAATGTTGTTGTTAACAAATCAAGTGAAACTACCACCAAGAGCAGATCCGGTTAACATTTAAAAGAAGTGGAGCTGAAACTAGAAAGAGAAAGTAGTTGATGGGCAGGTAAATGTGATTCTCTTAAAAAGAAATGTAGGCCTACTGTAATTCTGCCTAAACGGTTACCTCAGCAGTGTGCGTTACCTTCAATTGGCATAGTTGTAGGTGTGCAGAAAATTTTAAAAAAAAACGCAACCCATCAGACAGATGGAATTTCCAGATGTTTTGCGATAACTTCATTTGATGAAAATGAAAATTACTGCCTTTTCTTGTCAAAAGAAGAATCAAATCTTAAAAAATTTCGCAGTCACACTCTGACTTCAGAGGAAATATTGCTTTTTGGCACACGGGGACACAAGATTTTCCAGGGGCAGGTGCCCACTGCACCACCCCCTGGATGCGCCACTGATAGGCGTTAGATTACACTGTTTACATATTTCTTCTTCTTGTTCGTGAAGCGCCTGCTCTCCTGATTGTACCATAAAGTCACCAAATTGGGAAAAGAACATAACTATGATACAAAAAATTTGGTATACATGAGTAATTCATTAATTTTCTTCAAAGCGAGGAATTAATAACATTCGTTAAATGCGTAATTCATCAGTTTTCTGTGAAATTTTGAATTGTATAAAATTTTGAATTGTAAGTTTCCATTTCATCATTTTGTTACAAAATGTAAAGATAATGCGGTGACTGAGTTCTTAACTTGATGGCACCTTAACGCTTCCATAGAATTTCGCCTTTTTAACAAGATGATCTAACTCGACAAGATGACAATTTTCTGAATTTTGCCATTTTGACAAAAAGTTCTTACCCGGCAAAATGACAGTTTTCTAAATACCGTTTTGACATGTTGACGAGATGATCTAACTCAGCAAGATGACAGTTTTTCGAATTTTGCCATTTTGACAAGAAGTTCTAATACGCCAAAATGCAATTCTTCTGAATTTTAAGTTGCCATTTTGACGAAATGATCTAATTCGGCAAAATGACAATTTTCCGAATTTTGCTATGTTGACGAGATGTTCTAACTCAGAAAGGTGACAATTTTTCTGAATTTTTTCATTTTGTCGAGATTTTTTAACTTGGCAAAATGACAACTTTCGGAATTTTTACCTTTTGACAAGTTATTTAAAACGCCAAAGTTCGGATTTTTGTCATTTTGAAGACTTAATTTTAGTCGTCAAACTGTCAATTCTACGAAAATTGTCATTTTGCTGAGAGAGTTTTTTCTTTTGCATGTCCCTTCTACGCTTCCGTAGTTTTTTGTCCACCCAGAAAAAGGAATAGGCTCAACGGTCTGCTACGCAGGTAAGTAGTGTAACTGAATGTTGATCTCCAGTCACATCGCAACTGCTCGAAAAGAGCTTCCTTCTCTTACATTTTATGCATGACGTTTCGTGACGTCATAAGGATTTGAATACTAATTAGCTAAAAGTCATGACTTTAAAGTCAAATATCTCAGAAACTAGGAACCCAAAAATCTTTAAAACCGTGAAAATCAATGAATAAGATGTTACAAATACTTTCGGTGCCTGGTTCTAAGTGAACTTACGGGTAAAAGGGAGGATTTTAGTCCATTTTATGAAACGTCTAAAATGGGTTTCAAATGCTCTGCAAAATCGTTCAGCATTTATTCGGTGTAGTTTTAAACTACTAAGTTTTTACTTCAATAGAGAGAAAATTTTGTTTTCTATCTAGTGGTACCATTTTTGCACGATAAAATATTCTCAATGAGTCAGGTACTTGGTAAATTCCACCACGAATCGATTAAGGCGCCCAGAGTATGTACACAGTATAGTGGGCCTACTTTCGCGAAATGAACGTTAATGCAGGTCGTCCTATGTAAAACGTTACAACAGCAGCCTAATTCATCCTCACCAATATTGTTCCCATTTCGGAGAAAATGGTGCGATACTTGCTCCTTCGACATTTTTGCAACATATTGTTAGTTGTAATGCCATTTACAAATTAAACTAATCAGTAGTGTTGCACTAGAAGGCTATATATTGTTTGAATGTGATATGCCTGTATACACATACAATGTCATAGTCATGATGGCAAGCTCTGTTGACACAAAGCAAAACTGCATCTTGTTTGCACCAAAACAGTGAAAATCACCTCACTTTAAAAAAGTTGGACTAAATAAAAAGCTGGTTTAAAACTCTTTATACTAGGAAACTCTATCAACTTCAATCCAATTTTCATTCTTTGAAAAAAAAAGAAATAAATTCTATGCATCATGTAGTACACTCAGTCAGCATAATACATTGAGCAAGAACTTGAAAATGAATGAGAGACCTTCTAAATGGGCCTGCTTAGACATGAAGGGCCTTGCAGGAAAGATCATCAGTACAATGTTTAACAAGTGGTATACTCTGGGTAAAAATGAAAAGTACTGAAGGCAAAGGCAAATTCCAATAAGGTTGCAAGGAAAGGAGTATATCAGCTGAGGTTTGGCAAATGGGATATCTTACTTTGAATTCCTTGTGAATTTCTTTTCACATGAAATACTGGTCCTAAAAATAACATGATGATAGCTGGACTGCTAGGATAATAATTCATCACTATCCTGTCCTCTTGTGAGGTGACGGAATGTTCCAGGCTCATTTCTACTGGCAGCAGGCCAGTTTGATATGCCTATAGTATCTCAAACAGTCAATGTAACAATACAGTTTTTTTGCAGGAAACTACCTAAATGTTGCCCAATATGGTTCTCCTTTATGTGACCTCCTTAAAGATCAGAAATATATAATTAATGTAAAAAAATCTAGGAATGAATTTACAGTTTTCATTTCATTGAGTGCCACACTGATGAGAATTCATTTTAAGACAAAGTTGTGTATAGCTATAGAGTGTGACAAAACTGACCACTGCCAGTGAACATATCATGGCTGTCATAACCACTGTCTGTTAATCAGTAGTAGGCTTACTGTACTGCAGTTAACATGCCATCAGATTTCACGGGAAACGATTGTTCCCCATCACGTGGTGGACCTCTGATGATTAAATCACGGAACCCAAAAACTGTTTACCACCAATCAGTTACCACCCATGCATTTTGTAACAGAACCCAAAAGTGGGTTCCCATGAGTTACCATGGTGAAAAATGACGCAACCCACAAATGGGTTCCCGCGATTTTTGAAATCCAACGGCTTGAATTAAGCACCACATTGAGGTGAGCTTTTGGGACAATTCAAGTTAGCCAGGATAAGATTGAGTTTGAGGGATGGTAATTCTTGTTGCTGAATACAAATTATATAAGCTAGGTATATGCCATACAGCCAGTACTCACAGCACTAATTTCTGTTTCCACTGAAACCGCACTCCTTCATTTAAGTTAACAAGTAGTTTTAAAATGCAAGTCACAGTTTAGATGGTAGTACGTAATTGCCCATGGGGTACGGTTTTTAAATGATATAAGCTTAAAAGGGCTAGAAATTGTATTAATTGCAAAGCTGCAGCTTTGCAATTTATAGGCTACCTGTGGGACTTTATAGAAATAGACAACTTGAACTTAATTATATACAGTACAGTGCACCACTATACTGTAGGTAGATCTATTATGGAACATGATGGAAAGGACTGAGTTTTTCTGTTTGTGGCACAGTAACTATCAGGTAAGAAAGAATATTAACCCGTGAATATGTCCAGACTGAAGTTGAACCCTCTAAATTTGGAGTCTGTTTACTTAATCCAGGCTGACTTGATCATGATTCATACGAGTCCCAGGTTTACCGACTTTACAACAAAGTTACATGTAACTTATTGTAAGCCCCACTTGCCAACATTGCAATGTTACGGAATATGCCATGAAAACTGAAGCTTCAAATTTCATAAGACTACAATTCTACAAACAACACTGGAAGTTTTTAAGAACGTAAATGCAAAACAATTTATAAATTAAACTACGTAATTTTGGTATCAACAGAAAGCCTATACTATAATCTTCAAACGTTGATACAAAAGAATCGTTTTACATCCCTCAATGAGTCAGGTACTCGCAAAGTTTGAGGTCCTAATTTGAGACATAAGAATCGACTGCCTCTTTTTGGGAGCGTATTTTTGCAGTATATGTTTGAAAAAACCTAAAAAATCTTTGATTTCTAAGAGAAGGAAAGATCAAAATGTCTACTTACCGTGTTGTTGTATCCATTTATACGCCTACTTATACATTATTCAACATATAGGGGCAGACCCCTTGTCAGTCACAGTTCCGCGAAATCTCATTTGCGCAGATCTAAAAAAGGCGGGAATGCTAGAGAAGTGGTCACTTGGCTTCATTAACTGTACAGCTGCGTGTTGACTGTCTCCCAATACAAAAGTCTGGAAAACGCCATGTTTATTTATGTGTAGACCTTTCGTTAAGCACTAGTTAGTATTGAATACATATATTGTAATCGGTGTATTACAATCGTTGTGTCATTAAATCAGTTTTCCCACGAACTGCATTCCCTATATCGGCCTTAAAACGTGAAATTGCTTAGAAAGTATGCGGGTAGCAAACAAAAACCACAGAACAGTCTGACAAATTTCTCACAAGTATCCCACGCATATTCTGCTGCCTACAAGAGCTGTACACTGTCTGGATCATTTGGTTGTAGCTAGTTAATGTGTTTCAACGCGAAGCGAAGGAAAGGCAAAGGTGAGTTTTCTACATTGTTATGTACGACATGTATGTACGCCTCTCAGCATACTACCTCGGAGGTAATACTTCCGTGTTCTCAGCCTTTTGACAAGGATCATGTGTAGTAGCTGTTCCGTTTCATCCAGTCTAGAATGGGGCCATTCATATTACAGTAAATGGTCTGAGGGCCGTGAGGTTGGTCAAGTGTTGTCCTTCAGTGGACCTAATAGCTTCTTCGGGAAGCAGTTTCGCCGTACGGAATTCAGCCTGTAGTTATTTCTGTTATTTCCATCGACGGTTTGGACATGGACATTGCTTCTGAAGTTCGATTGCACTCGCAGACCTCAAAATTCGAAACAGCCCAAAGTGTCGGGTCCTGGGGATGGGGTGGAAAGCTCTGATTTAGCATATCTCTGAATGCAAAATTAAGTCTCTAGAGAGGTATATTATTTATTGTTTTCGATTACCAAACTGACCTAACTTGGGGGGAACGTGAGGGAAGTGTGGATCAAGGACAAAATCTGGGGGCATTTTGGAAAGAAGGGAGCCAGCTGGGGCAAGGGCAAAGTCTCGGGGTAAATGCCTCCTCTTGCCTCCCCCAGACTTTTTCCGTAGCGCCGCCATTGGCTATTGATAATATTTTAGTGTGATTGACTGAGTCTAGTCTCTAACACTTTAAAGGGCAACAGCAGTCATCCCAATTTGTATGAGTGTAGTAGTCTATCGTGTTTTATGATTGGCTCTGAAAAGTCATGAAATTTTCTCACTAAATTGTGAAATTTGGGAGGGTTGCCAACTCTTTGGTTTACCTTGAACATGCAATGAAGTCCTGAGATAAGATCTCTAGTACCTAGCTATTGTTTCAAAACGTCGGGGGAGGGGGGGGGGCTGTTCTTGCCCTTTAAATGACATCTATTTAAATTTGAAGAGAATCTTCACAGAAGGGCACTGCTAAAGAAATCTAATCTCTTTTTGAATAAACTTGTCTCAGAAATAATATTAAATTTTTGATACGGATGCTATGTAATGTCGAAGAGATTTGGTCTCATTCATTACAGTAGGCCCAGTCACCTTGGAGCCTGTTTGAAGTGCTGATGTAGACCTTTTCGTGAGTGTAGGCGTAATATAATTGGCTGCTTCAGAGTCCTAATACTTTTGCATGTCCGTCAGTCCGTTTTAAATATCACATTCTAAACCCATTATGGAAGTGCAACAACTTTGGTAGGTAAATAAAGTGAAGTAGAGTGAAGTCGGCGAATAAGCCCTTTCATGATTACAAATCGGCCTCCTGGGTCAAAGGTTATTCGGTATAGCAACCCATAGTAACGCTAGTCGCAGGCCGCCGCCTGTGCATACCATCCTTACGTTACGTATGCATGCCTACAATAAACAACACGGACATGAACCAAAAGTAGCTTCGAAAAATCACATCTCTTAATGGACAAAACGTTCAGTATCGCCCGAAAGATGTTTTAAAGTATCACTCATAAATTTTCCTTAGATACTGGCTGAGTTTTAAGTTTTTGAATGTGCAAAATCTCAGAGGATTTGTCCGTTCCCGTGGGAGTACGAACTGACAGTTCAAGCCTTCTCTGCTAGGCTAAATACCGTAAGCTAGGCCTACTCCAGGAATGAACCAGCCGTAGGCTGGTACACCAAATTTCTTGAAAAAATACCTAAAAATAAGCTACAAGAGCTAGGATGAGTATCAGGGGGTTATTTCTGCGCTTGAAGTTCTATTACCATGCTACATGATGCAAAGGCCTAACGCAGGCTTCGTTCGTAAATTCGTAGACTTCGTAGCCTGTTAAGTTCGTAAGTTCGTATAGATCGTCTTACTGCTACTGCTTTAGGCCTAAAAAGTTAAGTCTTGGCCTTTCACCTTCATCATAAAATCTCACAATATATCTATCCAGGACTTGCTTCGCCCAGGCTTAGTTGTAACTTACCTCAGCCCAAGACTGTGATTTGGAGTGTAACTTCGTGTATTGTAACGTTCAAGTGCTGTATAGTAATGATGCACTAACAGTTATACTGTTAGCACATGGGTGTTCAAGGAGATCTTAGCGCGCCTAAGATCGATTGTAATAGACGAAAATCATTGGCCAAGGTAACTCTAGATTTTTTTTTTTATAACCAAAGACCCAAAGCAAAATTCATTCCTAAATCTTACGGAGTAATAGTAGGCCCTCTTACCTGGATTTTTAATCTGTTAACCCAAATCCTACAGGTCAAGTGTAATCTTGTGTAGCTTACTATTGCAAAATGTACGTACACACAGTGATACGAATGAGCGAGTGATACCGGATGACCTTTGTTCTGTCATGCGCAGTTGTAATCATGAAAGGGCTTATCGAAACGAATCGACCGTGTACTTTGTTCTGTTTGTGTACGTTGGTGACGTTTATCTTGTACAATGTAACGAGATAAGGGTGATGGGAGCTTTTACTTATTATGTGCCAATGGGTCATGTTAATAGTCAAAGACAAATTCAGGTTTCCACAGGTCAGAAAAAAGTTTCAAGATACACGAATGATGGTCATTTTTAAAACTATAACTTATAGAATAATTTATGACGAAGAATTACTACGATAGAGATGATTCAATGACAAGCCATTCAAATTGCTTGTGCACAGTTTGAAAATTACAATGTTAGAAAATTTACACTCTGAACCCTCTTCATACCTTATTTATTGAAACGAAAAGGATGTCGTTTTTGCGTTTTTGGTAAACGTGAAAAGTGATTTTATGTCATAATGGTTGAAACCCCAAAACAAATTGTAAACACGAAATTTCAAGTCAGGAGTTGTGGAATCAATTTGTTCTGTGGGTAAGGAATTCCCATACTAAAATAAATACACCGTTGTATCTTCAAATCATTGATACCTAGCGAAAATTCAGCACCATGAAGACAATTACCTTCAACATAATTTTCAATAGTGTACTTTTCAGAAAACCTTTTTTGATTTTGAGAGTTTTTTTTTTCTTTTTTTTTCTGTCCCTTTGCAAACAAAAGGGATATAAATCCACATCAACAGAATTGCATATAATGGAATTATTGGAAATTGTGGCAAAGGTCTTTTGCACAGCAAATATAGCAGAAAGAGTGGAATTAAATTATTGACTACACATTAGAAAATTCTGCCCCTTGAAAATAAGCGTCGTTTTTTGACCGATTGCGTCATGGTTTGGCCGATTATTTAAACGATGGCAAACCGTAAATAACAAACGGAAGTTGGTATTTCTAGGCAGTTGTTCACAGCCCAAACAAAATCTTACTGCCAAAAATCAAGAAATACTCCTTCGAGTGTAATTATAAAACCTCTTTTCTCTACCTTTGGAACAACAATTACCTATTTGGTATTTTTTTTATCCCAAATCAATGATTTGAGGGATTTGGTATGGATATTTTTATCTTATCCCCGCACTTTTGTTTCGACGATAAGAGAAACCAATGCATTCTTGATGACGTGTGTGTGTGTGTTTGTGACACTGCTCGTTAACATCTAACATAGGAATGTATGACAGTTTTCAAACTTGGTACATAGATTCGCCATATTAAGAGTGTTAGGGTTGACACTAAGAACCGTTGTCTTTGATGGAGGTCAAAGCTCAACTGGGGTCAGCAGGGGTCAAAGTCTGAAAACCTTTACACCTTTTTAAATGTAATAGTTCAAGATAGCTGTCTGTCTGTATCTTTGTCTGTCATTCTATCTTTGGCTTTTATGGAAGTCAAAGGTCATCTGTCGTCATCGGAAGTCAAAATGGGAATGAAACCCGTGTTAGGTGTTAACAAAAACTTCAATAGATTTCGCATGTGATATGTGGACGCACATTATGGTGAGAAGCTGATTCCTAATTTTGTTTATGAAGGTCAGAGGTCATCTGGGATAGGAAACTATTTTTGAACATGCTAGTATAACATTTGAGTGAGAAAATAACGGTACATGTTGACATTATTTGAAATGGAGCATTTATGTATCATCGAAACCTCAGTGCGTTTTTGCATTCTGGTTTAATTTTATTTTTGTGCAACACTCCACTAAATTTAAGCCGATTCTTTGGGTTCATGATACATTCTGTAACTTGTTTAGTCACCGAATTCGATTCTACAGTAGCCATTTTAAACGTGGATGCACATCAACTTCCTCAATTTCGGTTGAAGGTGGATGATCAATATCATGAGGGTAACCTCAAAAATATGTCTCATTATTGCTCGATTCGGGAATCAAGGTCAAAGTATAAATGTACAACGTTCATGGGGAAAATTTTTCTAAAGATAATTTGAATAGAATCCTTCCAAGACGACGTGGAATCAATATACTACAATCCCTGGTATGTTATTCAACAAAATACACTTTTGAAGGACAGAATTTACTTCTCAATGTGACCTAAATATTCCAAAACTGCCGCATTTCTAACTGTGATACATTTGTTCTTGCAGGTCACTTCAACAGTACTCGGTAAAATGAGCAACTACGTGCGCAACAGAAATAGAAGTAAGATCATCGTATATTCAGTTTGATTTTCAACGGTTCAAGTGAAAGGGCAGGCCGGCCAAAGTTATTTTTAAGCGATAGTCAAATATCACAACTTTCTTCTTCTACCTCTTCAAAGTTTCTTTCATAATTTTTAGGTCTTCAATATGGCACATTTAAAGTAATTGAAACATTTAATACTAATTTAATATGGCGACTTTACGTCCCCTTTAAAGAAATGGCAACATCAAACATCGATTTTGATATCAACACAGTAGGTCTTCCAAAGCAGCTACAAATCTCAGACTTCCTCAAGTGGTTGGACAATTTGAATGACAACTGTCAAGGAGGGCCAAGGAGCGAATTTTGAAGTGGGGGTGGTAATCACCAAAGTGGGAGTGCTAATAATCAAATGTTCAATAAATATATTAGCAATTTCAGGCTGCCAAAAATGACTACGGCAGAAAAGGAAGGGGGGATAAATCCCCCAGCCTCCCCCCCCCCCCCGTTTCAGTCAATATTATTTCGAGTCAATATTAAGGTAATTTTAAACAAATTAATGATAAAACATTTCATTAACATAGCTTCATCGAGAAGATTTGATGAATACGACGAAGCAAATCGAAGATCTGAGCTTATTGGGGAAATTAGAGGAAACATAACTCAAGCACGAGAAATAATACAGGTAAGACAAGTTTAACTTGTTCAAATTTGAACGTGATGTGTCACATATTGCCACCCTTAATTGAAACTATGTACGGAACAGACATTTAGATTTAAACGTTACACGAAGTTGAATTCTCATAACTAGTGTTCCATACCATTTATTTCTTAAGACCCTGAAGTATTAAAGGATTTTTTGTTGTGGTTTGCACTAAATGGGATATTCGAAGACAATTACTTCTATCATCGTCGAAGGATCTGCTCTGCTCTACACCTTCCTCATTAAAAAAAAAAAACCACCAAGGCAAGTTTCTTGCCTTCAAACCCACTGCGTCGTAACTACCAAGAAATAGATAATCTAAATTCGGTAAACAAAACATCCCAAAGCTGTTATAGCAAAGCTTTCTTTAGATCAGTACAAGCCCTTCACCAGTGCTTCGACAGTCAGACAAAGAGAAACTTGAGAGAGTGAGACGCGGGGGAAGAAGGACACCGAGACAAAAAGACAGGGAGACAGAAGGACAAAAGGATGGCGAAACAGCCAGACAGACAAACAGATAGACATACTGACAGACACACAGAAATACAGCAGTGGCGTAGCCAGAGGGGTGTGATGGACGATGTTTAAACAAAAGAAAATCAAAAGGATTGTGTGTCAGTGAGATAGGAAGGCAAAAGGGAAATGCAAACAGCCAGAGATACACGGAGACAGAGGGAGAGAAGTGTGGCGAGACAGACAGACTGCAGAGGAGTAGCCAGAGGAGGTGTGATGGACGATGTTGAATAATCAAGAAGAGCGACAAATAAAAAAAAAAAATGCGAAGACGGACTAGTTATCGGAAGTTGGTGGGGGAGGAGTATATAATATGCACAGGGAAATCGGGAAATATTGGCTTCGCAAGTGTGTTTTTACATGTTAGTGGAAACTTCGAAACAGTTGACACAAAATTTCCGTGATGGTGTGGACTTATCGCTTGTTCGAGATTTCGATGGGTAATACATGAACCTGTTTATTGCTTAGCTAGTGCAGGACCAAAGGTAGGGATGTCGCCATGCAACGGGGTTGAAGGGAAGAGGCGATAGTCACCCATAGGGGAATTCTTCCCCAGTCGTGTGAATAATCTAAGGTTTTCAGAGAGAGAGAGCCACCACCACCATGATCTTCGTGAGTTTGCTTACCAGAAATTCATACGGCGTATAAAGTTCAATAAAACATCCTCAAAATCTCCATTCGTCCGTATCTAAATTTTTGCAGATTTCTTCAAAATAAGCTCCAAACTTTCGAATTTGGATTAAGGACAAGCCCACATTCACAGAATATAACGAAACTTCAAAATATTGGTCGTTGAACATTGTGCTTTTTGTTGTCCCAAAATTTCGTTTTGTGGAAAGTTCAGAACGCATCTTCTCTTCCAAAGAGCGTTGTATGTTTTTCAAAATTGGAGATTATAGTTTTTACATAGTGGTTCTTTAAAGTAAAATGTCAATCACAATCATTCTGACCCAATGGCCTTTGTATGCAAACCATTAATAATGGCTGATCGCTTTAATTTCCTTATTCCTTTTAGAGTACCGAACTTTTCCCTGGACTGGTAGAAAATGAAGGAGCAATTACATTTACTAGAGAAGAAGTTGATCTCCTTCGACGTGAAAGTAAGCGCGCACGTGATAATCAGAAAAACACCAATTATGGATTAGTCTTTGGGTCATCACTGGGTGTATATAGCGGTGGAGTTGCAATGGCAGGGTTAATGGCAAGTGTCGGAACTAATGTTGCTGCTACTGGCGGAGTTGCTGCTATAGTTGGTGGAGTTTCTTCAGTTGCCGCAGCTATCTCGCGAAGTCGTTCGGAATCGTACACAAAGACACAAGTTCAATCAATTGTAGAAAAACTTAATCGTCTTCCAGATATTATTTCGGCCATGCTTACCGTTTCCGATTTAGCCCCTGGTGAGTTTGGCATAGAAAACGTTCTTGAAAATAGGCAAACGAGTTTGACTGTGGAAAACTTGATCGAAATTAAGAGGAAAACGATGCAGCTCGTGAAGGTTCTGTCTGACATGCAGAAAGCTGACACGAACAAGGATCTGAATTCTATGTTAGAAGTTCTTAGGAAGGCTTCTTCACTAATAAATAACATTAATACTCAACTGGACCCAAATACAGAAGCCACAGTCGCCACGGTCGTCGCAACAACAGGATGGTTACTGAGCCATTACAGAGGAGCAAGTCAAAACTACAGAAATGCATTGCAGTTGATTGAAAAATTCATAATTGCAAGCCCAACTGTCATCAACCTACTCGCTAAATCTGGCATGTTATCTGCAAACTGGAGCAATATTGTCAAAATAGTTTCTTCTTCTGAAGGAATCAAGGTAAATGCCACTTACGTTTTGAACATGCATGGCGTTATGAGTAGTCAAAGTTGTTGATGATGTCATAATTGCCCTCATTCAATGGTACAGGGTACAAATGTTGGAACAAATTCTTAAGCTCCCCTCGCCGAGTGAGTAATAGTATCTCGAACATTAAAAGGATGCCGATTAGCCAGATTTCAGAAAAACTGCAACCACAAATAAGTATTCTTAGTATATATGCATCTTCGAAAATCTATTCGAACATTCGAAAGAAAAAACTTTTCGAACTTTTTAAAATCTTTTCTTAGGTACCGAAAGATTTTGGTACGTAAGAAAGATCTTCGAACGTTCGAAAAGTTTTAACAAAACTTGAGGTAGCATGTTTACATGATGCTCAACCATTGTGCCTACTTGGTATAACGCATCTACTTACCATCTCATCTAATCATCAGATATCTTGTTTACAGTAAGGGCGCCACAGAAACCAATGTTTATACATACTCTAATACACAGATCTCAGTACACACGTACGCACGTACACACGCACGCACAGTACGCTGTAATTGCTAATCACACCTTAAGCCAACGGCAAAAATCTAAGACCATAGAAAAATATTTATTTTTGTTGAAGAAATTTTTTCTTTTGCCATCTTTAGGCTGTTGAGAAGTTTACTGAGGAACTACTAGAGAAAGCTGGTACGAAGGTAGCTAGCAAAGCTGGAGCTGAAGTTGTCGAGAAGGGTACTGAGAAAGTAGTGGAGCAAGTCAGTACCAACGTAACGAGTTCTGCTGGAAGTAAAGTTTCAGGAAAGATTGGTGGGGAGGCCTTAGAGCAGGTAGGCTCTAAGGTCGGTGGCGAAATTTTAGAGCAGACAAGTTCAAAGGTTGCTGGAAAAGCAAGTGGAAAAGCGCTGAAACAAGTAAGCTCTAAGGTTGCTGGAAAAGCAAGTGGAAAAGCGGTTAAACAAGTAAGCTCTAAGGTTGCTGGAACGGCTAGCAAGGAAGTTATTCAGCAAAGTGGTAATACAGTTGCGCGAAAAGTTGGAGAGGAAGCTGTAGAGCAAGTTGGTGTTAAAGTTGCGGGAAAAGTCAGTGGTGAAGTTGTAGAGAAAGCTAGTACTAAAGTTGCTGGAGAGATTGGGGGAAAGGCTGTGGAGCAAGTAGGCTCCAAAGTTGCCGGAACAGTTGGGGAGGAAGTCATTCAGCAAAGTGGGAATACAGTTGCGAGAAAGGTTGGTGAGGAGGTTGTTGAGCAAACCGCAAATTCTTCGTCAAACGTTTCTGGGATTGTCAGTTCAGCTGCCAAGGTGAGGTACATCCGTATACTATGTGCATCCGTTGTCATCGCTGGAATAGTTGTAGATGGTGTAACCCTGAAAACGTCCCTAGAAAACTTATACAATGGGTCTCCGACAGAGTTGTCAAACTTTCTAAGTAGTCTTGCAGACACTTTAGAAACTCTTGTTTTGTAAGCTACCATAATTTTCCGTACGGTTTTGGTTGCCTGAATGTGTCTTTCGAAATATTGTGTGCATTAAACACAACTACGAATTAGTAACATAACATAATCAGGGAGATATCTCAGCCGTAACACTTAATTCACTGGTGTAACCAAATTGCTCAGGTATATACAGCCTTAAAACATTCGCCTTTTTCAAATTTTTATGTATATATATATATATATAAATATATATATGTTTGTCTAATTAGGCATTTGGGGAAGTTGTTGTTAAAATAGTCGACCATAGCGGGCGAATTAATTGGGCGAAAATCCCGTTTCGCCATCGCTTTTCTACGAACATTTTGTACAGGAATACGTGTCATATTGAACAGTTTTGTCTAATTTAGAGCGCCACCACTTTATCATAGATTTTCTACCACAATGTAGCTAAAGGGGTTATAATGCTCTTTTATGGGTTCACTCCGTAGCCGGAAAAAATGCTTGGAGGAAATTTTCATTTTAACCTTGCAACTTATTCATGTTCAGCTCTCCATCCCCAGATGCACCAATGTGGGTTCTAAATAGGGTTTAGTTTATTTTTGTAGCAGATAAACACATCATGTGGAAGTGTAGATGTATACATGTGATCGAGAAAAGGGTGGTTGAAGATGATAATATCATAAAAATGATTTCTCGGACGGTCATAGACCGAGTGACAGCGGATTTCAGTCGCCTACCAAGAGAACGGTTCTTAAAAGGTTGGGTTTCGGGAAAGTCCTTTGTCAGAATTGTAAATAAACTAAAATAATGTTTTAAAATTTAATCTGCCGTAACTGGAAATTTTCCTCTTAATTATATGTAAGTTGTCCGTATTATTTCAATGAATATGTCTTCCTCCGATACTTCTTTCCTTTTCACAACACCTTTGTTTATATTTGTGAAATGTGAAATTTACTCAATTAAGTCAAAGAAAAATATCTGTTCTTTTTATCCAGTCTAGAATGGAGTACATGACAGAACAATGATGTAAATGGTTTTAGGGCCGTGAGGTTGGTCACGTTTTGTCATTCAGTGGACGTAATAGCTTCATCGTGAGGAAGTTTATAATTTGGTTTTGCCGAACGGCCTTTGCCAGAGTGTCAGGAGGACTGTGGAAAAAGTGTTCCCGGCATTTTCGTGCATAGTATGAAAATAATTCCTGGGTTGCTTGGAAATAATGAAATTACCCTTTGCCACAACTTCCTCCTGTGCACCATTGGGCAAGGTGCGCCTGTATTATTGGCCCAGTTCATATCCGTTTGGGTTCCCGAAGAGAGTGGATGTTCCCGGTCCCCCGCAGGGCTTGTTCGATCTGTTGGGGAAGTTTTGTTTTCGTTACTTGTAAATAGTTATACATACAGTAGATAAACTGTAAATAGTGATTTTAATGAAACTACTGGCCCCCTTTGTCCCCATGCGCTGTGGTTACCTTCGGGCGTGTTCATTGCTTTTGGACGTGTCTGTTGCCTTCGGGTGTTGGTTGAAGTTTGTGCTGTTTGTTGTTGTTGGTGGGTGTGGTAGTGGTTTCTGTTGATTGTAAAGGACTCGAAGAAGCCGTACGGGAGCTGGCTCGCTAGAGCTGGGAATAAGGTATAGAAATTTGCATATTGTATCTCGGACTCATCTACTGTATTTCTCGACCTTAAAATGTCCATTACCAACCACAAAGTTATCTCTAACCTACACTTTAAACCCACAACCACACTTAGAACAAACTTTTAGATAACGTCTTCTTACGCGTTGAACCACCCAAACGTGAGCGACATTTCACAATACAAAGGGAAGAACGCTTACGAGTGCATTCCCCTAGCCCTTAACCATCACCCCGACTTGAAGACCACGGTAGCTTGAAATATATTGTTAACTGTTTTTACTGGGTGAAATGAAATTTAATACTCCATGTGTTGACTAAATGGCACACGAAATTGAAGTTAACATTGTACAAATTATGAACTTATGTATTTCTTTTCGTCCTAGTTACAACCAGAAAGCCAAAAGGGCTTAGTGATTTCTTGCCTCTAAATTGTAAGTCTATATTTTTTTTTTGAAATTGACAGTGTTTGTAAATTACCAAAAGCAATAAAGATCGACTTCTCAATATGGGAAATGCAAATGCTGCAAAATGTATGAGATCCAACACAATTAGTTACCCTCATTGATATAATAATTGTTTTTGCAAGGTATGAGTTCTTCTGACCTCACCAAAATGACAGGGTTTATCTGTGAAATATGGGCAGTGCACATATACGTTATGAGATCACTCACTGCTAACCTTATTAAAATATCACGTTTGAACAGTTTTGTACCTTTTGACCTCTATTGAGTCTAATGACCGTTGTACTCCACCAAAAATGGATACGTTTCTCAATCTACTCAATATGGGCAATGTGCATGCTAAGGGTGAGATCCCCCACTGTTACTCATCTTGATATATCATATTTATGAGGTTTTAACCTTCTGACATCTGGTGACGCCGAATGACCTTTGACCACCAACAACATTCTAAGTACGGGCAATGTGCATGACAAGTAATATATCCCTCACTATTACTCACTTTGAGATATCCTGTTTATAAGGTTTTGACCCTCTGACCTCTAATGACCTTTGCCCTCCAGCATAGGATCCATCTACTTAGTATGGGCAATGCACAGGTGAAGTATGAGATCCCTCACTAGTACCCTCCTTGAGATGTCGTGTTTACAAGGTTTTAATCATCTGACCCCTGGCTACCCCAGTGACCTTCAACCCTGACCAACTACAATAGGGTTCATCTACTTGGTACGACCAATGCACATGCTGAGTATTAGATCCCTCACAGTAATTCTACTTGAGATAGCGTGTTTACAAGCAATTCCCAAATATTTATCATTTGACGTCTAATGACCCCAAATGACCTTTAACCTCCATCAACACCAAGCACGGGTCCATCTACTCAGCATGGGTAATGTGCATGCCAAGTATGAGAACTATCACTGTTACCCTCCTTGAGATATCGTGTTTACAAGGGGTTAATCACCTGACCTTTGGGGACCCTAAATGACCTTTGACCTCGACCAAAACAGGTTCGTCTACTTGGTATAACAATGCACATGTTGAGTATGAGATCCCCCACAGTTATCCAACTTGAAATATCATGTTCACAAGAAATTCCCAACGTATTTACTATTTGACCTCTTGGAACCCTAATGACCTTTGACCTCCACCAACAACAGGGTTCATCTCCTCAGTATGGGAATGTACAAGCAAAGTATTGAGCTTCCTCACTGTTATCCTCTGGTGACCTCAAGTGACCCTTGACCTCGACCAAAAACTATAGGGTTCATCTACTTGGTATGAACAATGCACATGCTAAGTATGAGATTCTTCACAATTATTCACCTTGACATATCTTCTTTAAAAGAAATTCCAAAGATTCTTGAGGAAATTCCCAAGGTTTTTACCATCACCTTTGGCCTCCACCAAAATCAATAGGAATCATTTACTTAATACCGCTAACCCAGACACCCCACATATGCGCATAGTCGCATGTGACCTTTCTTGAGATATCGTGTTTACAAGCAAAAGTGTCACATACACACACACACACACACACACAAGCACCCGCGCACACGACAGCACCATCGCATAGAAGACTTTAAAAACGGAACCTACTGCCATTGTGCTTGGTGCTCAGCATACTGTAAGCAATGGAGTAGGGAAAACAAGCCAGTGAACCACAACTGGAAAAAAGGCCGTGGCCGGCTCGACTTGAACCAATTGGTTGGAAACTGGGCCGTAAAACTCTAACTATTTAACTAAATAATCATCGCGTAGATTCCTTGCCTGCCTTTGGGAAGGAATCAAAGATAGGTGAGGGCGACTGCACAGGAAGACCACTAACAAGATGAAAAAAAACCCACTCCGTATGACGTAGGATACCCGAGAGTCAGACTGCAAAAGAAAGGGACCCCTCAAAATGGTCTAGCCCATTTTGACGAATGGACTTATCTCAGTGGTTCTCGGGTGGTATCGCTATGTATATTATGAAGTCGGATGCCCAAAACATCAGTAGAAATAACCGGAGCCGTTTGGCAGTAGTGAAAACGCTCTAAGGTAAGTCGGTCATTTCGAATATAGTCAAACCCGTCCAGGGAGTTAGCATAATTTTATATGTGGAAACTTAACGTGAACTTGTCCAACCGGCAGGGAACTGTTATTGGAGCTACTATTTGTAAAACATGCCCGAAATAGTCAACCATTTTAATTAACATGTTTTCCAACGGGTAATTATCAGAAGGTGAAATTGGTGATATACCAGAGATTTACAAAAAATAGTTACTTTCACCATTGCATGTTATTTGCATTCTAGAATCCACCTTATCATATTGAAAGATCAATCGCTGTTTGTCCTAACTGCTCGAGTTGTAGACGAAAAAAACATTGAAAATAAGAATCCCGTGGGCACTGTGATTCGCTGCTACATGTAACCGTGAAACTGTAGCATACAAACAAAATTTAGCTAATGTAGATTTTGCCTACATGTTACCTTGATGACCCTACAGGACATTCGAAGTTGTTGGCGTCGAATGTTGGCAACATCCATCCTTCGGATACATCGTGTTTACCGTGACTTCATGTGTTTGTATTCCAGTGATACCACATGACCTTTGGCAGTTTGAACTCCATCAACATAACAATCTGTTTTTTAGCTATATAGCTCATCGCCGGCCGAATGCACATTCCTAATACGAACCACATGTATCTGTTCTTCCTAAATTGAGATACTGTGTTTTAAAGCTTTCTTGGCAAGTTTCAGCGTGTACCTCCTGGAGACCCTAAATGACCTTTGACAAACTCTAAAATTAATCGGACACATTTTCTGAACATGGATGTTTTATATTAACCAAGTTTCAGTTAAGTCAAATTTAGTTGCCTTGTTAAGTTGCAGCGTATATGGCAAGCTAAATGTTCAATAATTCGAAAAACTGAGTTTTTCGCCGATAAACACGGTTTTTCGATCGAAAAACCGAGTTTATCGCGAAAAACTCTGTTTATCGACCGAAAAACACAGTTTTTCGATAAACTCTGTTTATCGAGCGAAAAACACAGTTTTTCGATAAACACGGTTTTTCGATAAACTCTGTTTATCGACCGAAAAACTCTGTTTTTCGAAAAACTCTGTTTATCGACCGAAAAACACGGTTTTTCGATAAACTCTGTTTATCGACCGAAAAACTCTGTTTTTCGAAAAACTCTGTTTATCGACCGAAAAACACTGTTTTTCGAAAAACTCTGTTTATCGAGCGAAAAACACAGTTTTTCGATAAACACGGTTTTTCGATAAACTCTGTTTATCAACCGAAAAACTCTGTTTTTCGAAAAACTCTGTTTATCGACCGAAAAACACTGTTTTTCGAAAAACTCTGTTTATCGACCGAAAAACTGAGTTTTTCGATAAACACGGTTTTTCGATAAACTCTGTTTATCGACCGAAAAACACAGTTTTTCGATAAACTCTGTTTATCGACCGAAAAACACAGTTTTTCGATAAACTCTGTTTATCGATCGAAAAACACAGTTTTTCGATAAACTATGTTTATCAACCACGTGTTTGAAAAACTCAGTTTATCAATCACGTGTTTCCCGCCAATATTTGGAACGCAAAAAGGGCAAATATTGTCGAAAACATCGGTTTCGTGATTTGTATCTATGATTGCTAAAGTAGTACCGGCAGCCGTTTTACTTGTGACGATGGGTTTAAAGTAGTAGCAATGTGGCAGCGGAAAGTATCCGTTTATTACCGTATTACCGTCTGCCCAGGGGCGTCCCAGGATCGAAGTGGGGTGCTGGAGATTTTCCCCGACTAATAGGGCTGAACTCTGAACAGGAATGACACGAATGCCTTTGTCAAGAAAGATCAGCTCATAAGCAGCGGCGTAGCCAGGACTTCTCTCGGGACGGTGGCATACAGTACGTTATGTGATCACTGGCCCGAGGAGGGTGTAAGAAGAAAGGGATACCCCCTTTGAAAATTTTTTACAAATTAGGTGTCCTTGTAAGCAATCTGGGGCTACATATGCTACCTTTTTGAAGTAAAATTTGGGATCGAAATTTTACGTATTTTAATTACTAAAAGAAAATTAGACATCAGCGAGGGGGACATGGCCTGGTGGCCCCAAATGCGCTAATGCTCATAACCCTCGTTTGAAGGTAATCTTTAGCAAAAACAAAGTGCACCATGAAAGTTTTAAAAATAACAGGTGGGCAAATGAAGCATAAAACGAAAAAAAAACTCATCTGGAAACGCATTTTAACGCGTGGCACTCCGGTCAAGTTTACCTCAGAGTAACCGTTTTCCTTTGTCTGCTACAACAGTAAGGTTGACTTCGGCATGGAAGTAGCACTCTGTTCATCTTCGACTTCTTTGTACATACCAAATTCTTTAATATTTGGAGTGAAGTCGGGGAGGGGGGATTTAGGGTCGTCGCAGTTTAGTAAGGTGAGTGTTAAGTAAGGTGGCAGTGTACAGCTGTCGTCAACCCAAAAGCAACTCATCTTTTAATGAATTGGCCACTAAGAAGCCTTTGCAAATCAGACGACGGCCCAATGTGCTCGCCCTTTGTGTGACTAATAAACAGTAGATAACATTTTGAATATAGGCTACCCACCTCGGCAATGTGTTTGCGGGTATGGTTAAAGTGTACCTTATTCAAAAAATTAAAACAATATATATTTTAGAGACTTGAAAATAAATCCCATTCACACAACTCTCATCTTTATAGCTTATTCCATTGCTAACATAAGTAGGTTTTCAGGGGCGTAGCCAGGATTTCAAAGTTGTAGCCACGAAAATAATTATGAAATATTTGTACGGGCTCACGGAACGGAATAGATATTGGGGGTGGGGGTCTGAGTGACAGGAAGCTAAGCGGAGCTCCGCCATCGGTTGGCGCGCAGCTGAAGAAAACTTTTTGTCGTTACAAGCCCTCCAGATGGCTGCATGTACCCAGCCTTGAAATATGGATCTCTTTTCTGCACTTGGCAAATATGCGGGGGGGTTGTCTGAAGATAGCTTTAGCCTACTCACTTTTCTCATTGGGGTTCTGAGCCCCCAAACCTCAGGTTTCGTCATCACTGTGTATGTATGCACAGTGCAACCCGCTTTCAAGGACACTCATCTAGGAGGCCACCTTGTAAAGTCCCCAAACAAAAACGTAATGTTAAGTTGATTCACTTATCAGGACAACCCCGCTTAATTGGCAGAACCCTTTATCAGGCCCCTTGGGTGTCCTTTAAAGCGGGGTTCTGTATGTCACTATATCAATCTGGTGTCTTAATCAGTCACATGAGTGAAGCACGATGGATCCCCCTCCTTAGACCCCTCTCACTGATGCCAATTTTATTCTTTAGTTCCTAAAAATACGTAAATATTTTAACACAAATTATACTTCAAAATGTATAATAAATAGCACCAGATAGGACACCTTATTTTTCAGAAATTTTCAAAGCCCCTCCCCTTATACCCCACCCCGGGTCGGTGATCGCACAATGTACTGCATGGCCCCCTAGACCCCTCCGAAACTTCGGGACCAACCTTTTGCGTTCGGCATTCTTTCGACAAGCAAAGCGTCGGTTCTGGTCAGCCTAGGGTTGCTGGATCTTTAACGAGAGCTACAGTGGCGTACACAGGGGAGTGGGCCATGTTCCCCCTCACGGATGCCAATTTTTTCTGTAGTTCCTAACAATACGTAAATATTTTAACACAATATTTACTTCAAACTGTACCATATGTAGCACCAGATTGCATACAAGGACACCTAATTTTTCCAATCTTTTCAAGGGGAGGGGGAAGCCCCTCTCCTTTGACCCCTCCCCAGACCGGCTATCACGCAACATACTGCATGGCCCTCTCCCTTCAGAGAAATCCTGGGTATGGCACTGCTTGCCATAGTATGTATGGCGCATGGAACTGTTATCGTGCAGACATTTTTAGCTGACGGTAAAACATGAAACAGAGTGTCCATGGACGCAGACAAACTGGGCAGATGGTAATAATAATCCGCTGCCAGAGGGTTACTACTTCAAACCCCATCTTCACTACCAAAAGCTGCCGTTACTACTTAAGAAGGCATAGATACAAATCACCCCGTAACCGCTGTCGACAATATTTGCCCTTTTTGCGTTCCATACACTGACCGGAAGCACGTAATTGAGAAACGTAGTTTATCAAACACGTGATTGATAAACTGAGTTTATCGTAAAACCGTGTTTATCGAAAAACTGTGTTTTTCGGTCGATAAACAGAGTTTTTCGAAAAACAGTGTTTTTCGGTCGATAAACAGAGTTTTTCGAAAAACAGAGTTTTTCGCTCGATAAACTGAGTTTATCGAAAAACCGTATTTATCGAAAAACTGTGTTTTTCGGTCGATAAACAGAGTTTTTCGAAAAACAGTGTTTTTCGGTCGATAAACAGAGTTTTTCGAAAAACAGAGTTTTTCGCTCGATAAACTGAGTTTATCGAAAAACCGTGTTTATCGAAAAACTGTGTTTTTCGCTCGATAAACACTGTTTATCGAAAAACTCTGTTTTTCGGTCGATAAACAGAGTTTTTCGAAAAACAGAGTTTTTCGCTCGATAAACTGAGTTTATCGAAAAACCTTGTTTATCAAAAAACTGTGTTTTTCGCTCGATAAACACTGTTTATCGAAAAACTGTGTTTTTCGGTCGATAAACAGAGTTTTTCGAAAAACAGTGTTTTTCGGTCGATAAACAGAGTTTTTCGAAAAACAGTGTTTTTCGGTCGATAAACTGAGTTTATCGAAAAACCGTGTTTATCGAAAAACTGTGTTTTTCGCCTGATAAACAAAGTTTATCGAAAAACTGTGTTTTTCGGTCGATAAACAGAGTTTTTCGCGATAAAGTCAGTTTTTCGATCGAAAAACCGAGTTTATCGGCGAAAAACTCAGTTTATCGAATTATTACACATTTAGCTTGCCATAAGCGTACCCATATATATATCATAGGCTTAGTCGGTTGGAATCAGACACTAACACGATAGTGTTACAACGAGTCAGCTGCCGTAGATAAAAAAGCAAAGTTCAAGTACATTTTGAAATATTGTTCAAATTTGGGTTTAAATAGGATCGTTTCTAACAACAACACTAATGACACAAAAACTCACGCACACATACCCGATACAAACACTCACACAATTTAATCTGACTACAGCGGTTCCTTCAGTGCTAAAGCGAGCAATCAAAAGCTGATTTCAACAATACTAATTTTAAGCAGGAAAGCCTAGTTAAAAGAATAGGCCAAAGTCAAATTTATACTGGATACGTTACAGAGGAACAAATTCTAGGCATTCTGCCAAAAGTGTCATTTATTTCCCATATTCCGTTCTCGAGGTGTTAGCAATTGAATGAAGCAAATTTTCTACGTAAAGCCTGATGAACTTGAAGCAGGTAGGCGTGATGTTATGGATCCACATTTTTGGTAGATGCCTTGTTTTTGTTTATAATTTACCACCAATTTTATCCAACTAAACTTAGACCTATTGGTACCATAGGTGCATCATGAGTACAATAATTTTAAAAATTGTAAATGCCTTGGGGTAAGATAGCATCTGTACTCAATTGAAGGTCAATCTAAAAGGATGAAAAATTAGGAAAAACAAAACATTGGCCAACAATTTGAATCCGTGACATCACACCTGCTTGTTTCAAGTTCCCTTTTTGTAGAAAATGTGTCCATTTCAATTGCTAATATTTTGAAAAAGGAACATTGTAAATGAATAAAACTTTCACCAGAATGCAGCGGTGTATGTTCTCTTTTGAAAGTAGCCAAGCAATTTTGAGGGCTATACCCACGGACTTATACATGGACAGAGCATGTAACGTGTATGTTGTATCCATAGATGGTCGCCACCGGCTGGGACAAAAAAGGCGCACCAAGATGGCGCCGTGGAGCTATAATTTGTCTCATTTGACGACGACTCTGGGATATTTTAAACAAAGGTTAAACTTGAATGGGTTAAAATATCATATTCATGTAATTTGTATAGTGATTTTGACCTTAACTTGCCATATTTCAAAAATATTTCAACTTTCTTGCAAAAATATCCTGATGTACTTGAACAAGTCCAAACTTTCGTACAAAACCATAGCAGATGACCTTCTTGTTGCGCTTTTTCTCACACGTACGGTAGCGACAATATACAGTACAGTATGCTCTGTCCATGTATAGGAAGTCCGTGGCTATACCTCATTGAACTCAAATACTACCTTTGTCGATCTGGGGAACTCCCGGCCGCCTAGGCTATAACTATCACACGCATGCACTGCTGCTGATACACAGACTGGAAAAACCCATTGCCTAAAATAGCTAGGTTACATTGCGGCATAGCCCAAAGACCGTTCTACATACTCAGTTACACATCATCAAACTGTCAGTGTATTTAAGGCGGTGAAGCACTGTATTTAACATGGACGGGAAGCGATTCAAGCAAACGACATACCGAATGCAAAAGCAATGAAATAGTACTTATATCAATTCGGTGCCATCGAGATCGATAATCGCGTGAACTTTACAGATCTTACAAAAAAAAAAAAAAAATGGTGCTGTTCATTTGGAAACAACATGTCATTTGTTGGACATTCGTGTGATTAATGCTTAGTGTAACGGAGATTAAGGTAAGTTACTAAGGTAGGCCTATTGTAATAACAGCGACAGTAAATGCCTGTTTACGGTACACAAGCAACATTTCCAAAACATTTCCAAACCATCCACGTTCATCAGGGCGTAGATCTGGTGGATTGGGGGGGGGGGAACCTTTTTCCAACAGCCGGTCGAACCCTGGACCGGAATCGTCTATAAGCAATCCACCCATGCAAACGCTAGTCTGAGCGCATACGTATGCACCCACAAATTACAAACGCATAGTCACATACACTCAAACTGACGTTTCTAGAAGCTCTAAAGTCATCAGTGCACCACAATGTTATGTTTTGTTTATTCTGCCTGTTTGTTTTATTTGCCTGAAATATGTGGAGACAAACGATTTGTTCGCCCCCGATGTTTTCATTGGGGTGGAGATCCCCCCCCCCCTCCCCAGGATCGACGCCCCTAAAAGCAAGCATGTTTTTAGGTTGTTGCACAAAATAAATATAAGCAGGGTACGTCACATTTTCAAAACATTTTGAAAATGTTTTGAAACGGTCTCAAAGAAAGTATATCAATTCGTTGAAACTTTTCTGCAACATGCTTTGTTGCAGACATGGGATGATTTTTTGGGGGAAGGGGGATGTTGCTCGTGTAAACAGGCCTTGAAATGGAGCACACCACCACGAACTGCTCCATTGACTTACATACTAGTTTGCCTTCATTAACCCCCCCACACACACAGCCTTGTTAAAGTCCACACCAAACTAAAGCCACCCCTTACATAAAAGTCAATGAGTTGGCCAATCATTACATCAAAAATTCTCTGTGGCATGACAGTTTAGGTTTTGAGCTAGAGGGGGAAGAAGTTTATGGGCAGTGCACCTACCCCTATTAATCCGCAAGGTGACGAAAATCATTCGTGTCATAATGTCACTGCATCGAGGGATAATTTCACTCAGGTTACAAGCTATTACTCTCTTGATTGGGCAGGCTTTTGCACAAAAATACCCTTGTATCTTCTGAATGCTGTGGCTTTGATTTCCTGGAACTGCATTAACATTTAGAAATGTTTACCTTTGCTAAAATCTGCCATAGCTACCCATGATGAGACGTTCCTTCTTACTTTTTGTTACATTCTCCTTCTCTGCCTGATTACCTCTTATCGCCTCAGGGAGGAAATGAGGCTCACTACACCCACACTTGACATAATCACATTTCACGTCTGATTAATCGATTGACAGTAACAGATATATTAAAATACACAAAAATTACGTAACATTTGAGGTTAGCTAACATGTTAATCAAGCATGTGTTAATTGCTTTTCAAGCAGTGTGAATACAATGAAAGCTTAGCTCATTTTAGGGCATAGATCATCAGTGACAAACTCAGATATCAGTTACACCCCACACCGCCTTTGATGTACTGAGGCGTCTATGTTGCTTTCTCAAGAAGAGACGTCACGGCATGCCAAGTTTGTCGAGAAAAACTGCGGTTCCCAATCAAAGTAAACACAATCATCCTGACCACTGGAGCATTCATTACTCCCATTAGCTACTTCAATGAGCAGCAGCTTTGAGGGTCATTCTGGTACAGTAGAAGCCCAACAACTTCGAGGTAGTTTAAATAACAACTAACAACAAATTCTGAAATAGGTGCTGACAAAAAAGGGGGTCAAATTAATCAAATTGCATAAAAGTAGAAGGATAAGATAACCTTTCAGTGTAATATGAGACATACTTCTGTCAAACGTCAAAGCCACTGGTAAATGCTTGAATGAGCACCTAATTGGTATTGGTTACGACTCTTCGCAATTTGCGGCATAGGAAAAATTTGCGAAGTGAACGTCTATGTGTGGGATGTTAATGTCAGTCTAATATCAAATTGTTTAAATGGGAAAAAAGGAACTCCCGATGATATGGATGTAATTTATTTCACATTTCTTTAAAATGCTTACAATAATAAAACTTTAAGACTTTTGAGTACAATTTACAATTTTAACATTCTGTTTTGAATTACACAGATAGTTATTGGGAATGGCCCGTAGCACAGCAGTGTTAAATGAGATTGGGGAAGCTTTCTGCCAGTGTTCCATTTGTTTGGAGCAATTTAAAGACCCTAAACAGTTACCATGTTTACACCGTTATTGTCTGAAGTGTTTGCAACAACTATTGAGGACAAGCGTCACGAATATCAAGTGCCCAGAATGCCGACAAGAATTTCCAATGCCCACCAATGGGGTAGATGGGTTTGCAAGTGACTTTTATATGCAAAGTTTAATAGCATATATTGAGTTGAAGAAATCCCTGGAGAAAAAAGATATTATTCAGATGTGCAACGGTTGTTCAAAAGAGACTGCGATGTCCGCATACTGTGATAAGTGCAACAGTTTCCTTTGCAGCGATTGTTATAAGTACCATGCTTCTAGCAATCTTTTCAGAGATCACAAATCTCATCTTATTAATATATATGACACTGACATACAGACAATATTGACTAGAGGATTGAAATCGCGAAGTGAACCACCACATTGTCCAGTTCATCGAGAAAACGTTATCCAACTGTGTTGCAATACTTGCAACAACGCTCTCATTTGCATCACGTGTACTTATGGTGAACACAAAAACCACGATATTAATGATGTAATCACTTTTGCAAAAGCTGAACGAAAGAAATTGCAAGAGGATATGGGGCCACTGTACGAAGCCAGAGAAAATATAGATCAAGTAACGACACAATTGCTGAGGACAAAGACAGACATAACCGCTTACGTAACTGCAAAGTCTGATAACTTGCGACTGCAATATGAAGAAGAGCTTGCAAAAATCGAAGTTAAAAGGAACCTTTTGAAAAGACAAGCTGAAGCCGATGAGAACAATGTCAAACAAATGATGAAGATAAGTTGCATTGACTTAGAGAAACAAATGCAAGAAGAACTGCAAAAGATAAAAGACAAGTTTGGCAGCCTGCTTACAAAAGAAAAGGAAAAAGCCCTCGAAAAGATTGGGAAAATTCAACGGAGGGCTCTCACAGAGGACCATGTATTGGATACGAAGGTGAAGGATGTAGGGGAACGCTTTCATAAGACCGTTAAGTCTTTGAAAAGTGAAGAACAAAGAAAAGTTGGAGAAGTGGAACAAATATCACAGCATTATAAAAATACCATAAAAAGATTTGAAAACTTAGGAGCAACAGCTGCCGGTATCCTCGAGTCCCGATGTAACTGGACCGCAGCCCAGTGCATTCCTGAAATAAGGACAGCTGTTCAACCGTTGATCGAGGATTTGAACAAACGTTTTCCAAACGTAAACAAGTTGAGCCATTTTAATACTTATTTAACGCTCATGCCACAAATTGGTCAAATTCTGTTACCGGGCGTGAGAGGTAATGCGTGGAATATCAATAGTATAACATCTATCATGAATGGCAGTATTGTAACTTGTGGTGGCGCAGGTGGGTCTAATTCGCATATTACTGTTGTTGACTTAGATGGCAATACAATCTATCAGAAACAGTTTAGGGGAACAAAAATTCGGACGTCAACATGGCGTTTCTGCTGTGCGTTGCAAAAGAACAAAATTGCAACGGTGTGCTGGCCTTCAGAAATAGGCATTTTTGACACATACGATGGCTCTTATTCTTGTAAGAATATTAGAGATATAACAGATTCATGGCCTGGAATGCAGGTTGTTGGGTCCGTAGGTCTAGATAAAACAAAGGAATGTATAATTGTAGTTGGTTATAAGAGTAATATTGTGTATTTATTTGATTACCAATTAAACTACCGTCGAAACTTTACACTTCCGGAATGTGTGCAATGGTCAAGAGACATTACGGTATGTTGGGGTAATCTAATTGTTTGTGACTTAGCAGGACAGAGTACATTTGCCGTTGACATGAAAGGAAACTTGGTGTACTCTTTCTGTAAAATACATTATGACGGAATTCTGTGGAAACCATATAACGCATGCACTGACAGTAACGAATTCATTTGGATGTTGTTCTCCTCTGGCAAGGGAGATTCCATCCTTGTTAAGTATAGTGACAATGGTCAAGTATTTCAGGTAATTCAGAGACTCGACGGCAGCGCAGAATGCCTAACTGCAGTCGAAACAACAGAATCAAGCTTGATCGTGGTTGCTTCCTATGATAAAGGAACCATATATAAATTTCAAAATAAATCCTAAAAATGTGATAGCACTAACATGTTTTTTTTCTCAACTAAACACTATTTCAATCACCGACTGGCTTAGTACGGAAGACATCATTGGTTCGATTTCACTTTGTGTTGAAATTAAGAGAACTTTAACTGTTGACATTTTGAGAACCACTCTGTAAACGGATTTCAATAGAAATGTCACCACAGTGCTAATAAAAAGACCCCACCCCCGAAACTAACATGTCACACCTGATTTGAGGTACGACCCTTGTTTTAAGTACTCCGTTTGTGACGTCACACATGACGCATCAATGACACGTGAGGAAGTTCATGAAGTGAACCATTCAAGTTGCAAGGGGTATAAACATTAGCTTTGTTGAATATAACATGTTGCATCCTGTGTTATACCATATTAATGAATCTGATACGTTCAGAACATTCGGCGAACACGTTTTTCTGGATCTTCACTCAAAAGACAGCAAACAGGACCGTAGCATGTGACGGAATGGGACAACACTCTCTCACGTCCCTTATAAGATTTTCAACATTCACCACGTGCCAAGTGATGATGGCGCTGTAATTGGAGAGTAGTGTGTAAACTGTCTCATATTGCCAAGGTTATAAATTGTAAAGGAAGCTGACTTCTTTACCGTTTTTAGGGAGCAGAACCACAGTGGAACTGAGTTACTTAAATATCCAAACTTTGGTATCGAACCGACGGCACTCTTGAAAAAATGTATGATATGCGTGTGTAATGCTAAATTCGTCTTTTTAATTAAGTTTCTACCCACAAACTAACAAGTTTACTGTGGTTGAGGGATTTAAAGCACCTGACTAAGCTTACTTGATTATTTTTAGAAATTTACCTCGTTGCGTAAAAAACAATAAAAGCATAGTTTTAGAATTGAGGCTGTTTATCTGATTCATTTCATAGAAAATCCATGGAAATGTACACTTATTGTTCCTTTCTCTCTCTATTTTTTTGAATTATTGCCGAACGCAAATACATGCAGTAATGAAGGCGTATTTGTTAGTGGGGTGGGGTGTGAGGGCTGGGATGTGTGTGTCCGAATATGTTCGTTTCTGACGGCTTTTATGTTAAATATGTTATATTAACTGTACGAACGATGAAGAATTTTCAGTACTAGAAAATGTATATTTCGTGTTTAAATGGAGACCTTATTGACATTGGTTTTGGCAAAGGTTTAGGCCAATAAACCAGTTGGGAAATGTTCAGATAGGTTTATGCTTTACATTAAAGTTAATATTGACACCAACTCTACATGGAGATCTTCACCCCTACGAAATTGGTTTTCAAAGGACACAGAATGAAATAGGAAAATCTCTTCATAACAGATTGATCCGATTCTCCCAAATAAATTACCCCTTGCTGGTCCTTAGCTCCTAACACAGGCGCAAACCAGCTATAATGCTAGTGATCATATCCTGATTACCATATTATCCCTTGTAATCTAGACACTGTCACATGTGCATAAAGTGAAGTATTCCTTATCTTTTACACTTCATGCCAGTAAAGGACCCATCACCAAACAAGATCCCTTTCCCAGCCAAAAATATACTTGGGAACATTCTTTTTCCAGCCAAAAATGTACTTGGGAACATTTTTCCAGCCAAAAATGTACCTCGGAAGATGGGTGACTATCCTTGTTCTGACTGGCTACGCAGTCAAGTGGCTAGCAGGTTAGATCATCTGGCTTGCAGTCGGGAAGTCTGGAGTTCCAACTCCTGGCCAGGTCATACCAAAGACTTTAAAAAGGAACCTACTGCCATTGTACCTCGTGCGTAGCATAGACATCGATTAGGTAAATCAAGCAATGAGCCACAACTGGAAAAAGGCCGTGGCCGGCCCGACTTGAACTAGTTGGTTAGAAATTGAGCCATAAAACTCCATCTTACTTACTAACTTGTCATGAAGTGAAGCGTCCCCCCCCCCCCATGCAGGGAGTTTTTTTGATAAAAATGTTCCTATTTTATAATATAATTGCAATTCCTGTGCCTCATTGCTGCATGTCCAGAATTGTCAGTTTCCAGATGCTTCATTTTTCACAACAAAGATCGCAACATTTTGGAAATTCAGAGGCTTGCCCCCGGTTTGCAAACTGTTGTTGGCAGATTGAAATCAAGTATGTACTGAAAATGGATGTGGAACAAAATCGAATAGAAAGTATAAAGTACTGAATAAGTCTTTCCTATGTTTCTATGTTAATGTTCTTTAAAGCAATAGTCCTGAGCCAAATTATTTTTGGTTTGTTAAATGGTACTATATTTCATAAGCATTCTCGTGAATCCATGTTCGGTTCTCGAGATATTAGCAATTGTATGTGGCCAAATTTTCTACATCAAGAGTGAACTTGAAGCCAGCAGATGGGATATCATGGATTCAGTTGGACAATTGTTTTAACTTATAATTTGCCACCAATTTTATGCAAAGAGGCTGTAAAATATTGATACCATTGGTGCATTTCGAGCGATGGAATTATAAAAACTTTGTATGCCTTAGGAGCAAGATAGCATCCCTAATCTAAGTAGGAAGAAAAATAAAGAAAAACAAAACATTGGCCAACAATGAGAATCCATGACATCACACCTGCTTGCTTCAAGTCCACTTTTGATAGAAAATGTGTCAACTTTAATTGCTAATATCTCGAGAACTGTACTCACTGTAAACACAAATAGTCAAGTGATGTCTAAATTGACTAACCACGTTAGTCACTCATATTTGACTAGCTTAAGATGACATCTGACTAATTTCGTAGTAAGAATAAGCGGGAAATGAATAAAACTTCACCAGAATGATAAGAATTTTATTTTGGACTATTCTTTTAACAATGTACAGTACTATCCAATAGTGCACTTATCAAAAGTGTCTCATAAACAATGGTATGTGATACTCCTTGACAGGAAAGAAGCCAGAGAACCCTAGATGCACATTATTTCGCCCTAAGGCTTGAAATAAGGGGGAAGTGTCCTTTAGGAAATGCTTACCGTTATCGGGGAGGCTAGACAGAAAGTGGTGCTAAATTTTCTACAAGTAGACAAGATTAGTTATAAAGGTTTCGTTGTGATATTTATCTGGGTAATAATTCTTTCATCTTCCAATGCAAACCTTTTTAACGTTTTTCGGGGGCACCCCCCCCCCCCCCCCACCATGACCTCCGTGACTGCTCCTTGAATCCAACAACAAAGCAGCCAACTGAACAACAAGGGACCATATGCTGTGTGAATACGTACTGCTAGATTGTGTTTGTATTGCGTTGGTATTGGTTTACTAAAATGCATGCTTGTCATTTCGATCAGACTGTTGTTCAAATTGTTACCAAAGAAAACTGGGTACATAATATAATTTGTACAGACGTAGAATTACCCTAATATAATTTGTACAGACGTAGAATTACCCTTTTTCAGAGTAGGGAGTTGCCAGAGAAGGAGATACAACGTCCTATAGTCTCTTTGAAACAATGTTCGTTCAGTCCGACAGGAATCTTACTTTTATCTGCCAAATTCTTATCTCGAGTCAATGCTTCAATTAGGCCTACCGGTAGTGACGCAATATCGAAATTCTAGGGAAAAGATGCGTTATTTACATTCTACACATTACAAAATTATGAAATTATGTCATTCGAAGCTATCCGAGACACGATGTATCATTTTTTTTTTTGGAAGACAGCCACATTTTTTTAGAAATTACTGAAAAAATTTCGTTACTTAATGATGACATAACTGTTAACATCTGAATGGACATGTATAGACTTGAACAATGTCAATGACGAGCGGGGCTCAATTGACTCGGAAGTATACAACTTTTGCTTCCAGTCGTAAGATTTTCTTATTATAAGCTAACGACAGGAAACAATTAATACTCCAACGCAAAGGATAGACAGTGCCTTTGTTTAGGGATTACTTGGAAAAGAATGGAAGAGATCGACTAAGTCACAGTGAAACTATAGAAACAAAGAGACTTGTCAATCAAATAGTGGCCCCTCGAAAAATATAAACCGTTTTCAAGTACATATTGTCTGAAAAAATTGTTTGTTGTACGGTACCTCCTTCACTACATGCTGCTCCTTGTTCTGAGCAAATCCTTACACTGGCAGGCAGAACATCGCTTGTGCTATGAGCGGAACTGTTTCACCATGATGACACACTCCACGAGAAACGGTGAGGTTTCATCCGTGAGAGCGTGAGATTGCACCGAAATGCGTGACTCTCTCTCTCGCTGAATGTATGAGAGTTGACAGCCTTGATGTTTGTGCAATAATTCCACGTCCATGCTATAACTTGCTATCATAAATCAAGGTCTCAATTCTATCTTAACCGTTTAAAAAAAAAACTTAGGGATTTTTTGATGTTAAGTTTGCTCACATTCTTAAAATTACGGGGGCTACATCATCCCTTACTAAGTATGATTTGTATCACAGGACTACCAAACTTAAATTTATATTAATTACTTGGTGACTTTGTATCGATACATGCAGTTATCGTACTGCTCGTGTGCGTGCTGCGCGATGAAAGCTGTTTGTCGGTGTGACGTCATTTAGCAACCACTTTTGTAACAACTCGTCACTTTTTTTCAAAATTTTTGGTCCTCTAAGCTCAGAGGTGAGGGGGATTTTAATAAAAACTCACAAAAATTGGATCTGGAATCCGATCCGAATAATGGTAGTGTGGCCGCGGCTTTACAACTGTCTGAGCTGGCAACATATCTACAAACTTAAAGGGGAAGTTTAAGCAAAAATTTATTTTTCATATGTGAAAGAGGAACAAAATCTACACAGTGTGGTGAAAGTTCCCTTCAAATCGGACATGTATTTCTTGAAATATCAGTAAATGAAGTCAGTAGATTTGTGTTCAAAAGTGAGTTTTATGGCAGCAGAGCTTTTATCACTTCCTCACATTGACAAGGAATGCTTTGTTTACCGTTGTTTTATCAGACTGCTGTGTTGACCTTGAAGTTAATAGGAGTATGACCTCCCTGTGGGGCATGGAAAGTTTGCAAAATTCTCATGCCACTTATGCAATCACATTGGGATTGTTGAGGAGAAAATCCAGTATCAAGTTTAAAGAAAAACAAAAGCCTGCCCATTAATGTGGGGATTTGATGTCATATGTGCTTGCTTCAAGTTCACTTTTTATTGAAAATGTGAAAACTTTACTTGCTCATATCTTGAGAACCACATAATGGATTTCAAAGTAAATTTCACCAAAATGCTTAAAATAAGCACCTCTCTAACATACCAAATCCTGTTGTGACCTTATACCCTTCTTTTAAGTAACTATACATGTAGATCTCCCCGATCTTCGGGAATGTCCCCGAATCCAGTGCTCAGATATCACGATGAACAAGTGTCCCCGAAAATGTCACCGGTTGAAAAAAAGGGTCCCGAATGTCAGAGTTTCCCACGATGAGGGTGTAAACAAAATTTTGTTTAATTAAGAAATAGCCCATCCTTTTCATATGGAAGTTGAACGACTGGTTAGCTAAAAGTTACTACAGTCAGGATGCGATAAAATCCAATAGAAAGGTGTCCTTCTGATAGATGAAAATTTACCCCAACAAACCATCATTACCACAGCTAAACCTTCCAGAGTAATCTGTTATAGTTGAAAATCACGAACCATTTTTCGCCTAGGCTCCGTGAAAACAGCAAATAATTCCAGAGATGTAAGGGATATCTCCACTTAGACCCCTAGACCGGGGAAACTCTTACATCGATGTTCCTGATTTATTTCCAAAAGAGTATGTTCACGGCTAAACTAACCCCCTTCTCTACAGAGCATACCTTTTTGTCTTCGGACCATTTATATGTGCGGTGGAGGAATTCTGGGCTTGCTTTTGCTGTCGACAAAAGTTGCCTGCCGCCCTCCCCCAATTGGCACCGGGACATTTTAGCATTTTCCCTGGATAACATAATCACCCACCGTGTGGGAGATTTGGAAGAGATATAGCGTGTTTTCACCTGACGTTGCAATTGGGTCGTCTAGCCCTTCATCGGGCAAAAAAAAAAATAGTCATCACGTCGGTCGTCAGGTACTTTTTACAGCTATAAGAATACACTAGTTTTTGCACAACAAAAGGGGCTGGGCTTGTGACGTCAGTGAATGCATCCAATAGTGTAAAATTAAGGAGATCGGGAACCAGTGTGCAACACGACTTTTTTTGAGCGAATGCAAACAATTTGGAGAGACGAATATCGCTTGCTTCCTAAAGATAATACTATGTGTGTTGTTTATGCTGATCATAGGCAGGTCCGTATCCTAAGGAACCGAATTGGGGGTACATCCCTGCAGGACTTTCGCCGAACTGAGGGAAGGGTCTAAGTAAGGAAGGGTCCCTTTCTCGTTTGGAAAGTTCTCGCCAAATGATGAAAAACGAATCCCTAATAAATAATAATAAAAGGTGATCAGGTCATTTCAGCTTTAAAAATGCACAACTTGCAAATCACATTCCTCAACTAAACGTATATTTTATACTTACTAAATTGAAGTATTTTAAAAGACTCACAGATCTTCATTTCGTATGGGATGAATTTGTTTCCGCGACCAACATGCACTTTTAAAATTTTCGACTTTATAGTTAGTCAAGCAAGGCCAATAGTATTGTATTATTTCAGGTATCCTGTTTGAAAAGATACCAGTAGCTGAAATCCAATACTTTTGCAACGCAGACTGTTCTTTACTATAAATACACATGGCCTATAATAGACAAGGTAGGAAAGATCGTAAATGATTTTCATTTTTACTTGTCGCTAATTCAGTGAAGGCGGGCTTGGTTGCAAGCGCTTCAGATCCCTTTCATGGCCTAGTTTCCAACCAATTGGTTCAAGTCGAGCCGGCAATCAACAACTCTCTACAATAACATGATACTGAAATATTCATTCGAAAGTTGTAATGGTCCTGTTACTTGGAATTCGTAGCAATACGTTTCCTCTCACACGAGGAAGTGTAGTAGCCTATGTGCCTTATCTACGGCGTTGACAGTATAATTGTACTTTTAAACGAGTGACCCTCTGTCGTTCAGTAGATGGCGAGCCTCATTCATTTCATGCAGTGTTTTTAATATTTTGGTTCAGCCAAAGCTTGTCAGTATACTCTGACAGTCTGAAGTCTTCTCAGTGACTGGGGGACTTTGTGACTGCCTAACCAGTTTGGTACTGAATGGTGACATCTTTTCCCAGATAAAAAATAGAGATTTATGCTACTGCTAGTGGTGCAGAAGATATACATAGTGCAGGGACATCGATAGATCTTTATTACAACAAGGGAGTTGCAACAGACTCATCGCGAAAACTGAACTGCTGAAAATGGCAAAAATGTGTCGTTCAATATTTGGTTTGTTTGTTAGAGCTGTTGTGCTGTTCTTTGGAACTCATTTTGTCGTTTCTCAGACTGATTCATCTGCGGAAGTTTTCTCGAACTGTGGTCAGTTGTGTCCATGTGGCTGTGACTTAGTAGAAAGAGTGCTCGATTGTAGCAAGGCTTCAGCTTTAAATAGTCTGGATGAAATCATGAGGGGTCAGTGTGTGCCACTTACACACTTTTCAACGTTTAATTTTACTCAAAATAACCTTCGGGTGTTCAACCACTTTGTAATACAAGGTTCCAGACGAGTGTGCTCACTTAATCTTAGCCGTAATGAACTCACACAAGTGGAGAACCTTATATTACTTGACTGTACGTTAATCTCTGTTGATTTTTCGTTTAATAATCTAACAGATCTACCTATAATTCACGTAGAAAACCATAGACCTCCGTCCCTTGAAATGTTTTTGCAATTTACTTTTAACTTTTCTCACAACCGAATTACATATTTACGAGAATTTATTAATTTAGAACGGACTTTCGATGACTACCGGTATTACAGGAGATACTTCGGTACGGCGTCCCAGTCCTACTTTGTAATTGATCTGTCGTTTAACCGTATTGTTTCTTTGGGTCTTCCAAACGATTTTGTTCTGCAGGCACCTTATAAAAGCATGATTTTTCAAAACGAAACATGGTTGTTGCACAACAACAATATTTCGTCCGTTGAATCCTACCCGAACTTCAATTACCGGTTTTCCGACGATTTTGAAGACGTCACAGAACCAAGCATATTGTTAGACTTAAGGCAAAACCGCCTGTCTAGAGTCTTCCACCAACTCCAGACACGATTAACGTAAATTCGCTTCGTTTTAAATTAGAAGGAAATCCGTGGAATTGTGACTGTCACCAGAGATGGATAAGTGTAAGAACCGCGAAGTTACGTCAAATTCTTAGCAATCAAGATTCGACGCAGCCATTTTGTCAAAATCCGGAGAATGTGAAGGGTCGCCCTCTATTAAGTCTCATGAGTGTCGAATTCGTTTGTCCTCCAGAGATTAATCCGACTGTGACTCGTGATGTCTCTTTTTCTGTTGGAGATAATTTGGAGTTGAAATGCCCTCTAATAGGAGGGAATCCCCCTTTTGAAACCATTGAATGGAAGATTTGGCTAAAAAGGGGCTTGACCGAGTCATTTATGTCAGTAGAGGTTTGCCCAAATTGTTCTTTGTTTGTTAATAATATAAATCATAACTGGGAGGGTATTTATCAGTGCATTGCTTATAATGGCATAAAGACGTCTTTTAACAGAACTGTCAGATTGTACAAAGAATTACCGGCCACAACCATTGAACTACAGGCAGAAAGCTTAGATAATGTAGATCAATTAAGCAATAACGGGCCCCAATTTAATTTTTATGTTATAATCATACTTTTGCTTCTTGTAATAGTGTCCGTTGGATTTGTCATTGTTAGTTACAAGCTATACCGTGTCAGTAGAAGAGAGATAGCAAAAGACACAAACCGCACGAAGACCGAATCGAATGCGACTGACGGTGGTATAAACCCAACTCCTCCTGTGCACTCAACATCGGGAGGGAAAGTATACTCGTCACGTGCGAACGAGGGACCTGAATCCGTTAAAAATCAAACACATAATGGTGACCACGCTGAGCTTTCATACGAGAATGAATCAAATGTACGTCACAGTATGGAATTAAACACAAGCAATAATGAGAGAAACACCAGTCGGGATGTCACATACATCAATACAGATCTTCACCAGAAAACAGGAAAAACCGAACGAAACACCAAAATCGGCAGCCTGGCTGAAAATGATTATGAAGAAAGTCGCCCTAATGAATACATGGAGTTAACTGAAGTTCAGGGGCAAGAAGATCAGAATAATTATCAAGGGATAATTCTCCCCGGTAGGCCGTGATCGACACAGGTCACGTGTATCTACAATAAGTAATCAGAACACGAATAGGCAGATTAAATTAGGTAAGAAAATTGTAACGTCATATATGACACCATCGATGACATACGTTGTGTTACATATGTTACATATGAGCGCGGTGAATTGTACTACGACTTCTCGCATTGTTTCGTTTGTGTCCATCATTAACACCAGTGGCGTAGCTACAAGGGACAGTGGACGGTTGTCCCTGGCTCTTAACAGTGAAAAAAAAATCGGAAATTTGCCATTTGCGACACCATTCAGCTACAGTGTAGTTTTCCCAACTCTTCTTTCATGAAATTCCGGATTCCCTCCAATAAAACCTCCATTTTTGTCATTATTTGTTTCAAAAATGCAAAATTTTCCGCACTCTCCGCTCGCCTCGCGCGCAGCAGCAATATGCAGTTATTAATGCAGTCGGCGTGTTTCAGTTATTAATGCAGTCGCGTTTCCTCATACGTCAGTTGGGTAAACTTTTTCCGAACTCTGGAAATGACCAAACCACCAGATCATCAAGTGATATCGGCAACTACAATGCTATTTTCATGATTTTTCTATCATTAAATTGCAAATTTTCTCCAATATAAGCTCTTTACTCTTAGAGTGCCGTCGGAGCGCCTCAATTTGTAGGCCTAAGATAACAATGTGTAGCAACAACGAATTTTGGTAGCAGTGCAATCGCATTGCCAATCAGAAATACAGATCCTTCAGGAATTCCCGAACTTTTCACATTTACTTAAAAATAGAGAACCCAGAATCCAAAAGTTTCTCCACTAAAAGCTCCAGATTTCCAAAACTTTTTTTAAAGAGGGTGAAAATTTCGCACTCCGCAGATTACGTCCCCGGGAAATGGTGTTCCCACTTAAAAAAATGGAAAAATTTGGTTGTTTGCCTTGGAAAAATGTCTAGCTATGCCACTGCTACAAATTATAAAAGACTCCAACTCTCTTGCCTTCGTCGGGAGATCTCCTACATATCTTGGCCTACTGCCATTGTGCTTGGTGCTCAGAATAAGCAGTGTAGTAGGGAAAACAAGTCAGTGAGCCACAGTTGAAAAAGGGCCGTGGACGGTCCGACTTTAACCAATCGGATAGAAACTGAACCGTAAAACGTCATCTAAATTAACCTAAATATATTGGCCCGTAACGGGCCCAGTCCACATGAACCAAATTATCCTTAAAAGAAGGGTTCGCTTCCCAGGTCGAGTCATACCAAAGACTCTAAAAAAGGAGCCTACTGCTGTTGTGCGCGATGCTCCGCATAAGCAATGGAGTAGGGAAAACAAGCCAGTGAGCCACAACTGGAAAAAAGGCCATGGCCGGCTCGACTTGAACCAATAGGTTGGAAACTGGGCCGTAAAACTCCATCTAACTAACTAACTTACCTTCAAAGAAGGGTTTTAAGGTCACAACAGGATTTAGTATGTTAGAGAGGTACTTATTCCAAGCATTTTGGTGAAATGTGCATTGAAATCCGATGTGTGGTTCTCAAGATATTAGCAAATACAGTTTTCACATTTTCAACAAAAAGTGAACTTGAAGCAAGCACATATGACATCATATCCCCACATTAGAGCACAGTCTTATGTTTTTCTTTAAAATTTAGAGTTGATTTTCTCCTCAACAATCCCATATTATTAAAATGTGATTGCATAAGTGGCATGAGAACTTTACAAACTTTGCATCCTCCACAGGGCGGTCCTATCCTATTAACTTCAAGTTTAACACAGCAGTCTTATAAAACAAAGGGAAACAAAGCATTCCTTGTCAATGTGAGGAAGTGATAAAAGCTCTGCTGCCCTCAAACTCAGTTTGGAACACAAATCTACTGAATTCATTTATTGATATCTCGAGAAATGCATGTCCGATTTGAATGGAACTTTCACCACACTGTGTAGATTTGATTCCTCTTTCACATATCAAAATTAAATTTTTGCTTAAACTTCCCCTTTACGGGATAGTTCTGGGGCCATGTCAGCAACTGGTACGTAAAGAAAACATCGGTAAGCCACATAATATCCGTTTGGGATGTATCGATGTGGGTCATTTATTATTTCCGGGTGGAAGATTGATTTTTCCATATGTTTACCTTATTATGGGTCCCATACAAGTTTGCTACCTGGAACATTGCATCTCCTTCTTAACACCTCCTTGGTCTCACCTTTGATCTTATATTAGTACAGCAGTTCCATGGTTTCTAAAGCATTGCATGCGTATGTAGGGAACCTATGCAACCCCCTCCAAAAACACAGCACAGTTTTCTGCCATCAACCAACCCAAGGTCGCTGATATACGTCAATAAACTCGGCAGATTATGCCCTTTCAGCTGCAATTAATTGCAAAGGCAGAAAGGGGTCATGGATAGGACTATTTGTCAGATGTCTCGTTGTATATATAATTTTTATTTGATTTATTTCGATTTGTAAAGACCTGCCGATCGCTTCTAAATTTTAGCAAAAAGAAACTTTAAAAATTGCTTGTAGTATAGTGTTAGGTGTCCATAATTGGTTATTAGAATCAATTAAAAGTAAGCAATTTGAGTTCACTTTTGATAAAAAAAGAGAAACAGATATCAAAACGAATCAATTAACTAAGAATAAAAAGTACACGATGAAGAGTAACCTTGTCAAATATCAGTTTAATACATGCTTCTTTCCTACTGCTATACTTGTTATGTATATCTATTTCTAAAAACAAAGTTGATTTGACAGACTTAAAGTACATTTCTATCTTTTGATTTCTTTAAGCAGTTGTTACAGTTAACATGTCACGTAAATGCCGTTAGTAAGCTGCATGTAACCGAACCTCTAACTTTGAAAAACTGAATTGTATACCTCATAATGTTGGTGATGTGTTGGAGTGCGACGAATGCTGGTGTGCTCCGAAGTGCTCTTAAATTTACATTCAATTTCATTTCTATGACAAAACTTGAGTAAAGGCAAACCGCCAACACAGTTTCTGCCAACACAGTCTCATTCCTCCAATCCTATTTCTAATCGGAAGATGATTCTTCTTTTGTGATTCGTAAGGAAGCTGCTGTATAAGTATACTTTTACGTGAGGTATTGTAAGAAAGTATTGAACGTTTGCATGCAGGGAGAACCGCGCGAATATTTTGTCGTTTTGAAGCAAAAATTCTGATGCTTGCAGATACATTCGTGACAGAATATGACCAAAATAGATTTTTTTATTCAGTCGGTTAGTAAGTTAGTTAGTTAGTCAGTTAGTCAGTCAGTCAGTCAGTCAGTCAGTCAGTAGGTCGGTCGGTCGGTCGGTCAGTCAGTCAGTTAGATGGGATTTAACTGCACGCCAACACGATCGAATGTGTTACACAGTGTATATGCGGTTCCAAAACGATTCAAGTCCTTCCCTTCCCTTTGTCGCCTCTTACGACAGGCGGGAAATACCGTGGGCATATTCTACAACCCCCAGTCCACAGGGGGAATTATTCAGTCGGAAAAGCACATGCATGACACTCGGAAACACATACATGACACTTATGGCATATAACAAGGCGTCCTCGAAAACATGGTTGGGACTGCCTTCCCACCCTCCTGCATCGGCCTCACTGGATACATTCAACAATAATCCATAAAAAACAATCTTTAATGTCAGTTTTTGTTGAAGGGGATTTTTGTGACAGGTTTGTGCTTGGGGTTTGATTACAAGATGAACTACGACCAATTTTTGTTAAACCTCACTGCCAAGCTGATCCATTCAAAAAGGCTTCATTCCAACTTTTTTGTTAAGTTCATATTCGCAAATGTATGCATTAGCCAAATTTCATGGGCCGTCCATCTAGAGACGCCGACCATGCCTACTTATTTGATAGCACCCTCTACCGTCGTTTTAATTGTAACCGTTCACCGTCTTGGTTTATGTGCATGAAGACAGCCTCATTACCATCACCACAGTACGATATGAGGTGGATCAGTTGACCAAAGCCCAATCCAGTAGTCACTACTACACTAAAATGATCCTTTTAAAGCGACCGTCACGTCTTCTTTTTCGCTCCCAATAAACAACAGATGGTTCGAGCCCGACTATTCGCAATCACGTTTCACCGAAGAGTGGTCGAATTGCTGGTGGTCGAAAATTTTGTATCAGGAATCTTCAAACAACTTCCTGTCATCGGGTGGGCAACCAGTTCCTGAAATATGACCAGATAAAGAGCCATGTCTAAACCGTAGGGCTTCAGCTGCTTTGGCTTGGCTCAAGGTGTAACCAGGAGTGGAAAGGAGCAGTCTGCCCTCCCAAAAGGTAATCCCCCCCCAAAAAAAAAAATAGGGGGGAGACGAAGAAAAAGAGAAAACAAAAAAAGGGGAGAAAGAAGAGGGGCCCAGAGTAGTGGAGCTAACGTCAAATGTAGCTCCATTTTGCACGCAGTCCAACTTCCGTATAAGAAAACCTTTCCAAAGAAAAGGGTCATCTCCCTTCTTTCACCCTTCCCCTAGGATAGCGATCAGTCATAATTTCGTCGGCCTCCTAAGATGAAATCCTGGCTACTCCCTTGGCTAGGCTGGGGCTGCTTCAGTCATACAATTGTTGCTAAATACGTACCAATAGTAACAGCAATAGCAATAATTATAGCAGGACTGAGCTCGTCCACTTATATTTAATATTTTATAGACGCAAAGTATGGTTACAGATGTATAGCTTTGGTGAATGAAGTGAAGCTTTGCAGTCTTACATATAGCGCTTCGCATGCGTTTTGACCAAACAAAATTAAAGCAAGGAGCTGTCCAAAAATCATATTGCTTCCTGTTTTAAATAAATATAGGAAAAGGCAAACATCATTCATTGCTGCGTACTTTGCAGTGAAGTTCAAAACTATAGCGCCCCTTGTAGGCTGGGGTTGTCAAATGAGTCCACTGTATTCCTCTGCCTGTCGTTAGAAAGGGGAAGACTTGAAACGGAATATTTGAAACTGAACTTGAACATGAATTGACTTCGAAACCGTATATGAACTTTACTTTTTTTTACCTAGCTGACACTTAATAACACTGACAGGGTTGTACTTTTGACATGTCCAACAAGCTTGGGTCCAAGTCTGAGTCCAAGTTCATAATCTCAAGTCCTAGTCGAAGTCCAAGTCCGAGGGCCTCGAGTCCAAGTAGAGGTCCGAGTCCAGTGTTCTAGAGGCCAAGTTCAAAAATTGTAAGGCAAGTCTGATTTTTCTGGTATTCTTATTGAAAGGCCCAATATGCTACAAACGCTACTTTATAAGTTGAAGATGCTTCCAATTGACCAAACAAATAGAGAAACCTCATGCCAAACTTAATGAAATTATAGTAAGTAGCTGAATTCCGATGTAATGCGCTCTCTGAACAACTCGTCGAATGTCCTTGACTCTCGGGGATCATATTCACATCAAAACTAAATCTGCATTAACTGAATTGCAGTCTGTCAACAACTGACACACTTGGGAATGATGCAAAAAGATACACCTTGTTAATAAACATTCACAAAAGAAACAAATATTCTCGCTATTGTCTTTATCTTTGTAACTGTAATTTTCCTGTAAAATCTTTAGTGAAAAAGAAAAAACAAAATTTAAATACAAAAAATAAATACGTAAAATAAAATAAGATATAAAAAAATAAAATAGTTTATCAAAATCAAGTAAATAAACAAAACTAAAACAAAATTATTCCAAATTGTAATATTGCATCAGTAAAGGATATTCGCTTCTTCCTCCTAGTCAAGGCCGACAAAAAACGTCGATCATACCCTATTTTTCTCATTTGGCCCAATGTATCCACTTTTTGTCTGAACTGGAGGACATATGACGCCCTGCATCAGCTCCTGCCTCTGACGCATATATCCCGATCCCCCCCCCCCCAAGCAAAATTAAAAAAAAAATAATTACAGCTATGTTTACAGTGTTGTATGCACATGCATTTTACTATGTACCCCTCAAAGTCAATATTACCAATCATGTATTGTGGAGATACTGATCAATAAAGAACTATATGCAAGTTTCAAATTTTTATGGTACACACACCAGGAATCTTTTACTCTCATTTTTCGGTACAGTAGGTCTACTGTATATACAACCAAGTCTATTAATACTTTAAGCTATATGAAGAAAAATAAGCCCTATAGTACATGTTGGGTGCTGTGCTTGGCAAGTCACAGGTCCCTGTCTACAAACCCCTCTGCTAACATGGGCCCTTGCCGTTCCATATTATCACTATCAGCATCTTTTTATTTTATTCTAATACCAAAGTCTGGTGCTCTAGCTATTTACTCATGTCACGTTCTGCTAGAGTCGTTAGTCGCCATTTAGCAGGCTCGGATCCAGACATTTCAAAAAAGGGGGGCTAAACTTAGAGAAAGCGGGTAATGGGGACGTACGGTGATTCTCTGCCTGAAATATCAAATTCTGCCCGAAAGACCAAGCGGAGTGCAACCATCTTTTGGCGTAGAGCGTACAGAAAGTTTTGAAAAATCACGACCACTCAGACAGCCGCCGGAAACGGCAGTTCCCACCGACTTGTAAGTAGAATCTAAGCAATCATTATTTTTAGCTTTCGTTTGCAATCAAATTGATACTTCAATAAAAAAAGATGAGTAAATTGTAAAATGATCAGAAAATTACCAGAAAAAATGTACCACTTCCATTGGGTGAAAAGGTAACGAAAAGAAATCTTTGGGAAATGAGCTTGTATGTGCATTTTACAAACTATTTGACTATCTTGCGGCGTAAGATTATGATGAGTATAACATTAAAAATTCGAGCAACTTCATTGACCGGCGAAAATCCCTTCTGAACTTCAAGGGAGGATGGCAAGGCGTCGCATACCGACTACCTATACCTTAACAAGTTTCATCGAACTTTACAAGGATCCCATGTGTTTGAGTAGCCCGATTAGCTCAGACTTAGAGGCTTACCTGAATGGGAAATTGCATGAGAATAATTGGCTCTTACAAAACAAGGTAGAAGGTGCAAGGTAGAAGTCTGTATATACATAATTAATGATATGCATCCCAAACAAACAAGAGGGCAAATTAGTTTCTAGTCAACAAACAACCACTTGATCCCTACAGACCGTAAGCATCAAATTACAACATACTGGTGCGAGACGAAATAGAAAGCAAAATCAACATATAGTTCAATTCTCCGTTGTCAGCATCAACAACTATACAAGGGGTTCAATTCTTACGTGTCTCATCATAATTAACACTTAAAACATACTTGAAAATTTTAAGATGCGTTTTGTGTTTCTCCGATTTTTTTGGTCGCTGTCCCTCTACACTAGGGGTATGCATGTGGGTCTTGGCACATTGGTCAATCTAGCGGGGAAATATGGGGGCAAGGGGTGACGGTAAGACGACACCTAATGTACACCTATATCTGCTCCACTGGGACCACCCAGATGGACACAGCAACATGATTCGGTCCAAAAGTTTGCACACCCCTGTGATATACCATAATGCACCACCGTTGGCAACTGAGACAAGACTTAGACTAACTACATTGCACACGTGGGCTGACGTAAGACTGTGTGAACATAGTTCAGTTGGTAACGCTCATCATCTGATGACATATTGGTCGGCAGCTATTCACATTATTTACATCTTGTTGTTGTGGCCAGGGAGTTGCAGCTTCCTGTTGTCGCGAGAAGGCAAGGCGGCAGGAAACTAAGTAGACAGCTTTTTCACCCGGACTTAATATCATCCGAGGATCGTGTATTTAGATTTGTGTTGTGAGGGAAAGGATGAGCCTGAAATAGCCCCCTTTAATATTCTCTTAGATAAACATTATGCTTATCTTATGGTATTTTTTATTGTTGATTTGACGAAAAGGGGGGCTGAGGCCGTAAAAGCCCCCCCCCCCTTTGGATGCGCGCCTGTTTAGTGCGCTGAGATTTGCCAACCATTTCCATGAGAAGATATCTCAGCCATCTTTATTGAGTTCGTTTCCGCACCACCAACCGATTTGGAGTGAGATTTGGGCGCAAGAACAGTTCGCGAACGTGTTCTTTTGTGAATAGGCCTACAGACTTCAGTGGAAACATCAATTGTGCGATTTAATGTTAAGAGCTTCCGAATATTGCTAATCCAATCTTTGTAATAATAGCACCTATTCCCTTTACGTTTAATGTGGTGAGATGGGTACAGGTGCTAAGCCAGGATTGTGAAATAAGAGGAAGGTGTCCAACCCCTCCCCTTGATGAGGTATTAAGGTCTCCAGATGCAAAATGGTGCGATAGTTGTGCCTCAAGCGTTTTTTAAAGCAATCACTTTTTGCTATTATTTATATTCCAAGCTTGGGTCATGGGGGTGTCAACATCTCCTTTGGCTACGATCTGGATGGGTATTTTTCGTAGCCGTTTTAATCGTCAGGGAAAAAGGAGCTGCCCTTCAAGCCTTATTATAAGTCTTTTCTTTACGACATGGATACTTCACTCTACAAATTCTAAAGCTTATAATAGCCACACTTTATACTTGAAACTTTAAGCGACGTTACATATACTGTAGTTTTGTACAAATATGCGAGTTATGGCTATGCACACGCGCACATCCTCCAGATCTTCGGGGTAAGCAAAACAATCCCGCACCTACAAAACATGCTTCAAATTTGAGTAAAGATGCCCCTCCGGCAATTCTTTGTTTTTCACATAGATGACGTCAATGTGTCGTCATTGCATAAGGTCCATACACGAATCCGATCAGCGCTTGTGTTTAGTAACTGTAAGCAGCCATTATAGTGGGGTCCATCATTTATTGTCAACATGAATTCCAATCCTTCCTTTGCAGTGAAATTCACGGAATCAAGGTACAATTCAGTGTACAACCATCCATGATAACAGGAAAGCAAGGAGATTAAAAGACTGAAGGTGATGGACCCCACTTATGTTCGACTAAAATCTTGCAGTCCATCACTTGACTGCTCGGACAGCCGGATTGGTCAAAAGAGGGCTTTCACGTGACTTCACAATCGTTAAGCCACGCCCACAGTCGAACAGAAGTAAACAGTACTTGGTGCGTTCAATTTAGCGGCTCGAGCCAGCTCAACTGGCTCAGCCAGCGGTCGATCTTTCGGAGAAGTGATCTTAACGTCATCAAAACGTCACAACTTGAGCCGGCCAAAACGACCAGCCCTCCAAGGTGGTCTAGTTGAGCCGTGTGATGTATTTTACGTCAGATGTCGGCCAGTTAAGAAAATGGTTAAGCCAGGTGAGCCGGCCGGAGCTACTAAATTGAACGCACCTAGGCTACTAGTGTTTTAGTGCAACAGTCACACGTGGATCGTCACCTGCTTTTCCGCTAGCTACACTAAAAATGCTTACAACATAGATTTTGCCCATCAAAAAGGGGCAGGGCTTGTGACGTAGGCAAAAGCACTCTATAAACTAGATTTTGCCCGTCAGACGGGGAGAGGCTTGTGACGTCAGTGAAAGCACCAGGTGCGTTCGCTTCAGCGGCTCGAGCTGGCTCCACTGGCTCCGCCAGCTATCGATCTTTCGTAAAAGGGATCTTAACGTCATCAAAACGTCACAACTTGAGCCAGCCAAAATGACCAGCCCTCCGAGGTGGTCTAGTTGAGCCGTGTGACGTATTTTACGTCAGATATCGCCTAGTCAAGAAGCTGGTTGAGCCAGTTGAGCCGGCTCGAGCCGTTAAATCGAACGCATCTTAGTTCTCACGTGACGTCATAGTATCATTTCACATCGCGTATGACCGTAATAGTAAGCTTTAGATTGCACGACGCGGACGTCAGCTACAACGCAATGAGGTCACCTAGAGAGGCTTTTCACATGACGTCATAATTCTCTCTGGCGGCCATGTTGGAACTACGTAGTAAGCCAAACTGGACACGCTTGCTCGTTGAATGTGTACTGTTGCGTCGCCGGCCTCCAAGTCTTCCTTCAATCGTCGATGAATGTAGGGGGGTTGCAGGTGCTTCTGGGTAGCCCTGGGCTAGGGGTAGTAGAGTTATGGTGGGGGTGTGGAGGTATCCTGGTAACCCCTTGCAGCTGCGAAAACTACAACTAAACTTGACACGTTATGACTCAATAAATCAAGAACAAGTATTATAAGGTACCACTTCTTTTATTCAAGCTGGCGTTCAAGAATCAAAATCTTCACCAGCTTCTTCTTCTCGATACATGAAAAACGTACAAGTGATCTTACAAAACCTCTTCTTGGTTGCAGAAAACCCAGTAAATCTAGTTCCATTCACTCAGTTGCCTGAAATTACATCCCCAATTATATCCTTAGAGCTTCAGATAAACTCATAACTATTTTGACTGCCATATATTAAAAACCTCCCCATTGCAGAAGTAAATGACTGATTTTGGTTTCCAATTTAGCCTAAGTTCCAAAGCTGTAACTCCCCCTTTAAAAGTAACAAAACTGAGCATTGCTCTGCTATGCTGAGCTCACCAATTTGTCCCTAACAAACAGCTCCAAAATTAAATCTTACCAGGCCAGAGTGAGACATGTTAGTTCCTGTCCCATATTCTCCTGGAGTACTAAAATGGAAATATGCTCACCAAAGAATTATCCTCTCTCAAATTCACCAGTCTTTCCCTCCTGAAAGTAGCCCAAATCGCCAGAAATTCTTGGCAGTAATTACGCACTTAGTCTATTTACTTCTTCTCGCTCTGAAGTCTAGATCTTGAATGAACCCTCCTAAATTTCTAACTTCTCAACTTTACAACTTCTTTCCTCCACCATACTCTTAGACACAGAGAAACATGCTACTCATTCATTGATTAGCATGATTTAAAACTTTTCTGATTGGCTGGGACCTACCCAGGCAGCACTCATTTTGTGAACTAGGTTACTGAACTCAACTTCAACGGCACCTGCAGAATATTATTAAACAGTGTCTTAGAAATTCTCCCCAATTAGAGCAAGAAGCATCTGCATCTGCACGATGTTATTAAACAGTTCCTCAGAACTTCTCCCCCAATTAGGGCAAGTTTTGCTTCTCATCCTGTCCCATCACCTTGGTTTACAAATACCCCACTTCCTACCCTTTGATCTAAGTCAACAACAGAATTAATTTGGAAGTGATTCACCCTTTTTGTTATAAAACTTTGGGAAACACAGGATCTCTACTTCCAGATTCTCACAACATTTAACGGTTGTTTTGACTTACCCATCCTGTGAATCAGCCAACTTCTCATTTCACTGAGAGAGCAAAGACCTTTTAGAATTTTTGCAACAGTACACGCCGTGCGGACCACCACGCAATCTGTGCAGTGCGTTCGGCACAAAGCCACGTGTATTTGGCATGAATGTCCTCCAGCATGGCGGTTCCCTGACGTAATTGCAAAGCCTCTATTGCGTTGCCCCAGCCATTTCATAACTTGGTGTAGCGTTATTTCGCGTTGCGTTCGAAAACGGCATAGACACAGATGACTTCACTTCGTTGTAGATGAGGTCCGCGTCGTGAAATCTAAAGCTCCCTAATGTTTAAGCGGGCAACGCCTATATACAAGTACAGGCTTGTCCTCAGATATGGCAGCTGATAATGCCTAATTGTTACGTCACTGAGAACTAACTATAGACCTTGTGCATTGACGACACACTGACGTCATCCTTGGTTGCCAAACAATGGAGAACGTGACAGCACGCATAAAAATTCGCCCGGCACGTGTAGCAGACTATGTGCGTATTAGGCTGATCGTCTGCATTTGTCTGTGTTGGTTTGTTTTGCCCCCAAAGGAGGGCGGGCTTTATGCCGTTGTGACATCATATGCACAATGTCCATAGAAATCCTAAAGCTTAGGATTTCTCTGACAAGGTCTATACGGAACCATCGGAACGCAAACATAGAGCATGCGCAGTGACAACTCTGAAACGCCGAAATACTAATTTTCCACACTGAAAATAGTGGAGTGATATCCATATAGACACAAAACTTGTACACTGTGATGTCGGCGGCTTCGGTCGGAAACGGTCACTCGATCCCTCAAGTTCATGGGAACAAGATGTTGGCAATGGCATAAATGATACGCAGGAACATATGCGTGCATGTAAGGTTTCGCACGTGCAACGGTCTCGCGATTGCATTTAGAATGTCTATAGACTTGCCCCAAGTCTCTCGAGATGTTCCCTCTCAGCTGTAAGGACTCTTCTCTCTCACTATTCCCTCTCTACGTGTCACCCCTTTGACCTCTCCCACTGCACCTCTGCAGACAAACCAACTTCTCACAGTCTCCTTTTTCCACTTCAAATCGTTATAACGCCAATGCACACTGTGCAAACCAACCCACATCGACCAACACACCTCGACCGGTAATGCCCGCTAACAAGTTTTTACACTCACCGCTTCGAACATTGCTACACTGAGTCATTGTAACAATCTTGCGTGGCAGATTCTTGTTTATACGCTGTGCACATATCAACAAGCGGAGATCTAGCTTACTGGAGCCGCAAGTTTGAACTGGCCGCTCAGCAGGCTCTTGTGTGTGAACTGTGGACAGTCTTCGCGAACCGTTGTAAACAGGTGTTACAGCACTCGCTCGTGGAAGTTGCAGCAACGGTGCAGTGAGAAGTAATGTGAATAGTTGCATAGCAGCACAATGCGATAGAATCACCGTGAAGAATAGGAACAGAAATAAAATGAAAGGTGGATGGAAGGAATACGTGAGAGACTTGGGGCAAGTTTAGAATGTCTACTAAACGAATTTATAATCTTCACTTCATTGTATCATCAACTCTCTGTTGTCAATAGTGGCCGTTAAGATTTGTTTGTAAACATGAATGAGTCTATACAGTTTCTTTTACACTACAACACGTTGTTGTCATGGAGAAGTGACGTATCACGGTCACCCACCGACCCAGCCTGCGACCCCTAGGGGAAGGTCCTATGATAAATGACGTCACAATCCTGTGCGGCCCGTATTTTGTTCATGACTTAACTTTCCTCCAATGAAAACACTTCGTGCAATGTGACGTCATATTTCTGTAGTAACAACTTCAAACGTCACAAATGCGGCAGCGTGGTAAGAAGAAATCTCAATCACGATATGATACCGATACAATACTACAACAGCTCGTTCAACTAGAACTTAACTCAGAACAACACACAAGAAAACGTACGTTATCTTCCATCATACTGTGATTTTGGAAAGTAATCGAGAAACTTTACTCGAAAGTACCAGCCATCAAAATGTTTGAGAATGTCATACCATTATTGATTTTGCTGGTTGTGGATTATCTTGTAGGTGCAATATGCGGATGGTTGCCAGAAGTGAGGTTTCCGGCCAACTGGCGAGGTGAGTGTAACGGTTAACGAAAGGTACATAGCCTAGGCGTAGGCTGGCCCTGGCCTATGCTAATTTTTCTGTTTTAGGGCTAGCCAATGCGTTCAAAGGACCATAGCCTACGCAACAAAAACCGGAGGGAGGATATAATGTGTGGAGGAATGTGCCCCCTTCCCCCTCCCCCAGGATTGACACCCTTAGGGTAGGAATTAGGATAAAAATTAGTGCCATTGTTATACTCAGTCAGGAAATTTCCTCTCATAGTCCAGAACCAAATTTAGGCCTATTTATGATATATGCTAATGAGGAAAATATTCTAAGCACTCTGGTGATATTTTTATTTATTTTCCATGTTTGGTGCTTCAGGTACTAACAATTGAATGTGGCAGCTTTTCTACAAACCATAGGCTTAAGGAAGCAATTTGAGTGATGTCTGGGATTTACATTGTCGGCGTTTGTTTTGTTTTTATTTATAATTTACAGTGTTGTACTCGAGTCACTAGATTAGTGACTTGAGTCACCAGTTTTCAAACTTTTAAGTGACTCGAGTCGAGCCATTGACTCGAGTCACTGTACTGTTTCAATGGGGAAATTACTCCTGAATTCTATCGAGTCACTACCATTTTGCGAGGAAGTGACTCGAGTCATGACTTGTTACAACACTGATAATTTACCACCTATTTTATGCAACTGAACTCTGATATTGATACCATTGGTACATTATGAGAAATAGAATTTTAAAAACTTCAGATGCCTTATGTGCAATATAGCATATTCCTAATCAATTTAAGGTCAAAATAGTAAGATTAAAAACAAAGAAAAACAAAACATTGGCCAACAATGTGAATCCATGACATCACACCTGCTTGCTCCAGGTTTACTCTTTATAGAAACTGTTAAATTGCTAACTTAGTTCTGAAAATACAGGGTATAGGAAATGAATGAAATTTGACCAGAATGCCTCATCTGAATAATATAGGCCTATTTTAAACATAAATTTGGTTCTGAACTTTGAAATAATGTAAATCAGCCTGAGTAGACCAGACTGAGTGGGTTGAATCAAATTTAGTTATTGCCATTCTTTTAATTAAAGGGGCAGTCAGGGTTTGACAGAGATCATTACCTTTTGGTAACAGCACTCTGACTTTCCCTAATTCTTAAGTGGCTATTACCAGAATATAATTTTGTGTCAATTACTGTTGAATGAAAATTTCTGACATTGTTGTGTAGCAAAATTCTACACAGATGCAAGGCTCTCTACAATGTAACCATAGTAACTTTACTTTTAAGGCGCAATCTTGATCTGGTCATTTTATGAGGCTTGCAGCTCTCCTTTGCCCTTTAACCTGTTATAAAATGTTACATTAAATAGTAGGGCAAATTGCTATTGAAAATAATTGAACAATTGTAAAACTTATGTTTGCTATTGCAGGGCTTTTCAAGATGAGCACCAGTCAATGCAATAACTCACCAAAAAGGCGCCCTCATGAAGCTAGAAGAAAACAGAGGAAAGGAAGGCAGGGAGGCAGAATGGGCCAGGTGACATTACCAGATCTGACAAAGATCATATTGTCATATGTAGGCCTACAAGGTGACACTTGCCTGGAGGAGAGAACCACCATTTCAGGTAAGTAAAAAGTCTCTTAATGTATGAATGAGTGCAATAACTTTCAATTTTTTTCATATTTCTAATTTGTGATCAGTACATGTTCTAAATATATTGCTAAAATTGCAAAACATTACTCCCAATGAGGAAGTGAGAGAACAGAAAATTAATTAAAATCCTCACTGGGGCCAGGTCTCTCCACCAGTTGTTACATATTTTTCTGGATAATTAGGGGCGGTTTCTTGTATTTGCTGTATCGAAGAGGCAAAGCAGATATTATAGTGAGTTCAATAATATTCTTGAGGGATTACTTGAATCTAGTTTAGAGTGCTAGACCAGTTTGTCAGATAGTTGTCAATGCAGGAATTGTGACTCCATTCAAAGTTGGGACTTACAGGACAAAGGAATAGCAGCTCCAAAATTATTGAAGCTTTTCAAGCCTATGAATAACACCTGAGCTACACTGAGGTTTTAGCCAGGCTTGGTTTGAGAGGAGTCAGGATATCTCTTTAGGTTATAGTTGGAGGGAAATTTTCTGCTTGAAGGAACCTGGGGACATTCTTTAATGTCACTTACACAATGCTATAACTCATAATTTTGTAAGCACTGAAGTCTGAAAAGTTCCAGCAGATTTTGGCCAATTCAAGGCCACCCTTGGAACATAGTGCGAACATCTTCATTAGGCCTACAGTTCGAAAGTCAACTTTTTATTGTCAATCACCAAACTTATAACCCTTTTGATAGATAAAATTGGGCATGGCTGATTAAGCAATTATTTGCGTGAAGTTCTCAGTGCAGGACATGACAACCTATAGCCATGCTCATTTCTTCCAATTCATATAATGCTAGAAACCTGAGCAGCTATTGCTTGTAGAGCATACGCCTCTCATGGGGAAGGCCGGTTTTGATTCCCAGGTCAAGTCATACCAAAGACTCTTAAAATGGAACCTACTGCCATTGTTCGTGATGCTCCGCATTTGGAGTAGGGGAAACAAGCCAGTGAGTCACAACTGGAAAATAGGCCGTGGCTGGCTCGACTTGAACCAGTAGGTTGGAAACTGGGTCTTAAACTCCAACTAACTAACTGAGCAGCTAAGCAGGTGACCAAACGGACAGATCAATCAGCATGCTGAATGGAGGCTCAGATAAGCCAAGATAATCTCTCTGGGATTTCGTAAGAAATCCCAGGCAGATCTTTATCACTTCCCTAGCTAACCAAAGTGTATGCACCATGATAGGGCTGCCCTAAGAAAAGATCTGTATAAAGACGGGGTAAAAAAATATGTAAAAAACCCCAATTTTCATAACTTGAAGATCTATAAAAGTATCAGACATTATTTTGTTCATACTGTATTTTATTTTTGTCAACTACCCTGTGGGAACATCTTTAATCGTTGTAAAACATAATGAAAATACTGTAACCTTTTGTAAAGGATTCATGGCAAAGGTTTGAAAAAAAAATGGTCTTTTACTGCATAAATATCCATTTATAACCATGGTTAAAAAAATTCTTCAGGGTAAAAAAAAAAAAAAAAATTGTAAGATTTGGTTCAGATTGCTTCAGAACAAACATGGGGCGACTGCTCTTGCCCTTTAAGGTGATGAACAATGTTGGCACACAGGTAATTATGAACATGTTGTTTGTTTTTTACCCCTTTTCCCAAACCCAGTTTCAGGGTAAAAAATATAAGTTGTATCATACAGGGAAGGGAAAACAGTGGGGATGGTTGGACTTAGGCCTGTAGAAATGGGACATAGCAAAAATAAATCATATATCATAGTAAAACGTTTTACACTAAGGGTGCAAACTGTGAGTTAGATGCCATCTCTTAGCCCTAGTTCTCATATTGAACTCACTGGGTTCCAGCTGGAGAGTCATTTTCTTAAGTTAAAATTAAATAGAATTAATAAGGCTGTTGTATGCAGAGTATAAAAGTTAAGGACTAAACCTATATCATATCTTGGGGCTTGTGTAGGGGAAGGGGATTGGAGGGGGAATGGAGGGGGAGAACTGTTACAAAAGTGAAAGAGAAATTGTTCAGTAAAATATGCATGATGAAACGGTCCCTCTTACTTTTTGTTGCATTCTTCCTCTCTGCCTGATTAACTCTTATTGCTTCAGGGAGGAAAGGAAGCCCACTACATGCAGACTTGATTAAGTCAAGTTTCATATCTGATTTATTGATTGACAGTAAAAGATATGTTTCAATACACAAAAAGTTACGTAACATTTGGGGTTAGCTAACAGGTCAGTCAGCATGTGTTAATTGCTTTTCACACAGTGTGAACACAATGAAAACCTAGCTCATTTAAAGCCACAGATAATGTAACAAACTCAGTTGCACCCCACACTGCCTTTGATGTACTGGGGTGTTTATGTTGCTTTTTCAAGAGGCGACGTCACAGCATGTACCCTACAAGAGTTCTCATAATTTTCTGTGCCTATAAAAAGAATACTACTTTGTCTGTAATTAACCCACCATCTTGTTTGCTCACACTTTATTACTTTACTTACAGATCACTTTAATCTAACATTATTTAAATGTTACTTTAATGGCTTGCTCAATGCAAAACAATTTTTACCTTAATGTGCCAACATGATCTCAATTAACATTTCCAAGATTGTTTCTTTAATGCTAGTACAGTAAAGACGGTAATTAGAGCAATTTTCTGAGCAGTTAAATGAAGTCACCATCTGTGAGAGGCCACCTTACAAAATGAATGTCAGGGGAAACACTTCAAATTCAAGTTCAACACAAAGCATATAGGGAGAAGGGGGGCTGAGTTTACATAACCATATAGGGGGAGGCAGGGCTGAGATGCAATGTGTTCCCCCAGAGAAATTTTGTGTAGTTTAACTCTAGAAATGGTAGCAGTTTTGAAAGTGGTCTGTAGATCTCTATCAATATAGCTAAGCCAAGAAGAATGTGTGAAGGTTCCACCCTTTTGGATTCAGTCTGGATGCATTAGGCCCTCCCATTCATTTCTCAGTGACTTAGAGTAGGGGGAGGGGGTTAGGAGCGAGAATAAACATGAAATAAGACCATCTCATTGAAAAAGGTGAATGCAGGCCTGCATGGTTACAGTTTTGTTCTTGTGTGTTTGTAAATTTTCAGATAGTGGTCCATCCAACATTGGGTGTCGGCTTAATAAGTCACACCCACAGAAAGAGTGCACTGCTGCCAATGATGTGACAGTTGGCTGCAGTCCAGCTAAGATAGTACTTTTAGAAAGTGTCTCATCTGAGAAGCTGGACTGTCACCCTGATGAGTCAAAATCAATTAGAGATATCAGCATGGCTGAAAATGGTGGTCTAGTTGTTGAAACAGCCAAAGAGAGTTTGGCCCACCAACCACTAAACACTAAGGACAACATTACATCTAAAGGGAAGGAGAAGGCCAAGCCATTGAAGAAAACAAAATGGATGATCCAAAAGAAAGATTTGAAAAGCCCATGGGCTGAATTCAGGAAGACCACAGAATATAAGCCATCTGTGCAAAGAGCAAGTAAGTGTTTGTTTCAGTTTCAGTCTTATCATGGACCTTCTAACTGAAATATTAGCTCCATGGCTTGATGTTTGATATGGTTTTGTAAGCTTGCCATGTATGGAGCTCCTAAAGGGCCATACTGCATGTCATGGTGGTGAGATAATTTAACTAACCATGTTAACATTGGGTTAAATGAAAAAGCTCAAGGTGATGAATCCAGCTAAGCCATATCTGACATGCAGTCAGCAGTGTGAGAACTTTGTATCAAAGTGTGAGCTACCTCAAAAGGTTTGCTATATAATTGTCATGTAAAGGTAAATCACCTTGCCATATAAATTTCTAGGGCAAAGGACACCTATATGGTAGCATAACTTATCCCAGCATGTCAACTTTGTAAGCAGTGGATGACAACTTGGTTGGTTGTTATCTCACCACCATGACATGCAGCATATGGCTCTTTAGGAGTTCTGTAGTTATATCCAGAGATTAAATATTATTCAGAGAACTGAAGGGCAGTTTCTTCCACATTTCAGCTAAGGTACCAATCTGCCCCCCCCCCTCCCCATCTAAAAACCAAAATCTTGAAAGAAAATAGAAGAAGTACTAAAAACAACATGAACATTTTACCAAGGTGTTGCTAAAAGACGTCCAGAACATGATCAAGGTTTCAGAATAGAAAATGATTAAAATGAAACTTCAAGGTGCCACTTGAGAAGAATTTTGCTATCTTGCACTGCCCCACATTAAGATAGCACTACACTTAGGTGGTTTGACCACAGTTTTCCAGCCTCCCCCCCCCCCAGAAATTCCTGGCCACACTGGGGAAGACCCCTCTCCCTTGTTTTTCCAGATTGCCCTTATTTCGTCATAAGGTAACACAGGCATACCTAATCCCAACAACCCTCAGTAGGTGAAAAATTCAAATAATGTTGCCAAATTAAAGAGCAAACTTGGAATGACAGGTGTTGCAAGAATGTTTTTTTTTTTTCATTTTATCTGATTGATCATATGGTAACTGATGAAGTTGTCCCAATATATTTTGCAACATTGCCTGATACTTCAAAATTACCTCCTTCATTTTAACCTCTGTTTAAAGATGTTACTAAACATAAACAGCCAGGAATTAAGGTAAACTGAGAAGCAGTTCTGCACAATTACATTAAGTTTTCCATATTATTAAAAGTTCTCTTTCATGAGAGTGAATACCCAGCCTTTGCAGCTTTTAACAGAGTAACCTACAAACATACACAAAGACAAGCAAATTGAAGCAGTTGGCTTACAGAACTAACAGCCTGCATTGACCATTACAGTGTTATTACTGGAAATACAGAGAAATAATAACCTCATTTGATAAAAAAGGAGATGTAACATTTGATAGAACCTTACTTGTTGGATTTTTTTGCATAAATATATTCATTTTTCGTCAATTTTTTATTATTATTTTGCTCCTACCATGTAACCAGTTTCCATCTCTGCTACTTGAATTTCAGAAAAAGTATTTCGCTATCCTTATCAAGAAAGTGCAGCGAATTTGATTAAGACTCCAGAGGATGATATCACCAGAGAGCAGATAAATAATGAGAGTGCATCTCAAGAACCTTCACAGGTGTTGTCTGAAGACACACAAACTTCAGAAAACTCAGGCAGAGACACAACGGCTTCTAAACCTGTTGTTGAACAAGAAAGCTTATGTGAAGAAGAGATACCCTCTGATGTTTTACGGATATCTTGCATGGAAACAATTTACGACAGCATTAATGGAAGATTCACTGAGGGTACTGCAAAGGTGCATAAGGCTTATATATTTCAGTTAATTAAATGAAAATAGCTTATCATTAGAGAAACTGCTCACATCAAGTCCTTGCTTGTTAAACAACTGACAAGAAACCACACAAGCTGCAGAATACTTGGTCCAGTGACTGCCTAGATCATTGTTTGCAGTTTTCTACTAATGAAAATTCAGTCAAGTCATGACATATTAGCCAAGTCACAATGTCTACTGCCAGGGGGCAGAAATGTATAAAGTAGGCTAATGAGGCTAATTCTAGACTTGATTCTTGATTTATGTAAAAACTTTTTTAAAGGCCCAGTTCTCTCACCCCAAACAGTACCAATTCTCCCAACCTTTTTACTTAAGCCCCTCCCACAATTGTCTGAAATTCATCCTTATCCAGACACAATCTCAATTTATTGCTTCAGGGTGAGTATAAAAAACTCAATTTATGTAATAAAAACACTCTCAGTACCATTCATGCTGTGTCGTGTAAGCTTTGGCACTCTGCATTCTTTGAATTAGCTGTCAATCAAAGGGCTGAGCCAATTGAGAATTTCAGCACCCGGGTTCCAAAATTGAAGTTTGGTGTGAGAGGTTTGGCCCTTTAAAATTTAAAGAAGTATTTCAATGAAGATTTCTTTTTCTTTTCTAGGTTACTTTGACCAAACCATACCCTCTTCCCCGGGCATCCTTAAAAACACCTTCTGCATCATGTGGTAGACGTAAAAGAAGACGAATTGAGGAATGGCAAGTTCCTGTGACTTACAAAAAAACGCTAGGTCACAAGAAAAAGAACCTTCACTGAAAGCTAGTTCTCTGTCTTAGTCGTAAGGTATGGATACAGTCCCATTTATTCACATAAATTTGATAATGCTTCACATAAAATATTTATGAGTGCAAAAAAATGACCAAGATTTATCTGTTGATGACTTTGTTCCAAATTCAAGTTTTCTCTATGCATTCAAAATTTTAATAATAGCAGATCTTTTCCAAAATAAAAAGATAAAAACTTAAAGTGATTTGTGTGGTCAAATTGCTTTTACCTCATGCCAAGAGTTTTTTTTTTTTTTGATGCCCCTTAAGTGTTTAGATCAACTTTGAGAACTGGAAAAATGTGTTATTGTGGCAGCACCAGACTCTCAGAGTAGGTGGGGGAGGGACAAACTAGGGAGAGAGCAAAATGTTAGGGATGCAAGGGGGTACAAACTGGTCTACTGTTGAAGTTATTAGGAGTATGATATTTTTTACATGGCAGCTTGTGTAACATAAATAAGGCTTTCATCAGTGACATGTCCCAGAAGCTGTTCTTACTATCATAAGCCCAAAGATAATTATGATTAAATTTATTTTGGATGAGAACCAGAACTGATTTGGAAGGGTGGAGGCAACTTGGCAGCAGCTGTGGAGGAACGAAACAATCTAAGAGGACAAATGCCTTGTATGCTATCCCCCTCGTCATAGCATTACTACTGATGATCATTATTCCATTGTAAATGTAATTATTCTCATTATTGGTTTTTTTCTGTTCTGTTCTGTTCACCTTCATAAACTGTTTACGGGGCATTTTTTTTTATTTATACCTATATTTTTGCAGATAGATGAAACCCATCCATCAGATGCTCACTTCCCAGATTGGATGAGGCGACACTCCTCAACCTTGGTAAAGAAAGCATGGCTACTAACTGGCACTTTCCCATGTGTGCAACCTTGATTTTATGCAGAAGGAAACCTGTCCATCAAGAACTTGCCTCCCAGATTGGATGAGGCAATGCTCCTCAAGGTTGGTAACTTGGTATCACCCTATGATCTTGTATGTTGTGTGTAGTTGTGTTAATATGAAGAACAGCTTGGAGACACAATCAATCCTGGTGGAAAAAGAGCACCTTGGGAAGCTCCTTGCCGGGAAATGATTTTCTTGTACATGAATTTATTTTAAAGTTGTGGAAAATCCCTCGCACACAATACACACTCCTGGAAGACTCAGTCAGTCCTAAGAATCTGTATGATTATGTAAGGACTGGGTATCACCTAATTATAAAGGAACCACATAAGTTTAAAGCTAGAAGTTTTGTAAATATAATAGAAAAACTATATATTTTCAAGTATATTTCAAGTATTTTCAAATATATTTTCAAGTAAGGCTCCCAAATCTGTATCCCATTTCTTTTCTTATATTTCACACCTACCAATTAAGGTAACATTAAGGCATTCATCAGTTATTGTTCCTGGAAGCTGTCCATACTAAGTGTTATTCTATACATAACTTGACTAAAGCGATTTTGGATGAGACTAGATCTGATTGGGAAGGGTGGGGGCAGCTGTAGGGGTAAGCTTAGGGAATAATCTAAGGGGATATTTTCCCCTGCATGTCACCTCCCCTTCCAAAAGCACTGCCACTGATTTTTGTGTTTATCATTGTTCTATTGTCAAATTAATTATGCTCACATTGTTTTTTCTGTTCTGTTTACATTTATAAACTGTTTATCTCTGTTCATGTATAGAATGTTTTCACCAATGTCACAAGCCCTGCCCCATTTCTCAAGCAAAACAAGTGTAGTATAAGCTTAGCTGAGATAGCTGAGAAGCAATTGATGACCCATGTGTGACTGTTGCACTAAAGCACTGTTGATCTTTGCTTGGCAGTGGGCATGGCTCCCCAATTGTGATTTCATGTGAAAACACTCTATTAATAGATGTTGTAAACTAAGGATGAAATCATTCATAGTGACCTTAATCTCTATAATTGATCTGATGTTTCATCTGATAGAAATGAACAGGAGAAAAACATTAAAAAACTTACTTTGTATGTACTAGTTCTACTGTTCCAAGTGGGGTTGCACCTTAAAAACAAAAATGTGGCTACCAAGACCATTGCAACATTTAGTGAGCTCTTTGCCCCCCCATCAGTTCCCCCCCTCCCCCTTTACACACCTTGTCTAGCTATATGGACCTGTAGGCCCATTCATGATAGATTTACAAAACAATTTTAAGTAGGGGTTTGAATATTTTCTTGAAAGCTTATAACTACCTAGTCACTTTTTTATGTATGAACCCTATTTTTTTTTTTTATTGCAGAAGGAAACCCATCCATCAAGTACTTGCCTCCCAGATTTGATGAGGCAGTGCTCCTCAACTTTGTAGCAACAACGTGGCTACTAAGGCACTTTCTCATGTGTGCAACCTTGATTTTATGCAGAAGGAAACCTGTCCATCAAGTACTTGCCTCCCAGATTGGATGAGGCAATGCTCCTCAACTTTGTAGCAACAGTGTGGCTACTAAGGCACTTTCTCATGTGTGCAAGCTTGATTTTATGCAGAAGGAAACCTGTCCATCAAGTACTTGCCTCCCAGATTGGATGAGGCAATGCTCCTCAACTTTTTGGCAACAGCGTGGCTACTAAGGCACTTTTTCATGTCTGCAAGCTTGATTTTATGCAGAAGGAAACCTGTCCATCAAGTACTTGCCTCCCAGACTGGATGAGGCAACGCTCGCCAAGGTTGGTATCCCCCTGTCATCTTGTATGTAGCATGTTATTATAATATGAAGGACAGCCTGGAGAGTAACCAATGGTAGAACTGTAAGTCAGCAATTTAGGAAGCTTTATCCTTGCAGAGTTATGTTATCTGCTTGAGAGAAATTTGGTCTAGCCATGTATATGAATACATTAAAAAATTACAATAAGTTTAATTTTCCAACTCAAAACTAACCTCTCTAGACCTGGCCCACAATAAACAGACTGTTGGAAGGCTCAGTCAGTTCTAAGAACTTGTATCATTAAACAGTACTGGATTAGGTGTCAAGGAATTGCAAAAGAAAAATATAAAAAGTGATAAGCTAGAAGTCATGTGGGTAGATTGATAAAACATAAAATGTTTTGAAGTAACACCCCAAAACTTCTGTCCCCTATTCTTTCTAACAGTGCACCCACCTCTAAAACCATTAAAGATGAACTTCACTGGAGCATGGAAGTACTTCCATGACTGGAGGTATGAGCAAACGGCAGAGACAGTGTGGCTGTCACAGTGTCCCATACCAGTGTCATTCAATCCAATAGCAGTTCCTGGTTGATTCCAGCATAGTGCATTCCAACATCTGAGAAATTGCTTGCATACCTGCAGCTGAAGGAAGGGTGAGAAACTTAAAGGGCCAATTCTCTCACCCCAAACTACACTTCTGGTAGGGGAGTATAGAAACTCTCCATTGGCCCAGCTTTTTGATGTTAATTCAAACAATGCAGATTACCAAAGCTTATATTACACAACATGAACTGTACTGAGAGTGTTTTGGTTATACATATAGAGCTTTTCTATATTCATCCTGAAGCAATAAATTGAGATAGTGACTGGATAAGGATGGATTTCAGACAATTGTGGGAGGGGCTTCAGTAAGAAGGTTAGGAGAATTGGTACTGTTTGGGGTGAGAGAACTGGGCCTTTAATTGTAAGCAGGGTGTAACCAGAACTGTCCGTCTGGGGGGCAAGACTCAGGAGGTTTTCCAATTTTGTACCGCAGTTTCCCTCTCTTTCTTCTGTTTCCAGCCCTTTTCCTGATTTTTTGCCCCTGACGCCCTTCCCCGTTTTAGGGGGTCTGGGGGACAAACTACCCCCTCCCCACCCAAGTGGTAACACCCCTGATTTTAAGTTTTGATTTTACAAGTGAGAATTCATTTTGAAACAGTGGCATAACCAGACTTTCATTTGGGGAGTGGGTCTAAGTAAAGTCCCACATTAGCATTGTAACAGTGGCCCGCCAGCTATGGTTTCCCAAATTCTAGACCACAATAAAATAAAAGAGAGAAGGCTTTCTTCAAGGTATTCAAATATAATTTTAAATTAGAACCTGTGCTCTCCAGGAACTAAATGATGGAGAAGCTGGAATTCAGAAAGGGTCCAATAATAAAAACAACTTACTCACTTAAACTTTAGTCCTTCTTGGAGAACGTTAACAAAGTCCAACAGAATAAAATCCAAACCAGACACCACAACCGAGACCCTCACACCTTGGCAGCCAGGACAGCTCTAAATAACAGTAGAAATCAAGAGCCCATCCCCAAACCAGAACAAAAGATAAATTGCTGCCCAGCTAGCCAGGTATAAAAACAATACCTGCCCTAATTTTAAGCTTCAGGCAGAGCAGTGCAATGGAATGAAATGAAATGGAATGGCTTTGTTAGTCAAAGATGGAGAATGTAAGTGGTAGTAGTGGGTCCAGGATGAAAAGATGGAGATAGGTGAGAATGTATGACAGGTGAGATGGAGTGTTAGTAACAGTATATGCCTTGATTTACACAGTCAGCTGATGGGGAGGGGGGCAGCTGATGGGGGAGGGTGTTGAAGTGGTGGGACAAGCTGTAACACAATCCAAGTGGAGTGCCATCATTGGTTGGTGCCTGGAGTGCAAAGAAAATTTTGGCTAGAAGTGCATTTAAGATTGCTGGAAATGGCTTTTTTGGCAGGACTCCATACAAATTCCCTGAATTTCAAGATTTTTCTGCCCTTTGAAATTATTTTCCCAAAGTGTCATGACTTTCCACATTTTTAAGGCTCACTGCAGGAAACCTGAATGAATAAAATACTAAGGATATGGGTTAAGGATGGCAATCTAGGAAAAACGGTTGAGTGTATAAGAGTCAGGCTAATTTATTTGTAACAAGTAAAATGTGTAAGATTTAAACATCACTAAAACCAAAAGCAATTATACATAAGTGATTCATCTGAGCTACGTTCACGACTAAAAGAAGCCCAGAATGAATTAATGCAGTACTATGATTATAAACTTCAGGGAACAATTATCAGGTCAAGGGCTAGATGGGTAGAGGAAGGGGAGAAAAATTCTAAGTATTTTCTGAACCTAGAAAAGAGAAACAGAGTAATTAATTCTATTTCCAAACTTACTAATGATCAAGGTTGTACATTGACTGGGGAGAAGGAAATACTTGATCATATTACTAATTATTACAAATCCCTTTATACTTCTAAATCATGTTCCCCAGAGAGATTTTTTCAGAATCTCACAGAAAATTGCTTTGAAAATGAAGATTTGCTTGTCTGTGAGGGGGAGCTTACAGTTAACGAATGCTTTCAATCATTGTCTTCCATGAAAAATGATAAGTCCCCTGGAAGCGATGGGCTTACTGTCAATTTTTATAAAGTGTTTTGGCCAGTAATAGGAAAGCTAGTTGTAGACTCATTGAATTATGGTTATTTATGTGGGCATTTGACTTCTGAGCAAAGCAGAGGGATCATAACTCTAATTCGAAAACCGAACAAAGATCATAACTTTATCTCCAATTACAGACCCATTACATTGCTAAATACTGATTACAAGATTGGTTCAAAGGCTATTGCTTCACGCTTAAAACCTATCCTGCAGAACTGTATTGGTCGGCAACAAACTGGATTTCTTAAAAATCGTTTCATAGGTGAAAACATTAGGTACGTTCTTGATTTAATTGACTATGCCTCTGATAAAAAGCTTCCCGGTTTTATTTTTGCAATTGACTTCGAGAAAGCGTTTGATAAGCTTGAGTGGAACTATATTCATAAATGCCTGTGTCACTTCCAGTTCGGTGAGAGCATCCAAAATTGGGTAAAGGTATTTTATATGGGAAGTAGTGCATGTATTCTAAATAATGGTTATTTGTCGGATCGTTTTCCATTACAGCGGGGGTGTAAGACAGGGATGCCCCTTAAGCCCATATTTATTTTTATTAGCTGCAGAAACCTTAGCATTGAAAGTGTTGCAAAATGATTTGATAAAAGGGATATCAATTAATAATAATGAAGTAAAGTTACTACAATATGCCGACGACACCAACTTCTTTCTTGATGGCTCAGAGCAATCGCTTGCAGAGGTTCTTCGTATTTTAAGTCTTTATAAGAGTTCCTCTGGACTAACTATTAACCTTCAAAAATGTAGTTTATTTCCTTTAGGACCTTTTGTATCTCAATTACCTCATTTCGCTATTGGTTATGGCATTAATGTTACCTCTGGACCTTTACAGATGCTACGGCATTACCTTCACTTCGAACAGATTTGATCTTTTCCGTCTGAACTACCTTCCAAAGCTCTCAAGACTAAAAAGAAAATTTAAGGCTTTGGGCTTCTAGGGATTTAACCCCAATAGGTAGAAATGTAATTATTAAAAGTTTCGCTTTATCTCAGCTTGTTTTTTTATTTCTTATTCTTCCGAGCCCTCCTAAAAAAGTTTATTCAAGAATTAGAAAGTATTATTTTTGATTTTATATGGGGCGGAAACCCAGATAAAGTTAAAGCGTACTGTAATGGTTGGCTCGATAAGAGACGGGGGACTTAAGGTTACATATTCCAACTTTCATTAAAAGTTTAAAGTGTAGTTGGGTGAAAAGATATTGTAGTACGGATGATTCTCCTTGGAAAGTTTTCTTTGATATTTCTTTGAGATCTGCGGGAAAGACTTTTTTCTTTCGTTGCAATCGTAAATATGAAGATACCCCAGATACTAAGAACGTATTTATTCAAGAAGTTATTAAGGCGTGGTGTGAATTGTCATATCGTTGTCCGACGGAGAATTTCCATAGTGAAATTATATGGAATAATTCCTTAATACGTATAGATAACCAAACCTTTATGTATCATGATTTATATCAAAAAATGTATTATATGTAAAAGACATTTTTGACGAGAGTGGTATACCATTGACTTATCGTGAATTTATGAACCGTTACCACATTGTTAGTTTCCCCTTTTTGTTATATTTTGGTATCATTAATTCAATCCCACGCAGCTGGAGACCAGAGGGTAGGGGAAAGGGATACTCTTGAAAATGACAGCTGTTGGTTCAATAAGTTTATGAATTCACCTTCTACATCTCAGTTTACATACAGCCATCTTATTAAAAGTTATCGACCCCCAACAGCCTTAAATAAATGGAGCAAGAATTTTGCTCATTTTACGGTATTAGATTGGCAGAATATCTTTGATATGCCACATTTGAATACAAATGAAACAAAATTACATTATTTACAGTTTAGGTTTATCCACAGAATTATTGGTACTAATAAGTTGTTATTTGCCATGGGGAAAGAGGAGAGTGATTTATGTTCCTTCTGCCACACTGAAACCGACACACTAGAACATTTATTTTGGGATTGTAGCATGGTATCAATTTTTTTTAAATGTAGAGACTATGTTTTTGAAAAAAACAGTTTTCTTTTCCAAGCAAGACATTTTTTTCGGTTTTAGTCAAGGGAAAAAAACATCCCTTCAATTTTCTTATTCTTCATATGAAAAACTACATTTACCAAAATAGATGCAAGAAGTCACAACTTTCCATTCAAGAATTTATGTTCAAGTTTAAGTTTGCAATTAATATAGAAAAATTTATTTCTTCTAGAAGACCAGTACGTTCTACAAGACAAATTAACTATCACGATCTATATGACACTTTCTGCGATTTCATTGACGCTCGGTTGTAACCATTATGTTATTGACCAATGAAACTGTTCTTATGTGTTCCTATAACTTTATATCTGCTAAGTAACTTGTATATATCTGTAAATTACTCATGGAAACATCAATTGTAAATTTACCAAATTAAACTTGAAATTGCTGATGCTGATGTATATGTATTGAAATAAAAAGGAGGAAAAAAAAAAAAAAAAAACTAAAACCAAAAGATATCATAAAGATATAGATACCAAACTCTTAATTGCCTACCTCATCAGTACTGCACATAGTCCTTGGGCCAGGATGGAAAATTTGGCTAATTGGTACCAAGTTGGGCACAAAATGTGGGTGCTATCAGCTTGTTCAGCAACATTACTTCAATTGATTTTTGCATGACGCTTTTGCCTTCTAATTTGCATTTACAAAATGGCCGTCGCTAAAATTATGAAATATTTTGTTCTGACCATTTCTGGGCTTAGAAAAGGAGTATTGAAGTGGAAATAAATGCTAACCTAAAGTGTTGAATACAAAAATTACAAAAGTTATACATTTGCTAATATCAAATGAACATTCATTCAAATCAAAATGATTGGGAAAAATTTCATGATTTTTGTGATTTCTTTACATAAACCTGCATCGATTATTATCATTTTAAGAGCTAATAACAATGACTTTTAAATTATTTAAGCTCGGAAATTTTCTACAATATGTATGCAATAAATCATCATGCTACATGGCCCATTTAACGCCAGAGACTTGCCAATTTGCATAAACAAAATGGCCACCACTGAAAATTGGAAATATTCACTGTGGGACATTGGTTTACTTAGGAATGGGGTATTGAGGCGAAAACAAGTTTAAAACTTGACGTTTGGATACAAAACTGTGATTGGAGGGTAACCAACTATTTTTGTTTATTTCAAATTGAATTTCATTTGCATAATTTTTTTAAAATGGCATCAGAATTGCATAATTCCAGTGATTTTTTATGAAAAGCTGTGGAATATTAGATTTATTAAGGGCAAAGACTTTTTACTATTTCAGCCTTGTATTATTCAACAACATAAAATGTAAGATACACATGTAATGTAACACATAGTTACCAACATATGCATGATAATTTGCATAAACACAATAGTCTAAGCTGAAATATTGAAATATCCCATTTCATCCATTTCTTTGCCTAAGAAAGCTTTGAAGTTAAAACAACTTTGCGTTTTTGGATTCGAAAATCAAAACTGATCGAATACCTGTCATTTCAAATGGAAACTCCTTTGCATGAATCCAAAATGGTGGTAAATTTGCATATTTTGGTGATAGCTTTCATGAACCGAAGGAACTACGTTGGTCCTTTAAGTGACGGTTTTGAAAAATTGAACCAAAAGAACACTAACATGAAGGCATTAAAATGTTGCAATAGTGAAGATCCAGTTTGAGTTGATCATTATTCCAATACATATTATGATTCGTCAATATCTAAGCAATTTTATTGGGACTGCTTCATCCAGGCTTTATTTGCAATGATGTCATTTTCACATAATATTTTGGTGTTTTTAAGCTTTCACACACTCATGGTTTTTCGACCCTGCAATTCCAGGGTAAACCTTGAATTTCAAGTGGAATGATTTTCTAACCACCAATTTCAATTTACCAAATGGTACCTCTGGGTCGGTAAGAAGGAAGAGTTATGTATAGTATTGAGTTCTAAATCATTTTCCCAGTACCAGCTGTACGTTGATTCATTTGTTGTAGAAATAGGGGGTCCTTTTGCTAAATATAGCCAAGTTTATTCTTTCATGTGTAAATGAATGATCAAATTTATATGAGGAACTTAGTAAAGAATAAGGACACATCTTTGTAATTTTGCTGCCTTTAAAAGGTTTAACCATTATCATTGATCTCTAAGAAAAATTAAGCAAGAGAACGAAATTTGAATTACATATTATTCACCGTTATAATTGTCTTACTCAGGAAACATCCCATATCATCTATTCCTTTTTTGCACAGGCTAAAACAGTTCACGTTCACTTTTCATTGACAAACTTTTTGAAAGTAAAAGTAGGCTTACACTACCAGTGAAATGCATTTAAAAATAACACATTTTTATAAGTTAAATGGCAATGAATGGCTATTATTATACTGAAGTAAGCCATAAAGGCATGACACCCTATCCAAGAGATATTAACATAATGAAAATGGGAGACATATTTACATTATTTTTGAGTCGTACTTGTACTAGACTGTTACAACTATGAATCAAAACTGCTCCTTAGAGAAATTTAGGATTTATGACCCATATAAATCAGTTGGAAATGACATAGATATGTTAGAAATAAATCATTCTGGACATGGATTGTTGGATTATGATTGACCTTTTTACAGACTTGTGTTGTCTAAAATGTGGGAAACCAATACATACTACGGCTGTGAACATTCAGCAAAATAACTAAACGTTTAACCTCAAAAATTTGCAATCGTTTAGCGATTAATCGCGATTACCTTATCACAAAAAAAGTAATTTCAGTATGTAGTGATTGGTACTGAATGTAATGCAGAAGTAATAATACTGTAGTTGTTATCTTGCATGGTAAAATCAAATTATTCTGAAACTTTGAAGCCTACAAGGTTCAAATATGCCCAGAATGTTCCATTTAACAAAACCCGGGGATCATATCAGAGTATACAAATAGATAAAAAAGTTATAATATCCATTTTTATACTCTGACAAAATGTCAAAAACAGGGTTTTGCGATTAATCGATTGTAGCTTTGTACTAAACGTTTACTACACATGCGATCGTTCAGCGATTAATCGCTACATGTTCACAGCCCTAATACATACATTACTGTATACATCCATATGAAGCTATGCACCATGTCTGAGTTTCAGTGACATGGTTGCATAGCTTCATAGGGAAAGCTTAACAGGGTACCTTCATAAAACCATGTAGCCATGTTACCATGAGTGACGAAAGTGAAAAAATCAACCCGACCTCTAAAATGAATATCTTAAATATAAAAACCACCAAAGCTAGTCACAAATTGACAAAATATTACTTTAATGGAAATGCGGGAAGGCAATAAGAATTGAAACATTGGTTGAGGAACTGCTTGGCTAAAAACCTCACATCAGTCCTGGCTCCATTTTACTGCTAATTTTCATCACTAAAATGCAAGAAAATGCCCGTACTCTGGATTTTCAAAGTCAGCCATTTTATCTGTAATTTAGCATCTCTAAACCACTGAATGGGTTATGCAAAATACAGAATGAATTACACCTGTTTGGCATAAAGAGTACATATAAAAGTATGGAAATAGTTTGGATGCATACTTCAAAACAGGAATACCCAGTCAGATTTCATGTAAAGTATCACAAAATGATGAAACTGTTCAAACAGAATTGAACTTTTGCAAGCCGTGGTTCACTTTGAAATGAAAAGAGTATATAATCTGTAGTTAATTTCTAGAAGAGAAAATAAATTTAGCCCTATTTTCCTCTTTAATACTCACACTCAATCCAGGAACCATTGCATAAGAGTTGCTTCAGTTCAAAAGTTGCAATACCTCATTTGAAATATCGTATTAAGCCGTTCAAAAGTATGTTGGAATCTGAAAAATGGTGATTATCTGCATTTCATAGTAGGTTCATTTTCAAGATTGTGACCTACTTGTCCAAAGTGTAATGCTTTGCCCTACATTACCACATTTTGGATATATGACAATATTAGGAAAAGAAAATACATACTTTAACCCACCCCTCCCCCCCACACACACACCCTTGGGTATGGCAAGCTGAGGTGAAAAAGGGAAAATTATCAGGTTTCGTGCGTCATTTCCATTACCATTGTCTTGTTTTACAGTCATGTGTTCAATAGTCACATGTTTCTTCTCTCTAATTTGAGTTTTCAGGTGTGGCATTCAGGCAGGAGGAGTGTGGTATTGTATGTCACATCCCTCATATCTGACACCACCCATTACAAATTTTCTCCAAATGTGCTGTCATATGCCTCACTTTACCACATGAAAATTATTTGTGTTCTCATGAAACGTTTAACACTTTTTGTAAGGAAAGCTGAATTCTTCCCCTTGAACACTGGACACTTATACAATGACATTGATTTCCAAATCCAGCAGTGCAGTGAGCTGTTTTTATAGTCACCCTTTCAAGATTTTTAAGAATTGATTTGTTTTTCCTCGTATAATTTGACAAGAATTGAATTCCGTGACAAAATAAGTTACCAAGTGAATCTTGAACTATGCAAATGGGTTCAGATTTGGAAAAATTCTGCATGAGAACAAAAATACCCTGATAGTATTGAAAACCTCCAGACCAATCGGTCAAATTATTGATAATTGGGACGAAAAACATATTACGTAGATACTTCATATGCCGAAATTAATGAAAATTGTGTTTACAATTACATACGAGCTATATTTCACACCCTTAGCCTCTATTTGGGCTGTGAACATCTTGTACTAAGATCAGTTTTCATTTGTTTGAATTAGCTGTCAATCATAGAGCTGAGCCAATTGAGAATTTCGGTACCAGGGTTCCAAAATTGTAGTTTGGGGTGAGAGGTTTGGCCCTTTAAAAATCAAAGTACAAGGGGTGGCCAATTAAGTTACATGTAAACTAATATATCTTCATCATTAAATGGCAATGCAAATTGGTATGATGTTGAAGATATGATGAAAAACAGATGGGCGAAAAGTGCTTAAAAACCATAGGTACCACCACTTAAAATGGAAACATTCACTCAATTTCCGTTAAAAATAATAAAAAAAATGATGTAAATTTTAAATTATTCGCTACCTTGAATCATGCAAATGAGCTTCTATGCACAATGAACAAGTAAACTACTGGTTGCAAATTCCCAAATGCGAAAGATGAACTTGGCTCTGTCTTCCCCTTCAGTATTCTTTAATTTCTTACATGTAGGTAATTCATGACCACGGGAATTTCAAAATACCAGAAGCTTGTAATTTACTTATGCCAATGGCTATAACTCGACCACTATGAGGGATGTGTAACATATTTTTTTTTGTTATAGTGATATTGACCACACATGGGCAAAGATTCCTTAAAATACTGATTATTTCTTCAAATGCCGATACCAGTTTCTCTTCATCAAAAAAACGAACTAAAATACGCAAATTTGTTGCCACTTTTGGTAGATGCAAATGATTTTCTATTTGATATAACACACATTTCTATTGTGTGCTTAATTACATATCCAACAACTTTTTAAGTTAGTACTCATTTAAACTTCATAACTATTTTCTAGTCAAGAAATGGTCAACAATAGAGTATTTCAATATGTCAATGGCAGCCATTTGTTTTTTCAAATATATGGCCATTTAATTTATGCAAATCAGCATGTCTGCAGCATAAAATGGATGAGTAAACATGAATATATGTTACACTTGTGCTCTAGAATTGTGATAAGCAAACAAACAAATCCTTGTTGTAAGCTCTAAAAATGGTAATATGCCTTAATATTCTTCCAAAAAGATAAAAAAAAATATACAAATTTACCACAGTTATGGATTAATTCAAGTGAAATTTTTTCTAAAATGAAAAAATATATGACTTTTATTCTCTTGGTATACCACACTTCAAATAAGAACTTGTTTCCACTTCAAAATGAGAAATGAAGAGAATAAATGTTTTCAAATTTTAAAGATGGCCATTTTGTTTATATGCAAATTAGCATGTCTGTTCAGTAGCCTATGGTATCAAACAGGCAAAACATGTTTTATCTATGTAGAAAATCATGATAGGCTTGGATAATACAAAAAGCATTGTAATAAGCTCTAAGTTAGGCAATATTCCGTAAGTTTCCCGTAAAAGTTTTCACCCAAATTAGGTAGTTTTGCCACCAGTTTAGAATTATGCAAATGATTTTCAATTTAAAATACATAAATTTATAGTTGAGTTTTACTTTAGTATCTAAAACATTAGTGTTACTTTGATTTCCACTTCGGTACTCCATTCTTGAGTTATAAAATGGCCAAAAGTAAATGTGTCCAAATCTCGGTGGTGGCCATTTTGTGTATGCAAATTCCATGTTCTAATTATTGAATGAGTTGCATAACATGAAGGTATGTTACACTTATGTTCTGAAACAATGCTGAGCATAAGTAAAAGAAAAAAATTTATTATTAGTCGTCAAATTGGCAATATTTCATACATTTTTGGTTTCGATGATAAGAGAAACCTATGCATTCATGATGGCGTATGTGTGTATGTATGTATGTATGTGTGTGTGTGTGTGTGTGTGTGTGTGTGTGTTTGTGACACTTTGCTTGTTAACACGATATCTCAAGATAGGAATGTCGCTGAGTTTTCAAACTTAGTACATAGATGCCCTATATTAAGAGGAAGAACCCTATCGATTTTGGTCGAGTTTGAAGGTCATTTGAGGTCACAGGGGTCAAAAACTCGAAACACTTTACATTTAAGACAACTAACTCGTTAACACGATATCTCAAGATAGGAATATCTGACAGTTTTCAGACTTGGTACTTAGATGCCCCATATGAAGAGGAAGAACCCTATCGTTTTTGGTGGAGTTCAAAGGTCATCTGGGGTCACAGGGGTCAAAGGACTCGAAACACTTTACAATAGGATATGGCACAGTAGGAATGTTTGAAAGTATTCAAATTTGGTACATAGATGTCCCATATCAAGAAAAGAACAGCATAAGTTTTCATCGAGTTTGAAGGTTATTTGGGGTCACAGGTGTCAAAGGACTCGAAATACTTTACATTTAACTCATTAACACAGTATTTCAATGTAGAAATGCCATAGGACTTGAAACACTTTACATTTAACTCATTAACACAGTATCTGAAGGTATGAATGTTTGAAAGTATTCAAACTTGGTTCATAGATGTCCTATATCAAGAAAAGAACAATATCAGTTTTCAACGAGTTTAAAGGTTATTTGGTGTGACAGGTGTCAAAGGACTCGAAACACTTTACATTTAACTAACTAACAGAGTATCTCAATGTAGAAATGTTCATAGGACTTGAAACACTTTACATTTCACTCATTAGCACAGTATCTGAAGGTAGAAATGTCTGGAAGTTTTCAAACTTCATTACATAGATGTCCCATATCAAGAGGAAGAATGGTATGGGTTTTGGTCAAGTTCAAAGGTCATTTGGGGTCACAGGGGGTCCAACCCAGAAAACCATGTTTACACAATATCTTAAGGTAGGAAGCTTGGATTGATTTCAAACTTTATATGTTGATGCAGTATGATGGGTAGATGAACCCTACAAATTTTTGTAGAGGTCAAAGGTCATTTGGGGTCACAGGGGGGCAAACCCCAAAACGTTTTTTACATGATATCTCAAGTTGGGAAACTTGGATTAAATTCAAACTCAAGATGTTGATGTGTTATGATGTAAGCAAGAACCCTTTAGATTTTGGTAGAGGTCAAAGGTCATTTGGGGTCACAGAGGGTCAAACCCAGAAAATCTTGTTTACACGATATCTGAAGGTAGGAAGCTTGGATTGATTTGAATCTTGATTTGTTGATGCAATATGATGGGAAGAAGAACCTTATTGATTTTGGGTAGAGGTCAAAGGTTATTTGGGGTCACAGGGGGTCAATCCCCAAAAACCTTGTTTACATGATATCTCAAGGTAGGAAACTTGGATTAATTTCAAACTTGATATTTTGATGCATTATGATGTATGTAAAAAACCCTACTTATTTTGGTAGGGGTCAAAGGTCATCTGGGGTCACAGGGGTCAAACTTGGAAAACCTTGTTTACAGGATATCTCAAGGTAGGAAACTTGGATTAATCTCAAATGTGTTATGTTGATGCATTATGATGTAAGGAAGAATCCTATTGATTTTGGTACAGGTCAAAGGTCATTTCGGGTTAAAGGGGGCCGAACCCTGAAAACCTTGTTTTACACATTATGTCAAGGAAGGAAGCTTGGATTGATTTCAACCTTGAGATGTTGATGCATCATAATGTAAGGAAGAACCCTATTGATTTTGGTAGAGGTCAAAGGTCATGTGGGGTCACAGGGGGCCAAACCCTGAAAACCTTGTTTACATGATATCTCAAGCAAGGAAGCTTAGATTGATTTCAAACTTGATATGTTGATGCGTTTTGATGTATGGAAAAATCCTACTGATTTTGGTAGGGGTCAAAGGTCATCTGGGGTTGCAGGGGGTCAAACTCCGAAAACCTTGTTTGCATGACATCTCAAGGTAGGAAACTTGGATTAATCTCAAACTTGGTATGTTGATGCATCATAATGTGAGGGAGAACCCTATTGATTTTGTTAGAGATCAAAGGTCATCCAAGGTCACAGGAGGCTCAAACCCCGAAAACCTTGTTTGCATGATATCTAATGGTAGGAAGCTTGGATTTTTTCAAACTTGGTTTGTTAATGAATTATGACGAGAGGGTGGACCCTATTAATTTTGGTAAAGGTCAAAGTTCACCTGGGGTTATCCAAGGTCAAACCTTGAAAACTCCTACTTTGTATTTCAAGGTGGGAAAATGAGAGAGGGTTCAAAGTTAGAATGTGGATGTGTGATGGTTGGAAGATGGCTTCTGTTGTCCTTGGTGGAGGTTGAAGGTCAATTGGGGTCACCAGAGATCAAACTATGAAAACTTTGTTAATAGGATAGATTATCTTAAGGCACAGCATGAAATTTGGGTTTTCATTGTAGAAGTGTTTTGGTTAAAAGAAAAACCAGCTACTTACTGGTGGAGTCAAAGGTCACTTTGGGTCACCATGTGTTACAATAAATGCAGCATTTTTTGAAAAGAACATGTTCTGTATGCATCATCGAAACCTCAATGCATTTTTGCATTCTGGTTTTATTAAAAAATTGCAAAAGTTATTGAGTTTTGTTACCGTTATGTATTTATGCAAATGAGTTTCAATTTGAAATGAACGAACTTATGGTCTGCGGTACTCTTGGTATCCGTCACTTGACATTAGCGCTTGTTTTCACTTAAGACCCCAATCTTATGTTGAGAAATGACCATAATAGAATAGTTAAGAATTTCAGTGGCAGACATTTTGTTTATGCAAATTAGTAGGCTAAAGCTGTGACTTTGAGAGGTCTATTATGCAGAAATTTATTTAGGCGATATAACTAAACAAGTTGATATAACTCACATTTTGTGCCCCAATTTGGTACCGACCACCCTCTCTGTCTCAAGGACTAACATGTTAGATGCACTGATTCATCATACAGAGGATTTCATTCTGTGGCAGAGCTGTGGGTTTGATATGACTTGCCCTGCACTGTTCTGATCAGTGACTTGCATGCTAAAGCTATAAAGAGTTGATATATGGCAGAAACTGACCAACTTCAAGCCATCCATTATGTGTTTTGTATTCATGCAAAGATAATTATATATAAACTTCCCCCAAAGAAAAAAACTGCTGCATGTAAGTTTTTTTATGAAGGAACAATTTTTCCCTAAGATTACAACATTTTTAAAAAAAGTAAGTATTTATCCTACTGAAAAATATTCATTTTCCTGAAGGCTTTTACAATCACTGAACATGCATCAGCACCAATCTGTCCTGGTAATTCCCCCTCCAAAAGGATTTAACTTGCCATTTCAAGTAATCTAAGCTAGCAAGTACCTTTGACTGTTACTCTGTAATGTCCATCTTTTATCTGCAATCACTTGTTATTCTCTGCTTCTTTTTCACTTTACTTTTTATTCTTTCTTTGTTTCCTCAGAATTCCTGTCTTCATCTAAAAATTTGATCAACCCTGAAACCTTCATAATCAAGTCGTAAATCATTTACAAAACTTGGAGGATTGCTGAAAGTTTATCATTTGATAGTAATTTATGCAGTATCTGGCAACTATGAAACAATTTGGTCAATTACCATATGTGTCAATTACATGCAAAAAGCAAAATCTATTTCTAAAGGACAAAAATATACTCGATCAAAATACCGGCAAAACATCTCTGTTTTGTTTTTTGTTTTAACCTCTCCTGCGGTTTGTGCTGGATGATGTCATTGAAAGTGTAGTTGTAAGGGCTAATCCTTTCACCCCAAAATTTGCAATTTTTGTAGTTGTCCACAAAAATTCTGAGTTGGGCCAGCTCTTTGATTGACAGCTAGTTCCAAAAATGCAGAGTACAGAAGCTTATATTACACTGCATATACTGTATACAGTGAGTGTTTTGATTGCACATTGGGGTCTTGTATACTAACATTCAAGCAATAAACTGAGATTGTGCCTGGATGATGATGAATTTTAGACAGTTTTGGGAGGGGCTTATGCAAATAGTTTAGGAGAGTTTGAACTGTTTGGGGTGAGAGGATTAAGCCCTTAAAGAATGCAGTTTGGTATTAAGCTATATACATACAGCCCCCAAACTTTCAGTGTTGACCTCATGGTTTGGGGGAGTTACCCTCCATCTAGAATAGCCCAGGTTTCACCTGCTCCTCCTAGCATTCAGTTTTAAAATTATTTAATGTGTACTCAGTATAATTGTGCACGTAATCCTACAGGCCACCAGTGGCCCAGACCCACATTACATTAATTTAAAAGAAATGGCTGATTGTGTGATGCACATAGGACACCCAATCTACTACCGTCTTGTAACATATGCAAACTGTAGCATGTACATGGTCTCCTTCTGTGCTCCATGACACAATTTCAATTTGCCCTTGTAAACATATTGCTTGCACTCGAAACTAATGGAATAGCAATTTGGGCTCTGTTTTTCACTGCATCCAACACTTTTTGCCCCCAACATTTTCTTTTGCACTAGTTTGCACCCCCCCCCCCCAACCTTAATTTGGGCATCGTGCCACTGGTTGTTCTTTAAGCGATTCCAAGAAATTTGTCTACACAAAATGAAAACTTTAACTTATTGAAGAAATCGTGAAATTGATTTGAGTACATTATAAACAATTTAACTTCTTTAATTTCATCAGTGTATCGGATATAAACAGATAACTCATACAAATGCTTTTATTAATGAAAAGTACTGTAGTTGATGTTACAGCAACAAAGTCAGAAGACACTATCACACTCGGGTCTAGTCAGAGCATGGAGCCAACATGTCTTGAAGATTCACTCAGGTTGTTCCTGCATGTAAAGCATTGGGAAGAGAATATTGCATAGAGAGAATCAGCCAAGATACACACTCAGGAGACAGTAACTTTCACACTGAAGGAAATATTTGGTCACATGGTTACATTGGTTGCTGTGTTGAATTTGTTTGGGTATGTGTATGTGTCTGTTTGTGACACTTATTGTTTACACAATATCTTAAGAAGGGAGGATCTGGCCATTTTCAAACTTGGTGCACAGATACCCCATACTGAGAGGAAGAATGCTATCGTTTTTGGTGGAGGTCAAAGGTCATCTGGGGTCACATGGGGTTAAACCCAAAATCTTTTTAACTTGGTATTTCAAGGTAGGAAACTGAGATACAGTTGAAATTTTGTATGCGGATGTATAATGGTAGGAAGATTGCATCTCAAGTCCTTGGTGGAGGTAGAAGGTCATCTAGGGTCATCAGAGGTCAAATTCTGAAAACCATGTTACTAGAGTCAATGTAGGAAACTTGGTTAGATTTCAAAATTAGTATGTGGATGCATAATGGTGAGAAGATGGTCCATATGGTTTTTTGTTGAGGGTGGCAAAGGTCATTTGGGGTCACCAGAGACCAAACTTTGAAAAGTTGTTAACACTATCTCAAGGTAGAAAACTTGGATAGATTTCATATGTGGTATGTGAACATCCTATGGTGAGTTGAAGGTCCCTGTTGTTTTGGCTGGAGGTCAATAGTCATCTGGTGTCACCTGGGATCAAACTCTGAAAAACTTGTTTGCAGAATATCCTAAGGCAATGTATGAAATTTGGATTGATTTGGCTTTTTGAATGTAGAAGTGTTATGGTTAAGAGAAAAACCATTTAGTTCATGGTTGAGCAAAATATCATCTTGAGTCATCAGAGGTTACAGTAAATGTGGCATTTTTTGGAATAAATGTGTCATCAAAACCTCAATGTATTTTTATATTCTACTTTTATACTAATTGGGTCCATTGAACAGGAGAGGGGATAAGAAGTCAAAACCAAAATTCCCTCATAACCATTGTGGCTAAGTCATTTGTCAACTGAAATGGTTATGTTGGCATCAACTGTAATTTGATTCTTGCACCCATGCACACACCATATGGGAGGAGATTTGGGGACTTAAACCCCCCATGGCCAAGCTTTAAAACCAAAAAGCAAAAAAAAAAGGAAAAGGCAACAAAAGATATCACAATAAACATTACAAATGTTTGAAGCACAAAGATTGCACCATTTTGCCAGTGGCAACATCACACTTTCTGTTCTAAGGGGGAATCTTTGGCAGGACGATTTTTCAGTGGGCACTGCTGAACACCACTCGTGGCACTTAATTAGCATTGCACTCTACCCTACCAGGTAGGGTCCAGGGGCCCACCTTAGGGTCACTTGTGCTACATGTGATGCTAGATTTGAATTGAATTAATTTGAGGAATCAGTTTTTGTTAATGTCCTTAACTTTTCATCTGGAATTTGTGGCGGGCAACCACCCCCATCATCCCCTGCTGGCAACATCACTGCAGTAGTGGGGTCAGCAGACTTTTCATTCTAGGGTGACACAAGGATTTTTCAGGGGGACAATGCTAGAGTCAATTCATAGTGCCAAAGGCACCACAGAGCCAAAACCAGAGGTCCTTATGGGTTGGATACAGGATCCAGGGGCCCTCCTTATGGTCACTGGAAGGGTCAAAGAGCAAAGTCCAGGTCGGGGTTCGAGAAAGTTCCTGGTTTTTAGAATATTTGTGAGGAATTGAAGTGGTCATTTGAGGCAATGTGGTCAAAAATCAGCCATTAGTTTACAGGGTATAATTTCTGATTTGCACTTAGTCAGGCATACTCTCTGAGTTCAGTATGCAAATCTTGTGATGTCATGGGAGGGACATGCCATATGGCTAATGTTACCCTTTGTTTAAGCGATCTTTATTTCAAAGAAAATTGACATGTAATATTTGCATATTCTACCATAAACTATACCATGAGCTATAGATAATGTGGGTTTAAAAAAAAAAACATGCCAGCACTGCAGTACTCCACATCATTATTGAAACATTATAGCAACAAGTTACTTACAGACCTGATCCTCTCACCCCATACGGTTCCAACTCTCCAAACCTCTTTACTTATTAAAGGGCCAAACCTCTCACCCCAAACTACAATTTTGGTACCCGGGTACCGAAATTCTCAATTGGCTCAGCTCCTTGATTGACAGCTAATTCAAACAATGCAGAGTGCCAAAACTTATTGTACACAGCATGAACGGACCTGAGAGTGTTTTGATTATATAAATTCAGTTTTTCTATACTCACCCTGAAGCAATAAACTGAGATTGTGTCTGGATGAGGATGAATTTCAGACAATTGTGGGAGGGGCTTCAGTAAGAAGGTTAGGAGAATTGGTACTGTTTGGGGTGAGGGAACTGGGCCTTTAAGCTCCTCCCAAAACTGTCCAAAAGACACAATTTCAGTTTTGCTTTAGGGTGAGTATGCAAGAATGAATACAAGTCAAATTCATCAATCTAGACCAGCCATGCTACTCTTAAAGGCATTAAGCAATGGAGTAGGGAAAACAAGTCAGTGAGCCACAACTAGAAAAAAGGCTGTGGCTGGCTTGACTCGATCCAATAGGTTGGAAACTGGGCGGTAAAACTACCATTAACTAACTATAACTTAAAGGCAGTTATTCATCAACCCAAACAGCTCCAGTTCTTCCAGCATAGGGCTACTCTGCACTTTTAGAATTAGATGTCAGTCAAAGAGCTGTGTCAATTGAGAATTGCTGTTGACTACTAGTAAAATTGTGCAAGTAGGGTGAAGAATAACTGCCGTTAATGTTAAGTGATTGTCCTTTTTACTGTTTTTTCCTTTTTCGTTTATTTTTAATGGTGTTACTTTTATCTGATGGCTGTCCATATGATCCATGTCTGACCAGTGGTGGCGGAAGAACTGGGAGGGGGTTGGGGATTATCATAAGCCTGGTACAGTTAGTCCTTGAACAGGACTCTGTGCTACATTCACTTCGTTTTACTCCACACTAGATCCTACTGTTAAGCGTAGTTCACAGTCCTGTTCAAGGACTAGGTACAGTGGTGTAGCCAGGGGGTTGGTATTGGGGTTTAGAACCCCCATGACCTAACCTCGAAATGCAAAAAACACCTTAAATAGCGGTTTTTCTCCCTACCCTTTAGAATTTTTCCTCATGCCAGGCTCCAAACCCTCCTGTACACCATCCTGGCTACGAACTGGGAGGAGGTCTGGTATCTATCTGATGAGCCGGCTTGAGCCGCTAAATCAAATGTAGCTATAGACAAATCTGATCAGAAGGTGCATTCGATTTAGCACCATGTAATGAGCCAGCTCAACTAGCTCAACCAATTTCTTGATTTGATGACATCTGACATAAAATACTTCCCACAGCTCAACTAGACCACCTTGGAGGGCTGGTCTTTTGGAGGGCTCAAGTTTTGACAATTTGATGACGTTAGGATCACTTTTCTGAAGGATCTATCACTCGCAGAGCCAGTTGAGCTGGCTCAAGCCATGTTTAGTGACTGTAAGTAGTCATTTGTTGGGTCAATCAATCTTAAAATTATCTTCATTTTTTTGTCTGTACATCAACTTTGAACCCTCATATTCAGTGAAATTGGAGGAATTGCCATACAATTTAGTGTACAAACATCCATGATACATGTAAGCCAGGAAAATAGGAAACTGAAAGACTAAAAGGTGATAGAACCCAGCTATATGGCCAACTAAAATCAGACCATCACTTGCCATCCGAATTCGTCCCACACCCCAGTTTTTACATTTACAAAATTTGACATCACAATTGTTCCAATTTTGCTCTAGTGGAATTTTCAGAGTAATTCAGACATTTTTATTCAACATAAATCTAAACAGATGATTTGTGCACTAGGTCACCCAAGCTCATAAATCTAGTTTCTGTCTTACGTGCCAAATCTATGACATCTGGGCCCCATTCCACAACTCTTTGTGGAAGGGGCCCTGCTCTGTCAACACTGCATCGAAATAAAACTTACCCCAATGAAAACGCTTCCCAAATGTAACCTATTTTTTCCCTTAGATACATCTCTTACGTTACAAAGCTTGTTCAAGACACGCCATGCGCCATGTGAAGCACAGTTTCTGTGGTAACTACGTCACGATTTCTTCATGTTGGTGTGGCTTATACTAAACTTTTGTCCAATGAAAACGCTTTGTCAATGTGACGTCACTTTCCAGTGGTTTTGGTTGCAAACGTCACAAAGCTCACAACATACGCACGGTATGGTATGTACAGTAGTACTTGCATAGTGCAGTGCATGCACAGTGTATTATCAACGCAGAATAACGTAACACAGAAATCGTAATTTCAACAACGAATTTGGAAAAGCTCACAAGAAACATGGATTTCTCACAAGAACCAGCAATCATAATATTTGAGAATATCATACCACTATTAATTTTGCTGGTTGTGGATTATCTTTTCGGTGCAATAAGCGAAAGGTTGCCAGAAGTGGCGTTTCCGATCTGGAAGGGTGAGTTACTAATAAGATGAGGTTTTAGCCTAACGTTAAAACGTTATGGTTTAGCTTAGTAGGCCTAACTAGGCCTAGCCTAGATCCTAATGTTAAGCTGGCTTGAGGCTTGACCGGCCTCCGTAAGTTAATCCTCAGTAGGCCTAAAGGATTGTGGTCGTTCGCCAGATTACATGAAGCTAGGGAGAGACTGTCATCCCGAAATCAAAAAATATTCATATGATAACATGAGCATATTATCAGCTCAAATATGATGGATCACTATCAAGCGAATAACAGCCTTTCCTCTAACGTTAAACAGCATGCATTTAGAAAAAATCATAGTTGTGATACACAGTTACTGTCCGTTGTGGACGATTGGACCTCCGCCTTAGCCAGGATAAAAATAAACAAGTTGATGTCTTCATCCTGGACTTTGAGAAGGCTTTTGATACAGTTCCTTATGAACTACTTAAGACGAAGTTATTCTCGTTGGGGGTGTCTAGGCAAGTCATAAATTGGATTGATAACTTTCTTACTGACCGTTCACAATCAGTTGTTGTTAATGGTACTAGGTCTGCTTCTGCTCCAGTCCTTTCCGGTGTTCCTCAAGGGTCTGTCCTTGGACCAGTACTTTTCTTGTCTTGTATTAATGATATTGTTAGTGCTGCTTCTTCCGAAGTTTGGTTGTTTGCTGATGACTGTGTTTGCTATAGTAGGGTCATCAATAATCCCAGTGACTGCAGTGAGTTACAGAAGGACATCATAAACTTGGGCCAGTGGGCCAAAACTTGGGGTATGAGATTCCAACCGGCTATTGTAATGTTATGTCTGTTACTAGAAAGCATAACCCAATAATCTATAATTATACTCTTAATGGGGCTAATCTGAGGAGGGTTGATTCAATTAAGTATCTGGGGGTGACTATATCACTAAGAATCTCAGCTGGGGCAAACATATCCAACTTGTTTGTAATAGGGGAAATAAGATCTTAGGCCTATTACGCAGGAACCTCTCATTTTGTTCCAAAGATGTCAAATTGACAGTCTATAAAGGTTTATTAAGGCCCTTGTTGGAGTATGCTTGTTCCGTATGGGATCCACATCAGATTTCACTCCAAGACAGATTGGAGGGAGTACAAAAAAGATTTGCCAGGTTTATAGCCAGCGAGTACTCAGGCGAAGTTGGCTCTATGACCGCCTCCTCAAAGATCTAGGTCTAGATACTTTGTCTGACCGCGGGAGACGTTGAAGACTTATAATTTTTGCCAGAGGTATTTATGGTCAAGCTAACATCCCTCTGTCTAATCTTTGTAAACCTACGCATTGTTCTCGTAACATGAATGCTTTGCACTTTCGCCCCCCCTCTGCTAGGAATAATTGTTTTAAGTACAGTTTTGTCCCTAATACTATTCGGGATTGGAATAACCTCCCAGAGAGTCTTATTGCGGGGGCCATAAGTCGCCCAAAGCCAGTGGATTTCATTATGAACTCTTTGAGGGCCTGACTGATCACACGGCATGTACGCGGTGTATAAATGTCCTTTTGGATGTCTCACCGTCTTGAAGAAGAAGAAGAAGAAGAAGATAACGTTGCTTTTTAGTCCTTCAGAAATTTATTCCCAACTCTTGAGTATAGTAAACCAAGGTAGGCCTAGCCTAGCCCTACGTTGAACAGGACTGTGTGTTCATTACATAGCCTAGGGTCATTCCTCTCACAACACAGCCCTTGCGGGGATACACTTCACAACTGTAGTCACTAGCCAGGACACCCGCGGAACATCACCTCTTGCCTCTCTGCCACCACATTTACCTTTCCACAAAAGATGTTCACAAAGTTTCATCAAAAAATGTACGAATTTTAACTGCCAATTTTGAATGTAACAGTAAGTCAATGCGTCGTATTTTCAAGCTTTCAACAACAGTTCTCAGTAGAGGTCAAAGGCTACAAGTGGCAAACTTGGCAAAACGGGATGATCCACCTGCAGCGTAGGGGTCTTAACAATACCATCTTTGATTTCAGTAACAATACAAAGTGTATATTATTTGGAATACCGCGCAGACACAAGGGACTTGGGTTTTGAAGTGTGTCGGCGCAAGGGCTGTGTTGTGGGAGGAATGGACACACAGTCCTATTCGAGGGCTTAAACCAAGGCTGACCCATGACAGAACCCTAGCCTAACTGAACCCCAGGCATGATCAAAACCCAGGTGGAACCCCAGACGTTGTAACAGTGCTGTGATATCCTCTCCTCAGCTGCATCTCAATGTACTCAATATATAGACAACCCCTCCCACAACTGTCTAAAGACCTTGTCCCAGATTTTGTTCGTTTGCATAAACTGAAATCAACTATTAGGGGATACACTAACGTGGATAATTATTCTCATTAAAGATCTATTCATGGTAAATGTTGTGTCACATTCAGTACGGCCCATTTGGAATTATATTTCAAAAGGTATTTAAGAAGTTTGTGACATTATTTTGAGAACCACTCCCTTTCTATCTTTTACAAAAATTAACAAAAAGTAAGTTATTTCGTAATAAATAGTGGAATGACCTCATACATGCAATCGGACAAGATGCTAAGGTGTCAGACCGCGACATACCCTGGTGGGCATACAAAGTAGGATTACATCTTATGTCTTACAATCAAAACACTCTTGAACAGGGGCTTAGCCAATGGGGAAAGGGGGTTCTCTCTTTCCTTAGACTTTTCCCTCATTTTGTGCCCAACCCCCCCCCTAGACTTTTCAACCATTTTGTACCCCCAACCCCCCCCATGATACCAACCCCCCTCCCCCCATTCATGACACAATCTGGCTATGCGCTTGCTCTTGAAATAATATATCTGGCCTAGCCTTGCTCAAATTAGGCTACTGCCATTGTGCTTAGGGCTCTGCACAAGAAATGAATTAGGGAAAACTAGGACTGAACTACAACTGGAAAGCCAACCCATGTTGGTTGAAACTGGGCTGAAAACTCCCATAACTAACTTAAGTTTTCTATTGATAACAATTGTAAAAAATTCAATGCTCTCAACTCCTACAGGGATTTTCAAGAGGAGCACTCCTACACCGTGCACAAACTCACCAATAAGGCCCCGTCATGGAGCTAGGAGGAAACAGAGGAAAGGAAGGCAGGGAGGAAGGAAGGTTCAAGTGACTTTACCAGATCTAACAAAGGTCATATTGTCATATGTTCAAGGTGACACTACTCAGGAGGAGAGTGCCACCATTTCAGGTAAGGAAAATTGTCGTGCATATAGGCTAAAGAAACTTTCATTTCTTTCATAATTGCAAACAGTACATTTTTGAAACATACATTGCTAAAAATGCAGAGCAAAATATCACTTTCAATGAAAAGTTTGACAGGCCTCAAAATTCACGAAGGCCATGGAGGCCATGGCTCCTGCAAATTTTGTTTTGGCCTTTGAAAGGCATTTTTCACACACTTATCGAAGGCTACTTTTGGCCGAAGATGTGTCAGTCAAGCTGCTCTGTATGTGTTGAACTACTGTTATTAAATACTGAGTGCAATTCCTTCATTTCATTTTTGTTGGAGCATTCATAATTTTCACTTTCCTACTGTTCTGTTGATCACATGCTATGCAAAGCAGTAATTCATAGCCCACTGTAAAATCCCTTGTTCTGTTCTTCTTTCAAGTGTATTACATTTTGGCCTTGAATGAGAGAACTTTGGCCTTTGTTTAACCAATAATTTGTTGGTTACGAAGGCCATTTTGGCTTTAGAGTTGGAAAATCGAATTTTGAGGCCTGTTTTAGGGAGCAGCCTAGGATAATGTACATTGGCTCATGCAGGTCTCTTTACCACAGAGAGTGTAGAGCTGATTTTGAAGAGTGGCTAACCATTGAAGCAGCCCAGTATTTTCAAAAGACAAATGCAGTGTGAGACGTCTGGATATACAGTTGAAAGCAGCCTTAAATCCAACAGCAGGAAAAGTGCAGGGGCTTATTCCCATTGTCTCCACCATCCCTGCTCCAAATACAGTAATAACCATAAGATTAATGTTTGCCAACAATTAAGAAATTTCTTTGTTCGCTGTAGTATGGAAGAGGCAACTTGAAAGTATGTTATGAATAAAACATTAGTTTGATTCATTACCATCATATTTTCATGAATCACATGTACTGTAACTAGTAGAGAATATTAGAGTAATTCTACCTGTTTCTCAAAAGGGAAATATGAAAGATACTGTGTTTTAGATGGATTCTTTCATACTTTGATTAACCATAACAGTTAGAGTTCTTAAATTCAGAGAGAATTAATGCTGCAAACTCTGAAAGTTTGCCAGTGCTATAAGATTTTTTGAAAAGAGAAAAACCGATTGAAAGCTGCCAAATTGGACCATGCCTGTATGACACATGACTGTACTCTGTGCAGTTTATTCCATTCTAATGTAAGCATGCAGACCTTTTTGCTTTCAAATTAGTAAAGTGCAACTATGTAGGACACTAGTATGAGGCAAAGCCTGGGAACATATGAAACTAAACCATTCCATTGTAAAGCTGAATGCAAGCCATTACAATTTTGTCTTGTGTGTTTGCTCATTTTCAGGAAGTGATCCATCCAACATGGTATGTCAGCCTAAGCCACCCTCACACAGTGAGTGCACTACTGCTAATGATGAGGCAATTGGTTGCAGTCAAGATAAGATAGTACATTTAGAAAGTGGACCATCTATTAAGTTTGACTGTCACCCTGATGAGGCAAGTCTGCTGAGTGGAGATTACATGGTTGATGGTGATAGCACAGCTGGTGAAGTAGCCCTCGGAAAATTGTCCCACCAATTACTGAATTGTGCAGAGAGCAAAAAATCTAAAGAAAAGACAAAAGATTTGAAGAAAAGTAGATGGATGAGCAACAAGAAAGAGCTGAAAAGCCCGTGGGCTGAATTCAGGAAGACCACAGAATACACACCATTGGTGCAAAAAGCAAGTAAGTGCTTGTGCCGGCGTAGGTCTAATGTTCTATGAATAACTAGCTTTATTGTAATGTGGTACATAGGGTTTTTAATGTAAAAAGCAAATGCTTAGAAAATAGCCACAATTCCCATCAAAATCCATTGAAAAATGACCATTTTACAGGGCAATTTCTCATATGCACTTGAATATTCATAAACATGATCTCAAAATGCAAATCTTGTGATATAAGGGGGGATGCATATGGCTGATGTGATCATTTGTTTTCGCAATCCTCATTTCAAGGACAGTTGTAACCTAAGTACAGTATGTCCTGGGGGTCAGTTTTATTTTGGAAGTTTATATTGTGTCCTTGTAAATCATCAGTATCAATTACTAAATTGTGAACTTTATGATGAGTAATCAGGAGATAATAAAGGAAACTTTATGATGAGTAATCAGGAGATAATAAAGGGAACTTTATGATGAGTAATTAGGAGATAATAAAGGGAACTTTATGATGAGTAATCAGGAGATAATAAAGGGAACTTTATGATGAGTAATTAGGAGATAATAAAGGGAACTTTATGATGAGTAATTAGGAGATAATAAAGGGAACTTTATGATGAGTAATCAGGAGATAATAAAGGGAACTTTATGATGAGTAATCAGGAGATAATAAAGGGAACTTTATGATGAGTAATTAGGAGATAATAAAGGGAACTTTATGATGAGTAATTAGGAGATAATAAAGGGAACTTTATGATGAGTAATTAGGAGATAATAAAGGGAACTTTATGATGAGTAATTAGGAGATAATAAAGGGAACTTTATGATGAGTAATTAGGAGATAATAAAGGGAACTTTATGATGAGTAATCAGGAGATAATAAAGGGAACTTTATGATGAGTAATCAGGAGATAATAAAGGGAACTTTATGATGAGTAATTAGGAGATAATAAAGGGAACTTTATGATGAGTAATTAGGAGATAATAAAGGGAACTTTATGATGAGTAATTAGGAGATAATAAAGGGAACTTTATGATGAGTAATTAGGAGATAATAAAGGGAACTTTATGATGAGTAATCAGGAGATAATAAAGGGAACTTTATGATGAGTAATTAGGAGATAATAAAGGGAACTTTATGATGAGTAATCAGGAGATAATAAAGGGAACTTTATGATGAGTAATCAGGAGATAATAAAGGAAACTTTATGATGAGTAATCAGGAGATAATAAAGGGAACTTTATGATGAGTAATCAGGAGATAATAAAGGGAACTTTATGATGAGTAATTAGGAGATAATAAAGGGAACTTTATGATGAGTAATCAGGAGATAATAAAGGGAACTTTATGATGAGTAATCAGGAGATAATAAAGGGAACTTTATGATGAGTAATTAGGAGATAATAAAGGGAACTTTATGATGAGTAATTAGGAGATAATAAAGGGAACTTTATGATGAGTAATCAGGAGATAATAAAGGGAACTTTATGATGAGTAATTAGGAGATAATAAAGGGAACTTTATGATGAGTAATTAGGAGATAATAAAGGGAACTTTATGATGAGTAATTAGGAGATAATAAAGGGAACTTTATGATGAGTAATCAGGAGATAATAAAGGGAACTTTATGATGAGTAATCAGGAGATAATAAAGGGAACTTTATGATGAGTAATCAGGAGATAATAAAGGGAACTTTATGATGAGTAATCAGGAGATAATAAAGGGAACTTTATGATGAGTAATTAGGAGATAATAAAGGGAACTTTATGATGAGTAATCAGGAGATAATAAAGGGAACTTTATGATGAGTAATTAGGAGATAATAAAGGGAACTTTATGATGAGTAATTAGGAGATAATAAAGGGAACTTTATGATGAGTAATTAGGAGATAATAAAGGGAACTTTATGATGAGTAATTAGGAGATAATAAAGGGAACTTTATGATGAGTAATCAGGAGATAATAAAGGGAACTTTATGATGAGTAATCAGGAGATAATAAAGGGAACTTTATGATGAGTAATCAGGAGATAATAAAGGGAACTTTATGATGAGTAATCAGGAGATAATAAAGGGAACTTTATGATGAGTAATCAGGAGATAATAAAGGGAACTTTATGATGAGTAATCAGGAGATAATAAAGGGAACTTTATGATGAGTAATTAGGAGATAATAAAGGGAACTTTATGATGAGTAATCAGGAGATAATAAAGGGAACTTTATGATGAGTAATTAGGAGATAATAAAGGGAACTTTATGATGAGTAATTAGGAGATAATAAAGGGAACTTTATGATGAGTAATTAGGAGATAATAAAGGGAACTTTATGATGAGTAATTAGGAGATAATAAAGGGAACTTTATGATGAGTAATTAGGAGATAATAAAGGGAACTTTATGATGAGTAATCAGGAGATAATAAAGGGAACTTTATGATGAGTAATTAGGAGATAATAAAGGGAACTTTATGATGAGTAATTAGGAGATAATAAAGGGAACTTTATGATGAGTAATTAGGAGATAATAAAGGGAACTTTATGATGAGTAATTAGGAGATAATAAAGGGAACTTTATGATGAGTAATCAGGAGATAATAAAGGGAACTTTATGATGAGTAATTAGGAGATAATAAAGGGAACTTTATGATGAGTAATTAGGAGATAATAAAGGGAACTTTATGATGAGTAATCAGGAGATAATAAAGGGAACTTTATGATGAGTAATTAGGAGATAATAAAGGGAACTTTATGATGAGTAATTAGGAGATAATAAAGGGAACTTTATGATGAGTAATTAGGAGATAATAAAGGGAACTTTATGATGAGTAATTAAGAGATAATAAAGGGAACTTTATGATGAGTAATTAGGAGATAATAAAGGGAACTTTATGATGAGTAATTAGGAGATAATAAAGGGAACTTTATGATGAGTAATTAGGAGATAATAAAGGGAACTTTATGATGAGTAATTAGGAGATAATAAAGGGAACTTTATGATGAGTAATTAGGAGATAATAAAGGGAACTTTATGATGAGTAATCAGGAGATAATAAAGGGAACTTTATGATGAGTAATTAGGAGATAATAAAGGGAACTTTATGATGAGTAATTAGGAGATAATAAAGGGAACTTTATGATGAGTAATTAGGAGATAATAAAGGGAACTTTATGATGAGTAATCAGGAGATAATAAAGGGAACTTTATGATGAGTAATTAGGAGATAATAAAGGGAACTTTATGATGAGTAATTAGGAGATAATAAAGGGAACTTTATGATGAGTAATCAGGAGATAATAAAGGGAACTTTATGATGAGTAATTAGGAGATAATAAAGGGAACTTTATGATGAGTAATTAGGAGATAATAAAGGGAACTTTATGATGAGTAATTAGGAGATAATAAAGGGAACTTTATGATGAGTAATCAGGAGATAATAAAGGGAACTTTATGATGAGTAATTAGGAGATAATAAAGGGAACTTTATGATGAGTAATTAGGAGATAATAAAGGGAACTTTATGATGAGTAATTAGGAGATAATAAAGGGAACTTTATGATGAGTAATCAGGAGATAATAAAGGGAACTTTATGATGAGTAATTAGGAGATAATAAAGGGAACTTTATGATGAGTAATTAGGAGATAATAAAGGGAACTTTATGATGAGTAATCAGGAGATAATAAAGGGAACTTTATGATGAGTAATCAGGAGATAATAAAGGGAACTTTATGATGAGTAATCAGGAGATAATAAAGGGAACTTTATGATGAGTAATCAGGAGATAATAAAGGGAACTTTATGATGAGTAATTAGGAGATAATAAAGGGAACTTTATGATGAGTAATTAGGAGATAATAAAGGGAACTTTATGATGAGTAATTAGGAGATAATAAAGGGAACTTTATGATGAGTAATTAGGAGATAATAAAGGGAACTTTATGATGAGTAATTAGGAGATAATAAAGGGAACTTTATGATGAGTAATTAGGAGATAATAAAGGGAACTTTATGATGAGTAATTAGGAGATAATAAAGGGAACTTTATGATGAGTAATCAGGAGATAATAAAGGGAACTTTATGATGAGTAATTAGGAGATAATAAAGGGAACTTTATGATGAGTAATCAGGAGATAATAAAGGCAACTTTATGATGAGTAATTAGGAGATAATAAAGGCAACTTTATGATGAGTAATTAGGAGATAATAAAGGGAACTTTATGATGAGTAATTAGGAGATAATAAAGGCAACTTTATGATGAGTAATTAGGAGATAATAAAGGGAACTTTATGATGAGTAATTAGGAGATAATAAAGGGAACTTTATGATGAGTAATCAGGAGATAATAAAGGGAACTTTATGATGAGTAATCAGGAGATAATAAAGGGAACTTTATGATGAGTAATCAGGAGATAATAAAGGGAACTTTATGATGAGTAATTAGGAGATAATAAAGGGAACTTTATGATGAGTAATTAGGAGATAATAAAGGGAACTTTATGATGAGTAATCAGGAGATAATAAAGGGAACTTTATGATGAGTAATTAGGAGATAATAAAGGGAACTTTATGATGAGTAATCAGGAGATAATAAAGGGAACTTTATGATGAGTAATCAGGAGATAATAAAGGGAACTTTATGATGAGTAATTAGGAGATAATAAAGGGAACTTTATGATGAGTAATCAGGAGATAATAAAGGGAACTTTATGATGAGTAATCAGGAGATAATAAAGGGAACTTTATGATGAGTAATCAGGAGATAATAAAGGGAACTTTATGATGAGTAATCAGGAGATAATAAAGGGAACTTTATGATGAGTAATTAGGAGATAATAAAGGGAACTTTATGATGAGTAATCAGGAGATAATAAAGGGAACTTTATGATGAGTAATCAGGAGATAATAAAGGGTTAACAAAAGAAATGTCAACACTGTTTTACGCTTCACATCATCATTTTTACATAAGCAACAAGGTCCTTCAGAAACATTCAAACTTGGAAGAGGTACTATATCTCAAGAAACACAGAAGATGCTTTCATGATTTATATAGATTTTTGCTAGGAAAAGTTTTCTCCTTAACTGCTCAGTAAAGGCATTGCTTTTTACTGACATGACATGATACCTTTAAACAAAATTGAAAGGATTCACATTTGATACAGTATGTGTGCTTGTTGGATTGAATTTATGATTGATAAATGTATCATTTGCTTTGCTGCTTTAATTTCAGAAAAGGTATTTCGCTATCCTTATCAAGATCAAGAAAGTGCAGTGAGTGTGATTAAGACTGCAGAGGATCATATCACCAAAGAGCAGATAATTAGTGGGAGTACACCAGCATCTCAGGAACCATCACAGGTGTCTTGCGAAGATAGTCAAACTTCAGAAGATTTAGACAACACACCCTCACCAAAACCCACTGTTGAACAGGAAACACGATGTGAAAAAGAAATTCCATCAGATGTGCTAAGGATCTCTTTGGTGGAAACCAATTATGAAAGAATAAATGAAAAGTCTGCTAAGGTTAGTAAAATTGTACATACACTCTAAAAATTAAAAGAGTGAAATTTTACTCTTTAGAAGGGTGACAGTTGTAAAGTTCACTCCAAAAGACTGTATAATCACTCCAGAAAGAGTGAAATTCACTCCAAAAAAGCAAAGTTTTATTCTTAATAGAGTGCACACAGGGACCACTCTTTAAAAAGAGTGATCCCTGATGGCACTTGTTAAAGAGTGAATTTTAACTCTTCTTGGAGTGAATTTCATTCTTTTTAGAGTTAGTTTCACTATTCTTGGAGGGAATGAACACTCTAATGGAGTGAATTCACACTTTTCACTCCATTAAAGAGTGACTTAATTCACTCTTGGGTGTTAAGAGTGAAGGGCTGTATAATCAGGTATAAAATTATTCATAGGCCTAGCTAACTTTATGCAATAGTAAAAATTGCATCCATTGAAACTTGATTTCCAGCATTTTCAAGTATAGCATTGACTGTGAGGCTAATGTTTCAAGTTGATATTCTCCACAAGTTTTATGCAAAACATTTCATTTAAAAGTAGTGAAATATTTTAATTAAAAGTTTCTTTTTCCCTTAGGTTACTTCCACCAAACCATACCCTCTTCCCCGGGCATCATTAAGAACACCATCTGCATCTTCTGGTAGACGTAAAAGAAGACCCATGGAGGAATGGCAAGTTTCTGTGACTTTCAAAAACACCTTGGGTCACAAGGGAAAGAACCTTCGCAGATAGATTAATTGGTATGTACTGTTTTGTTTCTCAAAACATACCTTTTTCTGCAGCTATGGAAATGACGTCATTTGTTCATATCATACTTTAATACTCAAAATGCATCGGTGCAAAAGAAATGACTGAGATTTATCAGTGACAATTGCTTTCAATTTTGCTATTAGCATTGAAAAATGTTATATAAGGAGATGTTCTTTCACTAAAAGATGATCCCAGAGTAAATTACAACTGATGTCTCTTTTCGATTCCATGCCTTGTGCCAGAAATTAATTAATTGGTGCCACTTCACTTGCTATGTCACTTTAAGGACTGCTTCATAACTGTAAGTAATCAAGCAATAGGCTTATATGAAAAAATTAGGGACTTTGATTGGCATAAGAAAAGGGGTGATCCACACTGTTTAAAAAGAAATTTGCTAACTGGCTAATGATAGCCCTAGGCTAATTCTACCCTAATCCCTAACCCTAACAAAGAATACAATCAATACAGTACAATGGCAGCAGCCAATCAAGAAACACCTTGTTTAACCCTTTACCGCTGTTTGGGTCCTTTTGGACCCATGCGGAGAGCTCGGCTGTCACACATCTTTACTCTTTCACGCGGAGCTCGAAACTGCGAGTAGCTACCCGAAAATTTGGCCACAACAGCGAGAGAGACAATAGTTTAAGGTCACGGGGTCAATGACCTACTGAAACCGATGCGGGGCGGGCTACGTCCGCTTTTCCGCCCACTCCCGAGGCGCGCGAATATGCCCCGATCGGAGCACAACAGTAAAGGGTTAAGAGTGTGCATCTACCCTATGAAAGTGATTGCCTGCTATCATAACTGTAGAACTTGCTAAATGTGCGAAGTGCTTGGAAGTAGTTATTGTAGAGAGTTAAACTTTAAAATTTTTCAGTGAAAAAGAGTGATAATTTGATCATCTTTTCTTTCTGAAAAATAAAGACAGGAGGCTCTATAGGGTGACTCAGTTTCTACAAGTATTATGATGAACAAACTTTTAGTATTGCTATTTCCACTGTGACATCCATGGCCGAGGGAAGTTAGTTACAGAAGGAGGGTTACCTAAGAATATTTGTGCCCAGCCTCCTATAAAATGGAAAAATTACCCCTGCATTAATGCATTTTGTTATGTTCCCCTTTCAGTACCTTAATTGCCATGCATCTGCAGGCCATTTCATAAAAGATTTACATGTTCAGGTTTGTTAGTTTGGGTTTGATCTCATTAATAATACATTTCTACTGAGGCTCGTTCTCATTGATGCAGCCATGTTTTTCTCTCTCTTTTTTGCAGAAGGAAACCTGTCCATCAAGTGTTTGCCTCCCAGATTGGATGAGGCAATGCTCCTCAACCAGTAGCGACAGCATGGCTACTTAGACACTTCCTCTGAGGTGCAACCTTAATTTATGCAGAAGGAAACCTGTCCACCAAGTGTTTGCCTCCCAGATTGGATGAGGCACTGCTCCCTAACCTGTTAGCAACAGCATGGCTACTAAGACACTTCTTCCTGTGTGCAACCTTAATTTATGCAAAAGGAAACCTGTCCATCAAGTATTCAAGTATTTGCCTCCCAGATTGGATGAGGCAATGCTCCTCAATCAGAAGCGACAGCATGGCTACTAAGACACTTCCTCGGAGGTGCAACCTTAATTTATGTAGAAGGAAACCTGTCCACCAAGTGTTTGCCTCCCAGATTGGATGAGGCACTGCTCCGTAACCTGTTAGCAACAGCATGGCTACTAAGACACTTCTTCCTGTGTTCAACCTTAATTTATGCAAAAGGAAACCTCTCCATCAAGTATTTGCCTCCCAGATTGGATGAGGCAATGCTCATCAATCAGTGGCGACAGCATGCATGGCTACTTAGACACTTCCTCGTGGGTGCAACCTTAATTTATGCAGAAGGAAACCTGTCCACCAGTGTTTGCCTCCCAGATTGGATGAGGCAATGTTCCTCAACCAGTAGCGACAGCATGGTTACTTAGAAACTTCTTCCTGTGTGCAACCTTAATTTATGCAAAAGGAAACCTCTCCATCAAGTATTTGCCTCCCAGATTGGATGAGGCAATGCTACCTAACCTGTTAGCAACAGCATGGCTACTTAGACACTTCCTTGGAGGTGCAACCTTAATTTTATGCAGAAGGAAACCTGTCCATCAAGTGTTTGCCTCCCAGATTGGATGAGGCAATGCTCCTCAACCAGTAGCGACAGCATGGTTACTTAGAAACTTCTTCCTGTGTGCAACCTTAATTTATGCAAAAGGAAACCTCTCCATCAAGTATTTGCCTCCCAGATTGGATGAGGCAATGCTACCTAACCTGTTAGCAACAGCATGGCTACTTAGACACTTCCTTGGAGGTGCAACCTTAATTTTATGCAGAAGGAAACCTGTCCATCAAGTGTTTGCCTCCCAGATTGGATGAGGCAATGCTCCTCAACCAGTAGCGACAGCATGGCTAGTTAGACACTTCTTCATGTGTGCAACCTTAATTTATGCAGAAGGAAACCTCTCCATCAAGTATTTGCCTCCCAGATTGGATGAGGCAATGCTACCTAACCTGTTAGCAACAGCATGGCTACTTAGACACTTCCTTGGAGGTGCAACCTTAATTTTATGCAGAAGGAAACCTGTCCATCAAGTGTTTGCCTCCCAGATTGGATGAGGCAATGCTCCTCAACCAGTAGCGACAGCATGGCTAGTTAGACACTTCTTCATGTGTGCAACCTTAATTTATGCAGAAGGAAACCTGTCCATCAAGTGTTTGCCTCCCAGATTGGATGAGGCAATGCTCCTCAACCAGTAGCGACAGCATGGTTACTTAGAAACTTCTTCATGTGTGCAACCTTAATTTATGCAGAAGGAAACCTGTCCATCAAGTGTTTGCCTCCCAGATTGGATGAGGCAATGCTACCTAACCTGTTAGCAACAGCATGGCTACTTAGACACTTCCTCGGAGGTGCAACCTTAATTTTATGCAGAAGGAAACCTGTCCATCAAGTGTTTGCCTCCCAGATTGGATGAGGCAATGCTTCTCAACCAGTAGCGACAGCATGGCTAGTTAGACACTTCTTCATGTGTGCAACCTTAATTTATGCAGAAGGAAACCTGTCCATCAAGTGTTTGCCTCCCAGATTGGATGAGGCAATGCTCCTCAACCAGTAGCGACAGCATGGCTACTTAGACACTTCTCCATGTGTGCAACCTTAATTTATGCAGAAGGAAACCTGTCCATCAAGTGTTTGCCTCCCAGATTGGATGAGGCGAAGCTCCGCAAGGTTGGTATCATCCTGTTGTCTTTAATGTAGCATATTTATTATTTTTTTTTAAAATATAAGATATCAAGATTTTAACATGTAAGATATCAAGAGCATCACAATCTACCATAAAATATCAAATGTCAAAAAGGCAAGTCAGGCTTCGATCATAGTAGATCGTTAGGTACATTGAGACATATTTCGAAGTCAGTTTTGTGCCTTGGGCTGCATTTTTCCAATTGTATGGAGCTGGTTATATTTCTGTACTGCCTTTTGTAACCCTCAGCAATTTCTTCATGTTTTGCTCTTAAATTTGCTTTCAATACAAGTGGTATTTTATTTACTAAGCCCACAATGCAGGCCTTGTCAAAGTGGCATGTAAGCAAGATACAACAATGCCTCTTTATACAATGGAATTCTGGGAATTAAAATAAGCCAAACAAGTAGGCCAAAGAGTTATTAACATCTGCTCATCAGAGGGGATGTGATAGAAGAATTGAAGTATTCAGGTCGGGATTTACAGCAGTATTTACCTGGGCCCATGCCTGTGGTGCCCTTATTAAGGCCCCCTCCCCACATTAGTGTGTCCAAAAATGGAAACATAAGGCAAGAAGCCTCTTCATCTGTCAGTCGATGGTCAACATCTCTTCGTAACTATTTTGGCCTATATGGTTGCAAGTTGTCACCATGCAAAGCCTATAAAACGACTTTTTCAACAATCTGGGAAGCATTTCTGCCACAATTATCTAGAACACAATCTGTGGTGGTGTTTGCATAAATATCAGACCTAATAAGAAAAGGGTCCAAAATTATCATGGTCCAGGACCTGACAAGCTAAATTTGAGTCCTCAAAATACTTCCATCTAACAGCCATCGTATCATTTACCTGCCATAACTAATTAAAGCAAAGCCACACTTTCTACTGTGTGCCTCACATGTATCTAACTTCTTGAAATTTTCAGACCATCTTGAACAAAACTGTTGAGACACTTTTCGTAATATTTGTAAATCTCAGTTAGCAGGCTAACATGAAACCCTGTTCCCCCTTGCAACGTTGCATAGAAAAGAGTGGCTCCCAGCCATGAACAGCATAACAGTGGTCAACATTGGAAGGGGGAACATGTTTGTTCAAGATTGCAGCTTTGTACATGAATTCATAATGTGGGACATTTAATTTGCTTGCAAGGAAATATTCATTTTCCAGGCAAATTAAACAGTTGTGGTACTGGAGAGCTCAGTCAATTCTCTGAGTTAAAAATGTAGCATGTCCACAGGACTGGTTGGGTGTCAGGGAATTCAAGGACTCATAAAATTTGTGAAAGGCTATGGGGAGAGTCATTTATCTAACTGGGCATTATTGGCAGTTGGGGTAAAGAAAAGTGAAAGGGACTTGAAAATAACTGCCAGTTTAATACATGAATGACCCTGCCCTAAAAGAGTCTTGTAGGAAGAATGAAACGTAAAATATTTTTTTTGAAGTTACCCCAAATTCATATTTCCATTTTCTTCCTAACAGTGCACCATCTAAGATGAACTCTCATGGATGTTTGAGATATGGGGGACAGTGTGGCTGTAATAGTGCCCCATAGCAGTGTCACAATTCCTGTAACATTCACTGCAGAAGACTGCTCTACATCCTTCTGGACTTTCCAAGAAAGTAGAAAAGCACTAAATTCAAATTCTCATTAATGAGTCATTAGAAGTATTGAAAACAAAAAGCTGGAGAAAATGTTCTGTGTTAATCCAACTTATCTGGAAGTTTTCAGAAAGATCAGTACAGCACAATTTGTGACATCATCCTCTACTTTCTGTACGAAAAAATTACATCACCGTTTTGAAGAACAATTATATTTGGTTTAAAAAACAGCAAGAAGTTTTCATTTTGTTTTTCATTTCACTGTCTCCAGCTGGTATGTGTGCCTAATATCATTGAAAGTGGAATTCAATTTAACTCTGGCAATCATGCCCATTTTCTTCAAAGTTGTGTTATGCCTTATAGTTATGATGATGTTCTCTTCTCATGGTAACGGTGTTGTATTGTCAAAAGACCAAATGCCCCCACCACCTCTAGAGTAAAATCAACTTATCAAAGCTTAAGAAAAGTTCAATAACTTGGAGTGAGTTCATTCTTCTTTCTGCATGGAGTGGATATCCTTCAAATTCTCCCCTTTCTTTAGAAAAGATTTTAAGAATGTAGCTAAAACCAAACTCAGTCCCCACTGCAGGAATGGGGTGTACAACTACTTATTAGCCATAGGCAGGGATTCTGCCAGAAACACAAAAAAGGGGGGATTTATTTCTGCTAAACCCTAAGTCCAAATTGATGCTGTCCTAGGCTTAAGTTATGAGTGGGTTCAGGGGGACAAAAGCTTTCTTCAAGGCCCCTGTAAGGTGCACTGATTTGAAGGTTTTAAAGGCCATTTATTTTTGTAAGTTCAAACAAGGCTGCAAAAGTGTCATCTTTTTAAGAAAGAAACCAAGATATTGACAATTTTCTAATTTTTATGGAAATGAAAAGGGGGGATTTTACCATTTTACAAATCCCCCCCCCTTTCCCCCCTCTGACAAGAACCCTGGCCATACTGTAGGTACATACTGTCAATGGTAGGATGTTACTAAACTGTGGGGGGTGGGTGGGGGGTTAATTGCTCCTCCCATCTGGGAAGGCTACCACTTATCTTGCCCCTGCATTTGAAATTATCTAATGTTGTAAAGAAAATAACCCTATAGGAGACCAGTGGCCCAGATTCTCATTTGTACTTGATTTTACTCTCCCAAGTAACCATTAAGAGGCATTTATATCTATCACCCCCAGCAGTTTCAATTTTCTTAATTTACTTGCTTCTAGCCATGCATAGCTGTCCAAAAATTCATCCAGACTCAATTCTAGTTTATTGTGTTGATCATACAAGACTGTAATTTGTAACCAGAACACTCTCAAGGCATATTGTGTAATATGGGCTACACTGCATTTTTACAATATGTTGTCAATCAAAGAGCTGTGCCACTTATTAAAGACCTTTGGTAGACACCACCTAAAATTGTGCTTTCAGGTGAAGGTTGATGAAAAAGTATCAACAGTACTAGCAAAAATAAGTCGTAGCTTTTGTGATGCAAATGGGACATCCAAAAGGTCTAAAGGATGATGCTGGTGACTTTTAGCAAGCATAGTTCCTACACTGAGAGGTAGCCACTGTCACAACTGGTAAGAAGAGATGTATCTATTGCTTGTGAACTCATCATCAATGAAATGCAATTCTCCTTACCAACTTGCTAAAGTCCTCCCCACAGCTGTCTAAAACTCATCCACATCCAGACACAATCTCATTTTATCGCTTCCAGGTGAGTATACAAGAAGACTCCAGCCTGCAGTTATCAAAAAACTCTCATTACAGTCCATGCTCTGTAATATGAGCTACAGTGCTCTGCATTTTACCAACTTTCTATCAATCTCTGCCAATTGGGGAACTTTTTGTGGACTTCAGAAATTGTAGTTTGGGGTGAGAGTTTGACTGCCTTTAAAAAATGGTCCACTGGTTGTTTTTCTGAAACTATTTTCAGCTGATACCATGCAGGCTTCAGTACTATCACCATTAACGAGGTGTAATACATAATTCCTAGTTGCAAAGTCCCAGTTTATGTCTTCTAGAACTCTGTAAGAATTACAGTGATTGCGGCTGTGTTAGGAGGTACCTATTCCCCACATCCCCTGTTACAACATGGCTTCCATCTTGTGCTACCCATGTAGTGTAATTTAGTTTAATAGATGAGGTTTAACAACACACCAACACAAATGTGTTATATAGTGTCAGTCAGCTCAATAAAAAGTTCCAAGTTCAAATATTTGTCCAAGTATTTTTTAAGTTCCTATTTGTTCTCCCCTAAGTCGCCTCTTATGACAGGTGGGAAATACAGTGGACATATTCGACAAGCCCTGCCCATGGGCCTACCCATGTAGTGAATTGAATTGGCCATAACAGGGCTATTAAAATAATTTTTTCATATAAAATATAAAAAACAAGTTACCCCCTTTCCCAACCCCAACACACACTTTTGACCAACATTGATACCAGCATGATAGGATGGGGAATTTCCTAAATTTTCAAAATTTTTAGTAAACCCCAAATTACTTAAGCTATAGATTTCAGGGATGGGGGAATGGGGATATGAGTTTTGATAACACCATGAATCTACTAATAATCATCAATCCGGAACAAATTGTTCAAATTTTCAGACACTTTGGAAGTTGTAACATTCAGCTGTATTTTCCTTTAATATCACTTTTAATGTATCAATCAGTTTGATAAAGAAAGGCAGGATACTAATGAGGATGATTTTCAAGAAAGGTAAAAAATGGAGAAAGATTTGGTCCAAGAAAGAAGAATCAATAGAAGTTATTTTACTTGATAGTTCATCATTAGTTTCATGACTTTTAATCCTCTGTACTGACATAGCAGAAGGGAAGGGGGGGGGGAACTTGAATCTATAGTTACTTAGATGGAGTTTTACAGCCCAGTTTTCAACCAATTGGTTCAAGTTGAGCTGGCCACAGCCTTTTTTCCAGTTGTAGCTCACTGGTTTGTTTTCCCTTCTGCATTGCTTATGCATATCACCAAGCACAATGGCAGAAGGTTTCATTTTTTAAGTCTTCCATTTAACTCAGCCAGGAGTTGAACTCCCAATCTCTTGACTACAAATCTGATGCTCTAACCACTTGACTATGTAGTCAGCCGGCTTGAATGTATAATGCATGCCCATCAATATCGCTTCGTAATAATAAGAAGAACCTTAAAGTTTATTTCAACACTGGATGCCCCATGAAACAGGAGGTAACCATACTTCTTGCTGATACCATACTGTTTTTTTTTATTGGGGGGGGGGGGGGAGAGAGAACTAGGCTCTCAAAGCATGGAGTTCCATGCCATTTTAAACACAACGAGCCTTAAGAAACTACGCAACAAGAATTGTATTTGTGTTTCATATTGTGTCTTTCTTCAAATTCTGATTTGCACAATGTTTCGTGAATGTGACACAATTACCACAGCAGACCCTACCCTGCAATCAAATCATCCAAATATATGACTGAAATTAACAAATATTGTTACATGTAATTTAACTTTTGATTTAATTTAATTCAATATATCATAATACATCTTCAATAATTGTAAATCTGGATAAAAGATGTTTACGAAAGTCTAAAAAGGATGCATATATGCCAGCAGGCACCTAGCCAGGGAAGGGAGTCAAACATGAAAATATGTCAAATATGAACTCCTTTTATGTTCAAGGTACAAATATTGCACCATTCTGCATCTGCAGATATATGAACCATTTTTTCCACCCCCTTGATTACCCACAAAAATGTGACACCCACAAAACCCTCTCATAGCACAATGGCTACACGCCTGAATCCCAGAAATAATATCAAACCTAAAGAACATACACAGCAGTGGCAGGGCTGAGGATTTTAGTCAGAGTGGCTTGTAGGAGCGTGTTAAAGCAACATGTAAGAAACCTAAAAAGGGCACCTGCAGGCAACTTTGGTCCATAACCCCCCTCCCTCCTTACTGGGCAGAGGAGGTGGCATGAAGTGTCACAAGTAAACTGAATCTCATTTGTCTGAATATTCATGATTTATTAATCTCTATAATTTTTTATAGGATACCTCTCTGATCCCATTCTCTCAAATGATACATGCATATTTGTAAGTTTTAACTTTGAAAGTAATGCAATCTGTCTTTGGAGGGACCCTTCATAAATATTTTACCTTCTCCAATAATCTTTTAACAATTACAGCCTACAGTAGGCACTTGTTTTTCAACTACTTCCATCTGCTTACAAGGGAAACATGCAATAACAAAATAATATGTCCAAAAGATTATACTTAAGGTGCAGAAAAATGTATGAAAATGATAATTAAAAAAATATTTTACAAAACCATTGGAAATTCCCAAACTCCCTAATTTTGGGAGTCTAAGCTACCAGTTAAGCCAGAAGTTGATCGCAGGCAAAAATGATATGCAGATTGTAAATAGGAGGTCAAGGGAGCAATGTAGACCATGAATGATTCATCAGCACACAATTAATGGTCTATACCACAAAAAACGGCATTGCCAGAAGAAGAATTTGAAATAAAAGACATTCCAATAAAATTTTAAAAAGTTTTGATCCATTGCACAAAAAATCATAATTTAAATTGATTCATATAGATAAGGAGATTAACAGAAAATAACTTTATCATCCCCAGAAATATGTCTGAATTTATACCAACTGTTTGTGCACAAAAAATGTCTAAGTTGACATTACACATAGCATATTAAGGATTTAAACTTTAGTATAAATACAACTAGTCTTATGTTTGCCACATCAAGGGTTTTTGTCCACCACCAGAAGTTAACTTTGGAATAACTTTTTTTTCCATTGTAAAAGAAACTCATAAGATGGTGATTTGTAGTATTTATTCAAGTACAATAGAGCAATTTCAGGGAGGAACTTGGACACTTGAAACCCCAAAAATGTGGATCAGCGTAAAATATACAAATCTACTAATCTACTAGTGCATTTCACATCAATAAAGTTTCCAGCTGATCAAATAATGAACACAATCCCAACAAGCACCATCAAGACTGACAGATAGATGGACACCAACACACCTTATTGTTGCAATTTCTCAGGGATCACAGCCATGGTGCAATAGTGCCAGTAAGAGCGAAAATACACACTGCTTACAAAGTGCAAATTGTTTGTGTGGACTCCAACGAAAGTGCTGCATAAGAAAAGTGACTTATCCAACCATGAGACTACTATAGCTTGGGTTTCTTCTCTTACTGACCTTTGCTCTAGTTTTACCTTGAAGTGATAATGGCAGGTGTAAAACCTTCTTGAATTGCACTAACCTCACACTGAAAAACATAGTAGCACAGGAAGATCACATTTATTTTTGATAATTTACACATATACCCAAACTATGAAAATCTTGTGTCGCTAGAACATGAAGGCAAAGTTCTGTGACTATTACTGACTTAATTCATTCACCCTCCCCTTAGCTATAAAACTTATTCACTGACATGATTTTCATACAGAATCTACCTGCTCCTTAAGTCACTGCAGTTAAAATATATGCTCCCATTAGGGGACGTAGATTCCACTCCCTTCTTGCATAATTACTTTGAAAAACTCTTAAAAATATTCAAAATAAGAAGGTTTGAAATTATGATTTTAAACTGTCTTATGAAAAAATAGATCTGCCATTGAAAATGATTTCAATAACCCATATTTGCCAATATTGTCATCTCCAAAAACAGAGAGTGGCTAGCACACAAGTGCGAACCTCAAAGGTCGAGGGGCAAAACTCTTGTCTTCTTTGTTCACATCAGATGTAGTTATAACTTAAAGGGACAATCCTCTCACCCCAATCTACACTTCTAGTATAGGGTAACAGAAACTCTCAACTGGCTCAGCTTTTTGATTGACTGCTAATTCAAACAGTGCAGAGTACCAAAACTTATATTTCACAGCATGAACTGTTCTGAGAGTGTTTTGAGCTTTCTATACTCACCCTGAAGCAATAATATGAGATTGTGTCTGAATGAGGGTGATCTCAGACAACTGTGGGAGGGGCTTAATTAAGAAGGTTAGGAGAATTGGCACTGTTTGGGATGAGAAAATTGGGCCTTTAAATGTATGCACATATTGATGTTACTTTTTGCAAAGATGTTGCTTTGCAACTTTTCTGATCAGTTTTAATAACACTCTATATTAAACAATCAAAATAACAAAGTCAGAATGTTCTGATTTTTATGGGTTTTAAAGCTCTGAAAATAAAAAGATTCCACTTAAAACCAAATAGTTGACAAACATGGTTACCGTAGCAACTGCAGTTGTATAATGGCTATTAAACATGTTTATGACCACATGCAGACATTGTGCATGTAAAGATTGATGTTCACATGCTGAACAGCTTTTATCGCCATCCTTTATTCTACATACAGTACTAGAAAACTGCATGGTACATCTATGGTAGGCTAGGCTTCACAGGCGAAGTCTAGCCTACCATGATGAAAAAGTACTAGGCATAGAATAAAGCAAATAGATATATTTAATGGATTGACTGTGTCCACACTATACTAATATGCCATAGGAATACTTGGGTAGGGCCAAATCTAGCCCACAATAGTGACTTTACACATTTAAGATAGCATGGAGCTATTACTCATGCTTTACAGGTGCATGAATGCCAATGTTTTAGGTTGAGAACCAGCTCATGAGTACGGGTACAGGTACCAGGTCATGAGTACGGGTACGAGTACGAAATCTTGTACACGAGTATGGGTACGGGTATGGGTACTACAACACTGATGGATGCACCATGATACATTGTAGAATAACTCCTTACAATCTAAGTATAAAGTTTCTATTCATACCAAATTTTAAAATGCAAAAAAACACCAGAGAAAATTTAGAGTAATGCCACAAAATTCATCCAGATATTCTCCTTATACATCCAGAGGTACAAATCATTAAAGTCAATGAGTTGAAGAACTTTGCTAGATTGCAAATAAAAAGTAAAAATCAAGTCATTTTACAAGTCAATTCTTGAAAAGAATGTACACAGCAACATTTCCTGAGAAAATAAACCTTGAAATCTGATTCATTCCAGTATACTGATGGTTCAGTTTTGGTCACCTATGGCTGTGTTGTAACATGCTCCCAGATATCCTCGAGCCATGTCAGTAATGAGGGAGCGATCAGGAATGGACTGGGCAGTTCCATAGAGGGCAGCCTGTAAAGTGTGACAAACATAGGACCGATGGGTTGGTTATATTTGAAAACAAACTTGATTCTGTTGTTACAACTAGTAAGCCTTGATTACATACACCAGCACAGACCCTTTCCCAAGTTACAGGCGCAAAGGATAAGGAGTTAGTTAGATGGATTTGCACAGCACAATTTCTGACCAGTTGGTTTAGAGCGAGCTGGTTACAGCATTTTCTTCAGTTGCAGGTCAAATGGCTTGTTTTTCCTACTCCATATGCTGAACACCAAGCACAATGGCAGTAGGTTCCAATTTTAAAGTCTTTGGTATAACATGATAGTACTCCAATTTCCGACCAAAGAATTATGCAAAAAAAACAAAGCATTTGATGTATGAATGATTGCAATCGTGGCTTTTAATCATGGTTTCCATGTAACATGTCAAGTTCCTGTCCAACTCTACATTTTAGTTGAATCTTGTCTTCTTTATTCTTGTGAGGTCAGTTACGAAGGCAAACCATATAATGATTGAAATTGAAGATGCAAGTGAAGTAGATGTCTATTTCCCGAAACTGTTAACTCTGGTTGTCAGTCTGGGGGAGAGGCTAAAGGTAGGGCCCCCCCCCCCTTGTAAAAACTTCACATCAGGAAGCCTACTGTGGGTGCAAAATGGTGCTTTTTCTATTTTACATGTATATTCATAGAGTAAAATTACATTTATGTAAAAAACATTCCAAAAAACCTACCAAACTCTCTCCACTTTTTGTCTGGGATTTTGCTCCAGTCTTCCAATTTCCTGAAATCAGGAAACTTCTTGAATTCTTTCATTTATGAGAACCAAAAAAAAAAACTTTGATACAAGCAGGAATAATTAAAAAAAAAATCCTGCTGCAGCTTCATTTGTTTGATTTTACTAACTTTATTTATAACCACGGAAAAACTTATTTTGTAAAATGTCAATTTTGATGAAATTTGTGGCTATTATTCTTCTTTCAATTGAACAGTGACCACAGTGTATGCAAGGCCCTTACACACAGCAAGGAGTGATCAGTGTAATGGCACCTCCCTGGTAATAGATACTTAAACTACTGAAAGATAAGTAATTAGCTGACTGTGAACCCATGGTGTGTACACAGTGGACATCGGCAGTTACAAGAATAGGCCTAGATGCTAACAATGACTCCACTGGGATTTTGTTTCAGCAAATGCTTGCCTTGAGGCAAAAAAATGATCAAAATGGCCCAAAATAACCACTTTTCATTGGTTTATCATGAAGCTAGGAAGGAAATGTGTTGATATTCTAATACAACACCTTTACAACTAATTTTAGAAAAATCCACTGGAAATTAGAGAGGCTGAAAGCTTTTGAAAAGTGAGACAGACATTTTCAGTGAGACAGACATTTTGTCCCTCAACAGTATAACATAAGCTCTACCCACACTTTGTGGGATGAGCTAACAAATGACCAAATTTGGAATTTCTTTTGACCAGACCTTTAACAGAGAGTAGAAACTTGGCATGGTGATTGTTTCACACAGGGGAATAATTTTTTGAAGAAAATTAAAATCTTTTTGTTGCAACTCTTCAGAGAAAGTTTTTTAAACATAAGAGATTTAAGTACAATATTAAAACTTACAGCGCCCTCTGCCTTCTTGCCGGGATCTTTCATCACTTCCTTCACACAATCCCGCACATCTTTAATCAGAGCATTGGAGACTTCTCTGGTATGCCTTTGGGTTACGCACAAATGAAAGCTGTGGGAAAGAAAATGTAACGTGACAATGTGTATGATGTAACATTCCTGATCAAGTTTGGTATTTTTATACCCCAGTAGATAAAAAATTGAACCACATACAATGGTATCGAAGACCTACGTCAATGGTCCCCAGGTTATGTTGCTCCCAGCCCATGGATAACTGAACAACAGGCAAAGTAAACTCTATTTGGTTTTGATTGAATTGCAGGAGTCTCAAAACAGTTGTATAAACCAGAATGCAAAGATGCATTGAGGTTTCGATGATACATACATGCTCTTTTCAATAAAATGCTACATTTGTTGTAACAACTGGTGACCCAAAGTGACCTTTGACTCAACCTGTAAGTAACTGGTTTTTCTTTTAACCAAAACACTTCTATATTCAAAAAGCCAAATTTCTACTGTGCCTTAAGATATTCTGCCAACAAGGTTTACAGAGTTTGATGCCAGGTGATACCAGATGGCCATTGACCTCCACGAAAAACAACAGGTACAGTACTTTCAACTCACCATAACTCATACACACACTAATTCCACGTTTCGTACCTTGAGCTGTCCGATACAGGTTTTCGGAGTTTGACCCCCTTTGACCCCAAATGACCTTTGACCTCTAACCAAAATCAATAGGGTTCTTCCTTACATCATAATGCATCAACATATCAAGTTTGAAATGAATCCGAGTTTCCTACGATGATGTATCATGTAAACAAAGATTTCAGGGTTTGACCCCATGTGACCCCAAATGACCTTTAACCTCCAACAAAATTAATTGGGTTCTTCCCTTAATCAAAACCCATTAACCTATCAAGTTTGAAAGGAATCCAAGTTTTTTACCTTGAGATATTGTATAAATTCAGATTTTGGGGTTTGACCCCACAGGACCCCATGTGACCTTTGACCTCCACCAAAATCAATAGTGTTCTTTCTTACATCATAACGCATCAACATATCACGTTTGAAATGAATCCAAATTTCCTACCATGAGATATCGTGTAAACAAGGATCTCCGGGTTTGACCCCATGTGGCCCCAAATAACCTTTGACCTCCACCAAAATCAATAGGGTTCTTCCTTACATCATAACGCATCAACATATCAAGTTTGAAATGAATCCAAGTTTCCTACCTTGCGATAGAGTGTAAACAAGGATTTCGGGGTTTGACCCAATGTGACCCCAAATGACCTTTGACTCCCACGAAAATACATCGGGTTCTTTCTCACATCATAACCCATCAACATACCACGTTTGAAATGAATCCAAGTTTCCTACCTTGCGATATAGTGTAAACAAGGATTTCGGGGTTTGACCCCATGTGACCCCAAATGACCTTTGAGCTCCACCAAAATCAATAGGGTTCTTCCTTACATCATAATGCATCAACATATCAAGTTTGAAATGAATCCAAGTTTCCTACCTTGCGATATAGTGTAAACAAGGATTTTGGGGTGTGACCTCATGTGACCTCAAATGACCTTTGACCTCCACCAAAATCAATAGGGTGCTTTCTTACATCATAACGCATCAAAATATCACGTTTGAAATTAATCCAATTTTCCTACCATGAGATATAGTGTAAACAAGGATTTCGGGGTTTGACCCCATGTGACCCCAAATGACCTTTGACCTCCACCAAAATCAATAGGGTTCTTTCTTACATCATAACGCATCAAAATATCACGTTTGAAATTAATCCAATTTTCCTACCATGAGATATAGTGTAAACAAGGATTTTGGGGTTTGACCCCCTGTGACCCCAAATGACCTTTGACCTCCACCAAAATCAATATGGTTCTTTCTTACATCATAACGCATCAACATATCAGGTTTGAAATTAATCCAATTTTCCTACCATGAGATATCGTGTAAACAAGGATTTCGGGGTTTGACCCCCTGTGACCCCAACTGACCTTTGACCTCCACCAAAATCAACAGGGTTCTTTCTTACATCATAACGCATCAACATATCAAGTTTGAAATTAATCCAATTTTACTACCATGAGATATCGTGTAAACAAGGATTTCGGGGTTTGACCCCCTGTGACCCCAAATGACCTTTGACCTCCACCAAAATCAATAGGGTTCTACCTTACATCATAATGCATCAACATATTAAGTTTGAAATTAATCCAAGTTTCCTATCTTGAGATATCGTGTAAACAAGGATTTTGGGTTTTGACCCCCTGTGACCCCAGATGACCTTTGACCTCCACCAAAATAAATAAGGTTCTTCCTCTCAGTATGGGGTATCTGTGTACCAAGTTTGAGAATTGTCAGATCTTCCCTTCTTAAGATATCGTGTAAACAAGCAAAGTGTCACAAACACACACACATACACACACACACGCACACATACACACATACATACACACACACGCCATCATGAATGCATAGGTTTCTCTTTTCATCGAAACCAAAAACTCCAACAAACTAAGAGAAGAGCTAGTGTAAGTTCAAAGTCCATCAACAGTCACTTGAGTGATTTGACTATAGAAAGTTGTTTCACCATGAACAGATAGGATGGACTGTTAAATATACCAAGGCATGAGATTTCGGGTGACTCTTTGTACAACAAAGTTTGAAAAATGGTCAAGGAATAGCAATCATGCTAATTCTTTCCTGACACAAGCAAAATATTACAGGATGAGGATGACACAACACAGAATATTCCTGGAAACTTCCAGCCATTTTATTTCAGGTGTTTAACATCAAAATGGTTTACAGGAAGGCTTAAAGCAAAATGAAAATTTTGTATGTGAAAGAGGAACTTACTAAATATATACAGTTCAAAGAAACTTCTCTTCAAACTGGACTGTATTCCAAGAGCCATCATCAAATTAAGTTACTAGATTTGTAACCTTAAGTGAACTTGAAGCAAGCAGAGGTTACATCACTTCCTCATGAGAGGAAAAGCTTATACTTCCTTCCCTTTCAGTACATTGTGATGACCTTGAAGAACATATAGATAGGACCTCCAAAGGGGAATGAAAATTGCAAAATCCCATTTTCTTTCATGCTTTTTAATGTTAGAATAAGACATCATATGTGCTTGCCTCAAGTTCACTTTGTGTTGAAAAGGAGTGAACTGAAAATGGTATCTTGGGAACAATACATTGCATTTACATGGAAACTATAATAGCTTGCTAAGAATTGGTACACCTTTGTAATATCAAATCCTGATTTGAGCTTGGACCCTTCTTTTCACTAAGCTTAACTGGCCGGTGAATAGCCAGAACAAATGTATAAATGCAATAACATGATTGCACTTTGTATTTGCAAACCTGGTGTTCACTCTCAAATAGGACAATAAGTGGCCATCAATGAGCAGAAATACAGTATCATCATCCCAAGAAATAGGGGTGTGGTGAGGAGATGACACATTCTTACAGCTTTTTAGTCTCACCTTGCTGGAAATTGTAGAGAATTTAGATTCCATCCCTTCCTCCCTAAGGCTGCGAATACCCTGAAGGTATCAAATTTGTGAGATCCGACTGCTACCACACTTAGTAAGGGTGTACCAAAAACAAAAATGCCATCAATTTTCTTCAACCTATAAAACGAAAACAAAAACATATATCCCTTACAACTTGTAAATGTAAGTGTTCAAGTTGATATACAGTAGACACTGTCCTCTCATTTGCAGAAACTTATCTGCCCTTTGTCGCCTGAACCATGACCCTCGGACTAAATGCTCATATACGTCAAATTCTCAGCTGGCTTTAGCTAGGTATAAAAGGTGTGTGTGTGTCTCCCTATGTCCCTGGACTACATGAGAACAAAATTTTACAGTAGTCACAATGAATGCCTAACAAAACATATGAGTACCACACCCGTGAGGTACAAAATTGTCTCAAAGCATGTCTAACAAAATATGTGAATACAATATATTAGTACAATTACAACCTCACAATTACAAATTAATGTGTAGGAAAAAATTGAAGAAAACTGCAAAAATAAACATTTGCCCACCAGGGGCATATAAGCTATGAGACTGTGATGAAGAAGAAAAGACCCTGCTAAAAATAAAACCTGGTATTACTTTCTGATATTCTTAAAGTTTTAGCTTACTTCTCCGTGATGTATCTTGTCTCTTCAATAATTTTCTTTGTTTCTTTGACGTAACCTTTCTCACCAAATTTCATCATGGTTGCCCAGCAACCAGCAATTAAAGCACCTGGTCGGCTTCCTGAAACAAACAATAAGATATTTCATCTCACAGGAGTGCCAAACAGACAATTTACTGCAATGCAGCTGCTTTCAGGATTCTGTGTAGATACTACAGATAAGATGTTTTGAAATTTTTGGAAACCTTTAAAGCTCTTCTTAAAGCTACACATCCATGGAAACCAGAGAAGGTTATTAAGCAAGTATTAACAAATCCAGACAACAAGTGATGGTCTGATTTCAGTCAGCCATAACTGGAGTATCATCTTTTAATCTTTCAATTTCCTTGCTTACCTGTATCACGGATGGTTGTACACTAAAATGCCTCTTGATTCCCTCAATTCCACTGTACATGAGGGTTTGAAATTACATTTTGACAGTAAATGAAGACGATTTAAGGCTGATGGACCCCACAATTGGCTACCTACAGCTACTAAACACAAGCACTGACTGGATTCGTCTATACTGGCGTAATGGAAAAAAGTGTACAGGTGCTAAATGATCACTTTGTATATGCATCCACTCTCTGGGTAAATAGTACATAATGAATGTCAGAAAATGGAAATAAAGGCCTACAAAGCAAATGTAATGGTCAAGTGATTAGAGCATCCAACTTGCAGCTGGAAGGTTTGGAGTTCAAGTCCTGGCTGAGTTGTAATGAAGACTTCAAAAATGGAACCTACTACCATGGTGCTTAGCATAAGTAATTTAGGGTAGGGAATTAACCCAGTGAGCCACAACTGAAAAAAGGGTCATGGCCAGCTTGAAACTGGACAGTAAATTCACATCTAAAACCTAAAAATTCTTCAACCATTCTTAAATTACATTCACCTCTGACAAAATCGTGGTGGCACTTAGCACAGCACACAATATCATAGGAATATCTTGAGCTATTTGTTATCCCATTGTGGGAAGTTTACAGAAGTGTCAACAACATTTCATACATAGTTTGAGAATAAGTTAGTTAGATGAGTTTTTACTGTTCAGTTTCTAACTAAATGATTTAAGTTGGGATGACCATGCCTTTTTTCCAGTTGTTGCTAACTGTATTGACCTTTTACCGTTGTTTGGGTCCTTTTGGACCCATACGGAGAGCTCGGCTGTCACCCATCTTTACTGTTTCACGCGGAGCTCGAAACTGCGAGTAGCTACCCGAAAATTCGGCCACAACAATGAGAGAGACAATAGTTTAAGGTCACGGGGTCAATGGCCTACGGAAGCTGATGTGGGGCGTGCTATGTCCGCTTTTCCACCCACTCCCGAGGCGCGCAAATATGCCCCAACTGGAGCACAACGGTAAAGGGTTAACCTTCCATTTTTAAAGTTTGCAGTATGATCAAGCCAGGCCTCCCAGCTGTAAATCAGATGCTCCAACAGCTTCCTGACCATGCAGTCGGATGAAACTCAAAAAAGAACAGATTTCTCACCTGCCATCGTGGGTGTGGCATAAATTCCCCCAGACCAATTAGGAGCCACAAAAAATTGGAAGTTTCGGATTTCTTTGTCTTTGTACATGATGACTGATGATCCTTTGGGAGCATAGCCATACTGTCAAGATAAGAAAAATATTAAATGTGTTTCATGTGTTAAAGTCAACTATTCCTCACCCAGACAGTCCCAATTCTCCCAACATACTTACATAAGCCCCTCCCAACATACTTACATAAGCCCCTCCCAACATACTTATATAAGCCCCTCCCACAATTAGCTGTCTTTAACTCATCCAAATCCAGACACAATCCTAGTTTATTGCTTCAGGATATACTCTGATGAGTACACAAGACACTAATGTGAAATCAAAACACTCTCAGTGCTTGTGTGTTATATGAACTACTCTATCTTTTTAGTTTGCTGTCAATCAAAGAACTGTGCCAATTGAGAATTTCTTTAGAGTAAAATTGTTGTCTGGGGTAACAAAAGGCTGTCTTCAAAATGCAGAGCAACAAAATATATAATTTACCATCAGCATGAATATTTAAAAATAAAGTGTCCTCTGCAAGATTACAGATGAAGAATACCATATTTTTGAACAACCTTTTTAAACTGTCCACAGTGATTTGTGGTGTTTCACAGAGTTTGTTGGGTGGGAATATGGACACTACAGCTAACAAAATATTAAAATATTGACTCAATTATTAGACAAGTGGGCAGTGGCAGTGCTACCAAGGGGCAAGAGGGACCACCTGCCTCCCACAGATTTTGGCCTTGACCCCCAACTTCGGTCAGTTAAGAGTTGGGTTAACTGAAAAAATAAATAATATACCTTTCAATAGATTTAATTTTCCATCCAGAGATATGCTATGCCCCCAACATTATCCTTTGCCATTGGTTTGCCACCTCCCCCCATTTTGACATTCTGGTGCCACCACTACATGTGGGCCATTTTTAGGTGATGACCAGCCCACACCATATTAATGTTACATTGAAGGTCAAATCAATACTCTTCTCAACGATACCCCATATATGCTAATCTTAATAGTGCAACAATCCCTTACAATCACCAAATAAGATTGCCTTACACAGTTTCAAAAAGACACAAATCATCTTTTATTCCCCCAGTGTATTAAATTCTTTAATGACTGTTTTTCATCGGCAGGCATATTCATTTTCACAAGTGTCTCACCATTTTATAACTACTATTGTAATCATATCGGTCAAATAAAGAAGGAACATGCATTAGCAATGGATAATGTACTGTTATGTACAATTGGTGGGATAATGAAAGGGAAGCACAAGGGCATAGCTCGAATGCAACCAGTGATAGTTTTAGCCAGCAACAGAGCACTATTCTGTTCTACTTCACAGTTTCACAGTTCTTCACCTTTGCTTACTCAAAGACAATATTACTTTGATTTGAAAGATGGTAAAAGAAACACAGTTTTGTTTGCAAGTAACCACATTAAAATAGTACAACCCGACTTACATGAACAATCCAGTTCAGAGTTGTTACTAGGCATGTCAGGTCATAGGTCACAGGGGTATAGCAAACTAAACATGTTGTTTGCGACAATGATTCGGCATTGGGCACTGCCATGGAGAAGAAAAAAATTGGCTTCACTTCAGCAAAAATCATTGCCGAGGCAATAAAAATATGGGTCACAGGGCTCACTGGGATTGAAATGAAAGGTACCCTTTTAATTTTTTACAGAAAATCTTGATTTAAACTTTGGTTATGGTCGCTATGTAAGTACGAAAATCAGCTCGTGCTAACTGGAACAGAATACACATTCACCTGACCATTATGGACCAATGGAAGTTGAGTATTATTCCCAAGTATGAATGACCACCTTTTCATCTATTATCTTATAGCTATCTCGGCTGCTAAGCTTTTTAAGGCTCTTCATGTTTTTCTTTTTACTTTTCTCACCTAAAACCTTAGGCTATTATATTTGTAAACCTTCCCATGTTTAGTTTTGTTACAAGCATTTAATTTCCCTTTTGGGAATAAATTAACTGGAACTTGAAATTGTAGAGAGTGCAGTTAAACCCAAAGTTCACAGAAACAAGAATTTGCAGTTAATACTGCTAGATGGCCAACAAAGTTGATATTTAAAAATATTCAGGAATTTTTAAGCACCTTTTAAGTGCCCCAAAACTTTTTACATACTTGCAAAGCCACTTTCTTAAGTAGTCTTCCAGATTTCCAGTTAACAGAGGACAAAGATTATCACTTGTAAGAAAAATGAGACATACGTACCTTATGTGTGTCTACCGAAATACTGCTGACACCTGGTAACCTAAAATCAAACATAGGTAGAGGAAATCCTGCTTTCTCCATAAACGGAAGTAAAAATCCTCCAAGACAGGCATCTACATGAACATGAATATTATATCTTTCACCAAGCTGTGGGAGGAGAAAATACAGCAAACTTTTTAAAATCTCTTTCACAGACATTTTACGATGCTATTAGCAACTACAAATCATGTCAACTGATCGTTCTGTAAACAGTCAATCCAATTTCGATGGGGTACAACATCAGTTGGAAGGGGTCTCCTTCCTTTTGTTCAAATCTCTCAACAATCTTACTTCACTGATTCATCATTTCACCAGTTACCTAAACAACTGAAATATTGTTTCACCTTTTTTCTTCTGCTACTGATTTTTTTCCCCAAATTATTATTTTTCACCAATCCAGAGTGAGTATTACAACAGTCAAACACTGTGAAGCTTCTTCAGTAGACAATCACTCTTCCTTTGATTAAGATGTATCCATGGTAACAATGAAATCAAAGGAAGATGCGCCCATTTGGCCTTACCCTTGGTGCAGTAGCCTCTGAAAAATTGTAAACTGGGCAGCATATCTGAAAACACTTCCAGGTTCTAAGTGCTTGATCAAGGAATATGGACATATCCATACCATTCAAATTAGCAAACAAAAGGATCAAAATGTTCCCTTTGCACAGAAAATGAACCTTTTTGTGATTGATTGGCTGAGTGTCAGGTAAATTGTTTGATGCATATTCAGTAGCATGAAGTTACAACATGAGGGGTATGCCCTCATATGAGGTAAACTGGTTTAAAATTTTAACTGAACATCATGGTTGCTTATCACAAAATGGCTAGAAACACTTCTCAGTCACAACTTTACATTACAAAGTTTGCAATTTAATTAGCTCAAGGTTGGATTTGTCTTGCTTCTTTGGGTAGAAAAGCCATAGGTTGAACTTGGACTAAAAATAAAATGGTGTCAATTCCTTTTATAATACATATCACAAGACTACTGCACATACAAATGCTTCAAAACACTTTTTCAAAATTCCTTTCCCTTATTACTCTGTTGAACATAGGACTACTTCGAACAGTGTGCAGTACTAAAACTACTCTGGATAGAGCATCACGTGTGGGTAACAGGGTTCGCGTTTTAGTGCGTCTGCGCGTCATAGACGCAAGGTTCTGTCTCTGGACGCGCAGTTAATAAATTAGGCTTCTTCCCGCGCGTCCCGAGAAGTAAGCTTGGACGCAAAGAAATTTGGCCTCAGCCAGCATGGATATTCCCTGTTACGAAAAATTCTATGGGCTGATGCACGAGGCTTCCTTTTCGAAAGTTCCTGCTTCAATTCAATCTTTTACTAAAGACGGTTTGGCTCCCCGATATCCCTAGAAAAACACATAAATACACTGGGTGAGTGTGCACATATATACACATGGCCTTATGCCCCATATCAGCACGGAGTTCACTGACAGTCAGAACCAACTGCTATGACCCCAGCGTAACCTGATACGGAACTGTTTTAATGTTATACTATACAGAAGGCAACCTGCAAAAAGTATCGCTTGTTGCGCTGTGAAGGGGCGGGGCTTATTGCTTCATTCACAGTGCACCGTTCGAACGAACGCTCTCTCAGAAAACACATTGACTTAATTGTGTGGTTTTATCGCTTCAGATCCCTGTACAAAACTAACGTACTTTAAGGAAATGACTGACCACTTGTTGCAAACACTTTCCGTGACAGACGAAAATGTACTGACTGTAAATCGAAGAACGATCCCTACCCCTGCAATGGGAATGATCGTTTGATATTTTCCGCCACAACGCGGTAGTATTAAATGAATGAAATTCGATTTAGAAGAGCACTCAAGGTATATTCCTTGGTGTCTCGCAGATGTAGCCGCGTAAGTTGCTGTACAAACTGTTCTGCACAAAACACATAGTACAGACTATCTAGCTGCAGTGTTTCGCCGATTTTTCAAATCCCCAAGCTTTGCATACGTATCTGTGCACGTTTTATACATTAATCACCTAGAATCTTGTGTAGTTCGCTGGTTATTATCTTGCATAAATTCAGTCATTCCCAGCATTCCTTCCGTAATACAGGACTTAAGCAATGTTATTCATATGACGTCACTGCAAACGAAAACAGTAATGCACGTGGTCTCTTGCAGCAAACTTCTTAGCCCATGCATGTACTAGACTTACGTTTTTACCGCCAAACAAGGCATCCTGTTTTGCTGGGTGACATCATATGCAAAAGATCCATTGCAAAATTTAAATTAGCCCCGGCATCATGATTGGTTAAATTTCGCTGATTCTAGGCAGCCAATCACAACTCGCGCCTTCGCCTATGTGATTAAGTGTGTGAAAATACTCAGTCTCGAGACAAGTTTTCCCGTTGAGTTTGTGTTATATACGACGATCGCGCTTGTAATGCCGGCCGGCGAGCAAAGCCGGACAAGCCCCGTGCTAAATTCACCTAGAAACGGCATCACAAATCTCTGCGTGTGTGGATTTTTCGGGGATCAGACTTACATGCATTTCAGTTGCAGATTCTTTTTAAACAAGACGTAATTTTTGGATGAGAATTGCTAAAAATACCCGGGGATATTTATATCAGAAAGAAACCATAAGATACGTTATACGGGTGCCCAGAACTGCTAAGATTATCATAATTGCTTTACATGGGGTTCGTTAAAGCGGGAGAGTAGCTACTGTACAGTATATTAACACAACTACAACCCAGTACAGTAAAAGAATGCAATGTTCCGACATGATTGGGGGATGAAAACTAGACAGAGCATGATGTTGGCCTTTGAACTAAATTATCAAAGGGCATGTGACATGGACTGCAAACAAATGTACTGTATTAAGGGATGATTTGCATCTCCAATTTTGAAGTGAAACTATTTAGCCTACAAAAATGATATCCCGTTCGTGAAACGAACGAAACTATTCCCAGTATTTTCCATCCTGAACTGGTTACGGTAATACGATATGCACGAAGCAAGGGCGGGCACGCATACTAAATTAGTGACAAACGTGATTTCCCTCTTTTAAATAATCTGTTATAGGTAATCGGCATCGGGCCGATTGTTTAATTAAATAATTGGTGGGTATAACCTATTATAGTATAATCGGTCGATACTAAAAAAAAATGATGAAATTTGTGGAAGCAGCACCCTTCACTCTACACTATTACCAGGAAAGCAAACAGAAGCATTGATGTCACATATTTTTTCTCTGAGATTATTGTATCCACTCTTACTTAACACTATGGACTAAACTTTCAGCACCTAAACATTGTAGTATTTAACTCAAGTACCTACAGGGGAAAATAGGGTTGAACTTGAGGAAAAGTACAAATGGCAGGAGAATTGGACCCTTTAAAATTCCTGGTGGACCCCTTAAATTTAATGTTTCATACTTTTAAGGGGTCCAAAAACCAAGGCTGGGACCCACTTAATTCGGAGCTCAGCGCTAACCCTGGTGGATAATATGCAATTAAGATGTAGAGCTATTGATATGTCTGTGACCAGGGTTGCATCTACCAGGGACAGCAAGGGACAGAATTAAAAAAAGGTGCATCAACCTGTGTCTGCAACCATGTGTGATCGCATGTGGAAAACAAAAGAAATCATGCATGTTCTTGGGTGGCAAACCTGCATTTTTGGAACCTTCTTTACATGGGTTTGGCGCAGGTTTGGCACACCTTTCCTTGCCTTTAATATCAAGCCACAGGTATTGTCGCAGAATTCTTTGTTAACCCACGTTTTAATCACCACACGTTTTGCATGTAAAACCAGCGTCGAACCTATGGCAAACCTGTGTCAAACCTGTGACAAATGGTCAACCTGTGTCAATGTCAAGGGAAAATACAGGTTTTCCTGAAAAAACCTGTGGTAACCCCTGGAAAAAACATGTGAAAACCTGCGAATTTGGAACTAATTGCCTCATCTTTTTTTGTAAGGGTTAATTAAATGACCCACATTGGTTTTTTACTGATTCCTGCTCATGACAAAATGGAGCCTTTCCCATCCTGACAAATCCCCACTGTTGACATAAATCAGCTAGGAATTTACCACAGAATCACTTCCAGCAGTTCTAAACTTACCCAAGAAAATTAATCAAAACAAAGTTCTATCATATGGTACTACTTTTAACTTGAAAGTAAAAGACACAGAAGTGCCATTTACTGTCATCTGGGAACCATGATTTTGCCAAAATTTGCATGTAAACTCATGTAGTCCTGCCCACAAGCGACTTTGTCAGCTGGACAACCAATTTTAGGAGAAAGCCTATGCCAAGTTGAAGGAAGGCTGGAGTACCCCCAGAAAACCCCACGTACATCAAGCGGGATTCAAACCCATGCACATGTGAAACACATTGGTATGCAGCAGCTGGAATAGACCACTCTGCCACTTGACAACCTGACTGTGGTACTAAAGTTAATATATAGTCTTCAATGCTAAGCTTTTATAGTCTTCAATTCAATATGTGGCCCTGACACAGATCTTTCTGACTACAATCCTGTCTGCAATGTTAAAGAGATGATCAGAGTTTGACAGCAACATTACCCTTAAGTTCCACCACTTTTGTTTTTCCTTACTTTACTGATTATTTACCAGAATCAACAGACAGTGAAGAGGTCTTCAAAATGACAAGAAATGTTATTTCTATGTTAGTTACTGTTGAATGGGAATTGCGCAATATTTTTCAGGTAGAAAAATTTTACACATGTGCAAGACTAGACAGCCTCATCCATACAGTGACAAATCAGTCTCCCACCATGATGACAGGTCATATTTGTTAGTTCTAACTCAATGTATAATTGTGGTGCAGAAGTAAAGTCCTGGAAAAGTTATAAAACCAAACTCTGATTGCCCCTTTAATGGCAATGTTACAATACTGACATAATTTGCAACCCCGCATATTTTTTACCTTTGAAACTTCTTCCACGTTATCAAGGAGTCCATAGGGGAAGGACGGTGCTGATGCTACTAGAAGACAGGTATTTTTAGTTATTTTTCTCCTCATTGCCTGGTAATTGGATAAAAACAAAACAATATTCATGAAGCAAATATAAAACAAGAACAGAAAGCAAGACTTTGCCATTCACATCATTTTCCCCTTTCATATGGACAATGATAAAATTAAAACACCTTCTGGCAAAACTTTACAATGTTTTCTTTAATGAGCAGTTTTTCCATGAAGTATTCATTTTTTCATTGTGAGACTGGATTTAACAACTCGACTTATTCAGGGTAACCACCTACATTCACTACAAAGAAAATCACTAAAGGCATCAGGATTTCAAAAGTGAGGGGCAAATTTAAGGAAACGAAAATTGTAGAGGTCGAAAAATTTTCCAGCCAAGTGCAAGCTTTTGAGGGTGGGCCTAGGTCCAGGGGCGGGCTAAAGGGCCTTTAGTAAGATCCATGATTAAAGAGAGGCAAGGTCCATATGTGAAGTCACCAGAGCCTCTTCAGAGTATCTACAGGTGTAAAAAAATTAGGACATGTATTTCTTTTTGGAGCAGAGTGGAGGGCAACTAGGGGCAAAGATTTTCAATAAGGGAATGAATGCCCCACATGTTCCCTTCCCCCCTGTGATAAAATCTTGACTACTTATTGTATTAAGTGCTTAACTAAATGACATAACTGTTTCTCATTAGCATACCCCTACATCTCTACATCTTGGAATATGCATCATTTAAAAGATTCTTCAAATTGGAAGCATTGTCCCTTTGCAAACAAGCCTTTTCTTTTCTACAGGTAGAGAATGCTTATAATTTCAGATGCCTAAGACAAACGTACCTTTACATCAACAGTGTCAGTCTTCGGATCATTTGGTACTTTGATGACCCTCAAGCCAAAGTAGTGACCAGCTTTATCAAAGGCAGCATGGGCTGTACTAGGAACCACACTACACAGGACGAAAGGAATTACATGATAATGTTAAAGGAAAATTTTTCACATCCAAGACTTATTGAAATTTTCTACACTAAGTTGTCCCTTTGTCACTGAACCAAATTTCTTCAGCACATCTATGTGCCTACAAACAGCTATAATTTTAATAGCTTAGTGTACAGCTGTATTCTGCTTAAGACACTACTGAGCTGTATTGCTTCATACTTACAAATGGGGTCTGTATACACTGCATCTTTTAAGTTTTCTTAGCATGATATTGAGCCAGCAAATTTGAACTTTTGGTTTCACAAAATCAAAACTGTTTTGGGGGTGAAAGATCTCTGTCTTGGTACAAGCAATACTTGGAGCAACAATGAAAAGATGGAGAGGCATAATAATATACTTTTGAAGTCTACAGGTTACACTCCAAGGCATAATCTTAACGTTTCAATTTTATTGATTGGGTCCTTCTTTCCAGCTAAATCACAAAGAATTATTTCCACTTGTTGACAAGGACAGTCCCAAAAGGATGAGATCCCGTAGGTCTCCACAGTGAGAAGATTTGTACTGATCAAATTTGGTTTTGGGATTGAGGAAACTAACATTTCCAGAGAAAGAGGAATCATGCACCAAAAACAAACCAACACAAAGAATGCAAGAAGAGACTTTTTTCCAAAGGGCGAAATTTGCAAAGGATTGTGGGTACAGTTCTGGTAGTGTCTTTTGGCATGTCACTGTGCCTACAGAAGAATCTGACCATAGTTCTATCCAAAAGTCACTGCAAGTTCAATTATCTACTAAAAGTATTACATGTCAAACTTGACCATAACTTTTGTGAATTTTACTAAACAGTCTGTGATATAAAAAAAAAAAAAAAACTTCACTGTTAAGGCAGGTACAAAACTACAAGTTCCAGAAAAAAAAGAAAATTTAATAACTTTTTTACATTTCTGGTCTTTCAATTCCCCTCTCGAAAGCAATATCTCTGAAAGTTTGAACTGCAAGTAGAATACTCTCCGTTCCTCCACTAGTCATCTGAAATTCAATTAAAAGGTCCAATGTCATGAACACATCTGGACATATGGTATTTCAACTGCCTTATGGTTGTATGTCAACAACTTACAGTACTTCTTTATTACAGTTAATTACAACACAAAAGTAAACACTGTTTCCATAGATACCAGAAAATAAAATTGCATGAACTTGCTGTGACTCATTTGCCATGTGAGGGCTTTCAATGACCAATTGTATTGTTTTCTATAATTTACATTCAGAGGTCTTTCACCAGAGCATATGGGGCAATGCACACTGTTTAAAGGGAAAAATTGCATTTGTTTTGTTTTGTAAGAAAATTCATCCTTTAAAATCTAATATTTATTGAAACAGGTTGATAAATTATCCAAAGTAAGGCAGTATGGTAGTCTTTTTTTCAAGAAAAAAAGCTTCCCACTGATAGAAATTTAGTTGTTTGTTGCTCAAGAACAATTTGTTCACCAAAACTTTCAACATTTCAAATGATGCAACGTCCATGGCTCTTCTTGCGTGTAGTATTTTGAAGAGATGTAGCTATTGCTGGGGTTTATGATTATGACTGAATTGTTGGATAGTGTCTGAGCCATTTTCTTTGCACTCTTTGATGGAGCATTTTAAACACAATATTTCCCTTTACAAGAATTTTCCTAACTGGCTAACCATAGTCCATATTCCTAACCTTATCCCTAACCCTAACAAAAAACACAATTGATACAATTTAATGGCAACAGCCAATCAAGAAACACCTTGTTAATCTATGCACATCTATCCGAACACATAGCAAGACCCCTCACATGCTGGTCAGTTTTAGGTAATTTCTGCTTCAGTACAGACAGCAAAACTCTAGAAGGTTTTACTGGAATTGAAACTCTCTTCTTCCTTGCCCAAGAATTAATAGTTTGTTGGCCCCAACTTTCAACACATCAAGTGATGCACACTTTGTAACATTTGATATGTATGATAATAAAAGATTGAAGCTGGCTTCAAATTGATTAAAAGCTACTTGATCTGTGTGAATATTTACCGTGCCACCTGCATTAGGTCCAGCATTGTACAGCTTAAGACACATAGCAACAACTTCTGCTTCCATTCGCCTGACCCCAGGGAACACATCAGGGTGTAGGGGATTAGTCCAAGCAAATCTGTGATAAACCTGTAAAAAGTTGACAAAAATGATGTCATAGTTTGAGGTACAGTTTCCATCACCCAAACAGAGCTGTGGTAAGCTCTTCTATGTTCTCAAATTGTGCAGGAACAGGCATCAACAATTAAGGGATGCAGGGACACCCCTTCCCCCAACCCCCCTCCCATTCCTGACTCTTTTGAAGTGAAGGGGATTATCCTCTATCCTTTCTTTTCCCAGGACACTGATAATACAGCTGAAGTACAGAGCATTCAACAAGGTAAAACTAGGCAACGATAGAGGCAGACATTTCTTTGAATGGAATTTGGGGAAAGTAACCAGATTATAAAGCAATAAACCATGTGGCCTTAGAACATTTTCAGGGATTCCCCCGAAACTCAAAAAGGGAGGGGGGGATTTACAACTGCAATATCCCAAATCCAAATTGATGCTGCCCTTGCCCAAAGTTACAGGTGGATTCAGGGGGTAAAAGCTGGCTTCTAGGCCCCTTTAAAGTACAATCTGAAGGGTTTTAAAGGCTATTTATGTAAGTTCAAACACTGCTGCAAAAAAAGTGGCGTCTTCTCAAATAAGAAACCAAAACATTGACATTTTGTATGGAAATGAAAGGTGGGTGATATGACCTTCCTTCTTCAAGAATGGGGGGGCACAACCCCTTGACAGAAACCATGACCTATAAAAAATACAATCCCATCCTCTTCCAGATTTCCACTATTCCTGCTCAAGGTAAGGTCATGCTCCCTTTATTTTGAAGACATTGTTGACAGGTCATGTCTCAGCACTTCAGCTTTACAAACTAAAAGTGTTGTAACATAACTTTGGCATGAAATATATATACTGTAGGTACAAAATATACATACTGTAGGTAGGAAATATATATACTGTAGGTAGTAATACCACTTTGCAGGTGGAAAGCATCAACCTTTCACACCTATGTTCTTAGCCAGGCGCAGATCCAAAGGGGGGAGGGGGATTTTGCAGCCTCAGCCCTCCCTTTTTCCTCAAACCAATAATAAAACTTATGGAAAATTAGCAGTGCTACTCCCTCACTTGGATGCTTTCTTTTAAGTCAGCCCCCCTCTCCCCTTTTGGAATGTCTGGATCTGCACCTAGTACCAATATTATGACATAAACATGAAATATCAATCACTATCAATAACCATCACAGTTTATGATTTCACCACTAGTTGACGATACACAATTTCTGTTTCAATGACTAAAGAGAAGGAAACCTTTCACTCAAAGATCATTAATTTATCATTTAACTTTCTTGAGAATACAAAACATCCTGTCTCTGTTTCCATGGTAGCATAATTGAAACATGAAGACATGGAATGAAAACTTATTAATAAATTCTGATCATAGTGCCTTCTTGAGGAAGTGATTACAAATGAAACCTTACTCCACTCTCAGCGTGATCCAGTGCTCAAGATCATTAGCATGACAATACTGTTCCATGGAACTGAATTGAAAATGCTAACATATTCAGAAGAAGCCAGTATTTCTTTTCAGTCTACAGACAGAGTAATGAAGTGGATATTGTGTAATATTTAAAGGGAAAATGCAGTCGCCCCAAGTTAAATTAGTCTAGCTGTATAACCTTTTTTATAAATGGCTCTTGAGAATCCTGTGACAGTATTTTAAGGGCAGAGTCATTTATATTACTGGTGGTTATGGCCAAGTCACTTATGTATATTTCCTTTACCCACCTTCCCATACTGCCGGTTAGATAAATGACTCTCCCCTAAACTGAATTGTAAAATTTACAAGAAATTGCTTTGTCCTACAAATTAGATGCTGTTGAAGGCCCTCAGACAGACCAGTATGCTGAACTGACAATATGGCTTCATACAGGGGAGGGGGGAAAGGGAGTAAAAGTTTATTAAAAGGTAAGTTTAAGCAAAAATTTAATTTTCATGCGTAAAAGGGGAACCAAGTCTACCCTGAGTGGTCAAACTTCCATTTGAATCAGACATGTGTTCCTTGAGATACCAGCGACTGAATTTAATAGATTTTTGTTCCAAAGTGAGTCTTAGGGCAGCAGAGGTTTTATCATTTCTCACATTGACAAGGAATGCTTTGTTTTTCTTTGTTTTTCATTCTGTTGTGTTGATCTTGCAGTTAATTCGGATAGGACCTCAATGTGGCTGGATGCAAAGTTTGTTAAGTTCCCATGTCACTTATGCTATCACATTCTGATAACATGAGATTACTGAGGAGAAAATTGGATGTAAAGTTTAAGAAAAACAAAAGACTGACAGCTAATGTGGGGATGTGATGATTTTACCGAAATGCTTAGGGTAAGTACTAGTGTTTGCACGGGTACTAAAAATTAGGACCTGGGTACCCGATCGCCATACCCGTCGGGTACCCGGGTTACCCGGTGTTACGGTGACTAAAAGATATGAGCATTTTGTAAGGCATACTCCATAAGACATGCATGGTAACATTAACATCTGTATTGGATAGGTATAGCGATCACAGTTCCCAAGTTCAAAAACATTTGATTTGTTAGAAGGTTTAATCGTCTCGTTTTGTTTTAGATCAAAATAACAAGTAAAAAAAAAAAAACGTAATTAACAGAAAACAGTCAAACAAGAAAATTATACTTCCCAAGGCCTATATCAATTTGATATTGAATTTTGGGACGCTTTCCTACTCAAAAAGCCAGCATAGTAAGAGCTCGAAGCTTCTCCTCTTATAACACTGATTTATAAATATCAACTAATCAGAGCCCTGTATTATGGTATTCTCTTGCACATCAAAAATTACTGATTGTAAACAAACAACGTCATGTTTGTGAACTTCCCTCATACTACTTTGCAATGTGCGTTGGAATTATCGCTAATGGGGTATGTACATTCTTACGTAGCTAGCCTCGTGTCGACATCCAGGCACGGTAACATAACTTTCACACATAAACTTCGTAGTCTGCTCGAGCGCCATTTTGGGGCAAAATAACGTAATATATACTGGCCTGTTTTAAAAAAAATTTTGTGAATGTTTACGGTCTTATTACATTTGCAGATAGCGGCAAAGTGTTCATTTGCGTAAAACTGACACCTTTAACCATTAAGAAATATTCGAGGATTATACTCGAGGTGGCATACCGTATTGACACTGTAATAAGATCGTATATACATGCAAGGCTCAGTTTACCTAGCATGCTGAACGTTACGGGCACTGTCTTTGCGAGCTGGGCGGGGGTGATACAGTATGTCTTGCTACGTCTGCGTGAAACAGTACGATGTGATTTTGAATCGGCCGTCAGATAGCTTGTTTGCGAGAAAGTTTATAAGCGATATACATGTGATGTGTGAGAAGTAACCCACTATGTGACGACAGCGCGATCGGGCCGCACGCTGATAAAAATTTCAACTTCAGAAACGTAGTACAGACAACTATCAAACTTACACATAATTTCTAGGGGCTCTCTTCATTCTCAGTCTCAGAGAATGTTTACCAAATTGGCAAAATATTTTAGTCCATTGCCGTGGGCAATGGCGCAAATGGGATGATCCTTTTTGCATGCATTTTTTTTAAGATTCAGGTAGTAGATTTGGAACCGGGTAATATGATGGCGGGCAGGTACCCGGGTACCCCGGTTACCCGTGCAAACACTAGTAAGTACCCCTGTAACATATCAAACCCTGTTGTGAACTTAAACCTTTCTTTTAAATCAATGACAACTTTAGAATTTTATAAAGCGGCCCCACCCACCTTTCCCTCAGACTGTGAGTTTATACTGTTGAAATGTTTTAATATCTCTCCATGAAAATTAAGAATAAAACTTTACCATGTGTAAAGTATAACAGATAAATTTTTGTATTAATTTCTTAGAATTTTGATTTTCTCTACAGAGATGTCATCATCACAAGCATGTGCAATGCAATCTAGGTAAGAATGCTGAGGATCAGAGAGGCAGCCACTAGGTGAAGGTGGTCTCCATCTCCACTGTGCTATTTTTTTAGGTAGGATGATATTAGTGTAACAGGAAGTATGAAAGGAGTGAAGTAGACTGTCTAATCAATGTAAAGCATCACAGATTTCTCATAATGCATTTTATCTCTTATCAAAACATTTTTTTCAATAAATCATGTTCCAAATGCTACATACATACATACTTTTGAGAAGCATTTTTTAAACCTCCTGAAACAAATTAATATGACACATTTCATGAGGTCAATGAATTTAGTTAACACAAGTAAAACAGTGTTGCATTTCTTGGCCAATGACCAATACATATAACCACAGATTTATGACTTATAGAAGTATGTGTGTAAGTACACTGTTTCTGATTGTTTGTGCAAGGTAAATGTCCTTTTCTTGAGTACCGGTGCAAGATTGTGTAATAGCCTCATTGATACATGATTTCTGAAATCTGTCAGTATGAGTATGTTTCATTCTCACTGGAACATGTACAGGCAGTTTGCAAAGAACACACTCAACATAAGCATGATCAATGAATTGATATAATCACATCTCTAAAATGTAACTGTTTCTGCCAAACTTACATCTAATTATATCTAATCTCTCATTTAAGTTTTGCAGAACTTAGAAAGCTTCATTAAATAAAACCATTGAACATCCAAATGGGTATCTATATGGTGATCATTTTTCCAGATAATCGGAGCATTACCTCTGAACAAAGGGAGGATAACTCTTCAGTACCACCATACACACAGCCTGATACTTTGCCATTCTTCCAGTCAGCCATAGCTACAAGTAAATGAAAACAAAAGTTCGGTCAAGAAAATTTTTAAATGACACAATTGGGTTAGTTTAAATCTCAATAGATACACAGGTTGAGGCATTCAAGTAAAGATGGTTTTTGAATACAGTAAAAACAACAACACCCACGCTAACTTTGACTGTGGTCTCACATACCCCGCCCTCAAGGTATCACCGTGTTACCTCGCACCTGAGTGACGTGGGAACGTGGATTAACGTGGGGTGGGTGTTTACAGTAACTTTTGATCCAACTCAAATCACAGGGTTATGCAGTTTTAAACACCTTATTTGTTTTAATCACGCAAGTTCACAGCTGCTTATAGCACTGATGACAGGTATTTTCTAACATTTTACAGCAAATGATATGTGGAATATTTGTCTTTTATACTATGTTGGCACTGTCCAATCAACGAAATGCGGGTACATGAGAAAACAGACTGAAAACACAGGGTTAACCTGCTGTTTTGACATATTGTAAACACGAGGTAACACCAAGTGTCGTGGGGCACGTGAGACCAAGACTTTTAATGCCGACAACACCAACAAAAACATCACAACAAACAACATCCACCCCTCGCCTAACATCACCACCAACACTAACAACACAAACACCATCAACAAAAACACCAACCCTAACAACAACACCAGCTTTGTAACAACACCATCTACACACTATTATAAATATTGCATGTGCAATTTACAATAGATGTAAAGCAAAAGTTGCAATTTATCTGCACCTCACACATTTTGGGATTTGTTGGACATACCCTTCCCACTGGCAGAATAAGTTGGACAGCTTATCAAGAGCTGATTCTAAACTTTAGAAAGTTTTAGCCTTTAAGTCAAGAGTCAAGATCAGATACTTCTAAATACAAATCCCCTTAAATTTAAAAATCAGTAAAAAACAACTTGACAGACACTGACAGGCACCCCTGACTCACCCAGGGTTCACCCATAATGTTATTTCAAAGATAAAGCTACAGGTGGTTTAATAGAGGATGGCTCAGCCCTGCCCAATAGGGGATGGCTTAGCCCTGCCCAATAGGGGATGGCTTAGCCCTGCCCAATAGGGGATGGCTCAGTCCTGCCCAATAGGGGATGGCTCAGCCCTGCCCACCCTTACAAAAAAAGGTGCATCAACCTGTGTCTGCACCATGTGTGATCACGTGTGGAAAAACAAAGGAAATCACACGTGTTCTTGGGTGACAAACCTGCGTTTTTTTTTAACCTTCTACTCACAGGTTTGACACGGGTTTTACACACATTTCCTTGCCTTTAATATCAAGCCTGAGGTTTTGTGGAAGATTTCTTTGTTATCCCTTGTTTTTATCACCACACGTTTTGCACATAAAACCTGTGTCAAACCCGTGGCAAACCTGTGTCGAACCTGTGACAAATGATCGACCTGCGTCAACGTCAAGGGAAATCACAGGTTTTCATGCAAAAACCTGTGATAACCCCTGGAAAAAACCTGTGAAAACCTGCGAATTTGGAACCAACTGCCACACCTTTTTTTGTAAGGGCAATAGGGGATGGCTTAACCCTGCCCAATAGGGGATGACTCAGTCCTGTCTAGGGGATGGCTTAGCCCTACCCAACACACACTTTTCTACCCCCTCTCCAAAGGTAAAATTTTGTACGTAACTAGTAGCAGTGAAGGGATATACTCAAAGGTAGGGTTGGTCCCACCCCACCTTCCTTCAAAAACAAACCAAAAAATATTTGTTTGCTTTAAAACTGCCAAGAGTTGGAAAGCTACTTATGGGTTATGCCCTGAATGCTGCTAAAACCATGCTGCTGCTGGTACCATTTTTGATTCATTAAATTTTCTTGGCAGACATACTCACATGTGGCATCATAACTTTCAAGTCTAGCCAGGATTTCTTTCTGTGATATTCCATTTGATGGCAACTGTGTCAAGAAGCTATCTCCCTCCTTGTTTGGGTACATCTCCTCACCGATTTTTTTAATATTTTTTGCCACTTCTTCTTTGACCTTGAAGCAAACAAAAATTAAAACAAATAGGACTTTGCCGATGTTGAAAATTCACAAAAAATACATACATCCATAAAGTTACAGAAAAAAAAAAGGGGTACAGAAATTCTCCATTGGCCCAGCTATTTGATTGACTGCTAATTCAAACAATGCAGATTGCCAAAGCTCATATTACATAGAATGAACTGTACTGAGAGTGTTTTGATTACACACATGCTTTTCTATACCCACCCTGAAGAAATAAACTGAGATTGTGACTGGGTAAGGATGAATTTCAGACAATTGTGGGAGGGGCTTAAGTAAGAAGGTTAGGAGAATCGGCACTGTTTGGGGTGGGAGAACTGGGCCTTTAAAGTATATCTCATGTCAAAAAACATTACCGAAACAGCATGAAAAACATATTCTAACAGTCTAATCCCATCATCATAACACATTCTTGAGCCAAGATATCACATGTTGAACTTTATTCTTTCAAATTAGAATGGTACATTGCACAATAATATCTTGTGTCCTTTTTTACCATTCAAATTAGAATCATGTATTTCTTTGTTTTGCTGAAAGTTACTGCACCTTGTACCAAGGTGTGATAGCACTCTTACTCTTATGAGGTGATGTAATTAATTGAGCTCTCTCTGCAACATTCTATGCAAGCAAACAGGAAGTGTTCAAGCCTCAAGGTCATAAACAAAAGCAGTTTATGTGAGTTGTACAACAAATAAGTCACAAATTATTGCACAAAGGACTAATTTGTTTTTTTAAGTGAATAAATTTCAAGATTTTGTATCTCCACTAAAGAATGTCCATGTTTTGGGGAATGGTACTGTACAGTATTTAGGCTCCACTCTAAAAGAAGCTCAGTATAGGTGCATGTTTCAGAATCTGATCACCTCCACAGGGTGAGATCCATACTGCTCAAAAGCTAATTAGTAAGGTAGATGCAGCTGATCCAGATTTGATTGTCTGCTTTGAATCTGATAAAAGAGAATGATTTAAGGCCCTGCATAGGTGTTCTAAGTTTTTAACGTCATTCATTTGGAAGCGTTCTACCCATGCATGCATGAAAGATGATCAGAGTATTGTTGGAGGCAAATGTGAATGCACAAAGATAATTATTGCCATATTTAATTCCTGGCAAATAGACATAACAATATTTTCCTTTAAGTCCATTACAATACCATTGAACATGAACTCTCATATGCAGAATACCTGAACCTTCATGTACAAATTACACAATCCCCTTTATTATTTTGAAGTTATCAATGGTGGTTAATCATTGAAAGGCAGAATTTTAACCATGTAAATTATGTCCTGATTACAGGCTGTTCGAAACCATGGAAGCAATTGTTCCTCATCCAGTAGTGGTCCTGTCATGATGAAATCACAGAATCCCACAATTGGTTACCACCAATCATGGTTCTCATGTGTAATTATAGCAAAAATTAAGGGTCCCACAAATAGGTTGCCACGATTTTTGAAATCCAATGGCTTGTGATTATTAAAACCAAATACCCCATTAACAGTACAGTACTGTACCAATCATTGTTCAAATAATTTGGGAGAATGAACAGTGAGAGAATTTTTTAACACTGTACAAAGTACAACTGACCTTTCCTTTGATGATAGGCAAACTTTTAAGAAATCTCCAAAATGACTGAACTATTCGCTGCCTCTTTGCTGTGAAACAGAAAAAGAGATATTGGATTTAGTAATGGTATCAAAATGAAAACATTGTACAGTACATTTGTCACTGAGGTTCATGGCTTGAAATTTCAGGAGTGAAATAAATTAAACATCTTATGAATGATTAATGTAAATCTTTGTTGCTTGAACATACTGTCTTACTTGGCAAACTGTCTGGTGATAAATTCAGGTTTTTTCTTTTAACTTCTTCAATTAATTTAGTATTTGATTTCTATAAAAGTCAAATGAAAAGCCCACTTTGCCCATGGCCTATACAGCATGACAAGGAAGTAGGTACCATACTGAAGCGGAAGGGGGCAGGGAGGGGGACAGCTTTCAAGGCAAAAATTATTCCAGGGGAGTCAAACATGTACAAATGTTTCAGATCTAAGTCATTGACAACTTAAAGCATGGGCTAAAAAGGTTAAAGGCCATTGGGGGCAATGCTTACAAATTGCCATTTGAAGTGAACAATGCATGAGCATTATACTGTACAGTTACATACAGTAGTGTATACAGTGCTTGTCATATACTGTAGGTAAGAGTTGTATGCTGTGCAGGTACATTTGTCTGTAAAATAAGACTGCTGACCTAGGGGACAGATCTCAATTATGACTTTTCTTAGTTCCAATATATCATAAAAGGTACAGTACAGTAGGTTAAAACAATCTCTCTTCCTAACACTGTCCTTCATGCACACATTTGGAGTATGTCAGAAGGACAAGACATGGGAAGATAAAAGTGTATTGCTTGATCTACTGTACACAGGAAGGCCAGCAACTCTAGCTTCCCATATTAATAGTAATAATAAAAATACCTGGGATTTATATAGCACATATATCCATAGTGATCAAGGCACTGTACATAAATCTTTCACACTTCAAAACTCCTCAGGTCCCTGGGGACCATACAAACCTGGCTGCCATTTCGGCACTCACGATTTTAACACTCCTTATGTATTATTAACCTGCTCTTATGCTGAGCATCAAGCAAGAGGCCAACAGGTCCCATTTTTAAAGTCTTTGGTATGACTTGACCAGGATTTGAACCACCGACTCCCGGCTGAAAGGGGGATGCTCTAACCACTAGGCCAACCAGTCCACTCTTGAAAAACCTCCACTGGGTATGTACATACAGTATGTACAATAAGTGGTGGCTACCAACATTTCCCGATTGTTTGGGGATCACTGAAAGAAAAACCCTTACCTGTAACCCCTCCTTTCCCTAGTAATGGCCCACCACACCCCATTCCCACATTAGAAGTGCAAAAGTTGTATTAACTTGAAACATACAGTGTGTATTGTAAGTAACATTGCTTGCTACAGCATGTTTAATAGTGAATGTACACACTACACAGTATGTACAATACAGTACTACACGTATGTATACAATGATATGGTACTGCATTACAAGAAATCTACAACTATTAAAAGCATTTAATTGTGTATAGGCTACATACTGTAATGTAAGACAAACAGAATGTTTGAACAAGTCTACTGTACATAGAGAAATTAAAATTTTAATTACCACAAAACATACCATTATCAAATGACTTAAGTCACTGAATTCTACAAGAAATTATTACAGTATGTTGCAATAGGCATATTAGCATGCTATTTTTATAGAGTATATATTCAGCTGTAGTGTCATATGTACAGTTACTTATGAGGAAATACCTGTGAGTTGCACACACATTCATGTACATATGGCACTATTGTACTGAAAACAAAATGAAGTGCAACAGTCTGGGCAAACTGGGACCAGGACCTGATACACTTGTGGTCTACTGGTAGAGAATCAGACTTGACTCTCAAGCAATGTGGTCCAGAGTTCACTGTCAATTTCTCACAACCTACCATGTGGCACTATGGTATGCAATATCTGCCTGCAGACTCCCCCTCCCCCTCCCATCTCAATAAATTCCTAGCGACAGCAAAAAGGGCTGTTGGTGATCTACGTAGATAGGCAAAAACAATTGGGTGTCTTCAAAATTACCTTACAGTGGTTAAGAGTCCCTACAGTTTTTTTTTTCTTTTACCTGTAGGAGAAACCTTCCTTGTAGGCCCTCCTTCTTTTCACCTCACACACAGCATACATATTAACACTGTATGATATTCTCTATTTAATATTGTATTTCTTATGTGAATTATAGAATAATATCATGATGTTTAGTCACCGTTTGTTGTTAATTAGCTTATTTACTTTTCTATTTAATTCCATGAAAAAAGTATACAAACCTAAAATATCTGAAGTGTTGTCATACAGTTTAAAAATCAGCTTTAAGGTGCGGGGGTTTTACTACTGTAGATCTAATCAGCAAAGTGTAAATACCTCCTACTGATTTTAAATTCTATTGTTATATTTAAATTGCCAAGTACTGTTATTGACAGTTAAATTTGATTAATCAATGCATAAAAGTATATAAATTCCAGTGACTTTATTCAGGTGTACAGCTACTGCCTTAACAGCATGTAATTACTATGTTAACAATAAAATACTCTATGCCAATGCTTTGTGTGAATTTCTCACTAGGGCGGATCCAGTTCGACATCAATAGTATTTTAGTGCAGTAACTGGTCACCTTGGTTGGATACCAAAATTTTAAATACATGACTATTTTTTGAGTTGTGACTCCTACATGACTCCTACATGACTCCACTGCTCTCCATTTTTTTAAAATTTCTAAATCCAGGAGATTCTTCTCACTACTGTCTAGTGTTCGACCGATTATGCTATAATCGGTAATACCCGATTACCGATTCTTTAATTTAACAATGGACCCGATGCCGATTACCGATCACCGATTATTAGAATGAGGGAAGTCACATGTTTGTCACTTTAGTACGTGCCCCTTGCTTCGTGCATATCGTATAACCATAACCAGTTCAGGATGGAAAATGTTGGGAATAGTTCTGTTCGTTTCACGAACGGGATATCATTTTTGTAGGCGAAATATTTTCACTTCAAAAGTGGAGATACAAATCAACCCTTAATTTTGTACAATTGTTTGCAGTCGATGTCACATGCCCTTTGATAATTTAGTTCTAAGGCCAACATCAAGCTCTGTCTAGTTTTCATCCCCTAATCATGTCAGAACATTGCATTCTTTTACTTTACTGGGTTGTAGTTGCGTTAATGTACTGTGCCTACTCTCCCGCTTTAACGAACCCCACGTAAAGCAATCATGATAATCTTAGCCGTTCTGGGCACCTGTATAACATATCTTGTGGTTCCTTTCCGATATAAATATCCCCGTATATTTTTAGCAGTTCTCGTCCAAAACTTCCGTCTTGTTTAAAAAGAATCTGCAACTGAAACGCACATAAGTCCGATCCCCAAAAAATCCACGTACGCAGAGATTTGTAATGCCGTTTCTAGGTGAATTTAGCACAGGGCTAGGCGGCATTACAAGCGCGATCGTCGTAACACAAACTCAATGGGAAAATTTGTCTCGAGACCGAGTATTTTCACACACTAAATCACATAGGCAAAAGCGCGTGTTGTGATTGGCTGCCTAGAGACAACGCAATTGAACCAACCACGAAGCAGGGGCCAGTTTAAATTTTGCAATGGATCTTTTGCATATGATGTCACCGAGCAAAATATGACGCCTTGTTTGGCAGTAAAAACAGACATGCACGCAAGTCTAGTGCATGCGTGGGCCAAAAAGTTTGCTGCAAGAGACCATGTGCATTACTGTTTTCGTTTGTAATGACGTCGTATGACAACATTGCTGAAGTCCTACCGTAAATAACATTACGGAAGGAATGCTGGGAATGACTTAATTTATGCAAGGTAAAACCACGGTACACCACCGAACTTCACATAATTCTAGGTGCTACGTGTAGAAAACGTGCACAGATATGTGTGCAATGCTTGGGGATTTGAAAAAACGGCGAAACACTGCAGCTAGATACAGACTACATGTTTTGTGCAGAACAGTTTGTATAGCAACTTACGCAGCGCTTTCTGCGAGACAGCAAGAATACACCTTGAATGCACTTCTAAATCGAATTCCAAGTAATACTACCGGGATATAGCCGAAAGCATCAAACGATCATTCCCATGGCAGGGGTAAAATGTATACGTTTGTGATTATCAATGCATCCCGTTTTGGCGGGAAGTTAAAGGATTGCGTATTCACAGGAATTTTAACGAAATTAAGAGCAAGTTTCAAAGATATTTAGCCCCTTTTTCCAGTTTGCAAATAATCGGTGGTAGTGATCGGTTGGATGGCAGAATTTTACCGATGCCGATTACCTAACAGATGATCGGTCGAACACTACTACTGTCGCATACTGCACTTACAGTAAGGGAAAATGAAGTCACTCCAACTAAGTTAATCTTAGACTCTTGGATTAGTGCTTCCATCAGAGGGGGAAAGAGGAGGATTTGTACCCCTCTCCCCTTCCAGAAAAAGGTGGGAAAAATCCCCCTTCCTTCCTTTTAATTTCCATAAATAATGAAAAATGTCAATATCTTGGTTTCTTACTTAATGAGAGGCCACTTTTGCAGCAATGTTTGAACTTACAGACAAATGGTCTTCAAACTTTTCAAATCGAAGCTTAAAGGAGCCTCGAAGCAAGCTTTTGTCCCCCTGAACCCACTCCTAACTTAAGTCTGGGACAGCATCAATTTGGACTTGGGGTTTAGCAACTTAATAAATGCACCCCCCCCCCCCCAGCAACTTAATAAATGCCCCCCTTTGTTGTGTTTTTGGTGAAATCCCTGTACACTGTCGGCTCTTGAGGCTCATGTGAAAATAGTTTTTCTCTTCAAAAGTGAAATTGCTAGGATCAATATTACAGATGGGTTTAGCTTAAATATGCAGTACAGTGTAGTTAAACACTGAAATACATATCATGAAAGATACCTGGAAAAGAAAAAGAAAGTTGTGAGGTCAAACTTTTGTTTACAAGTTTGGGGTAACTGCTCTTGTCACTTAAAATCATATTCAGGAATTTCCATAAATTTGTGTCATTTCAAATACAAAGGGTCAATGCCACTTAGTCACAGAAAATTACGATTAGATTGTTAATACAGCACCTTGATTTCTATTTTCCTTTCAAAACTGATTGTTTATCAGAATAACAGGGAGATCTTTCTAAAGTTTCCAGACAGAAGAAAACTCAAATTATTCTGTTTAAAATTACTGTTATAGGAGGATTTCTTAACTTCGTGAACTAAAAATAGCCATTTTTATGTGTGAGATGAGACTATTCTCTATAAAGGTGACCATTTTCAGACACAACATCCCAATCTATCAACTCCTAGCATGGCTCGATTTTCGTGGTTGTCCAATTGTCCAGGACAACTAAAATTTCACACGGAAAATCAAAAGTTAAAAGTTGGTTGTCCAATGGACAACCATTTTCTTTCAGGATGAATTATAAAAGCAGCTTTTTTTTTTTTTTTATCTGATTGAAGAAGGTATACTGCTGACTGTTCAACTCTATCAACTTTATACTTTTCAGTCATAGCCTACAGTCAAACAGTACAGGTATTTCAGACTTCCAAGTGTTTTTGTTTCTCAAAATTACACCTTTCTATTCTTTAAGAGCAATAATACGAAACAATTACTCTTTTGTAGTTGTGTGAAAAATGTTCCAGACAACCAAATATTCTTGTGGACAACTAAAATACTGAAATGGTTGCCTGAAGGACAACCACAAATTTTTCTAAAAATCAAGGCCTGCCAAGTGTTGAAAAGGGGCAATGGCGCACCTTCTTTGGGCACAGCACAAAATTTTTTGGGGTACCTTAGACTTCCCTCACTTCTAAAGATTTAACAGGTTGTCAATCATGGACCCAGTAAGTGAAAAGTCCAAGAGGACCCTGCAGGGCTTAATGGGACAAGAATTATTCTAAACCTGTATTGTCTAATGTTATGTGAAAATCCTCACCCCCTCCCCCTCTCAAGGAATTAGGAAGTGCCCTTTATTTTTAGCCCTTTTGTTTAATATTGCACCCACAGCCTTTTTTCCAGTTGTGGCACTTGTGGGTCTCTGAATTGTTCTCCCCACTCCATACTGCACTTCCCTGGTGACCTCCATTCTGTGGGATTGGTCCTCATATGAACATTGAACACCCAAACCCACTGACCCTCTCAACCCCTGTTTTTGCAAATAGCCAAGATAGAGTCACAAAACAAAACCTTGCCTTTGAAAGTGTACCTCTGAACTAAACCACAAATTCAGCAAATTATGCATCACATCTTAGTGCATCAAGCTACTGATGAGCGATACACACTTGTTAATGTGAAGTATATTGACTGTTGCAACATGCAGCAGCTTACGTATACCTTTGTAGGTCAATTGAAAATATTCTTATGAGGACAGTAGAGCAAAAATGGCCACACTATGCAAATTAGAAAACCAAAAATAAATGCAGTTTTGGTGTGAATTTAAGACAGGCCTGCTTCCCTTGGAATATCCCCAATTAGCAGCACATTGTTTTTGAAAAATGAGCAAGCAACAGTGCATGGTTATGTGATTCCCTTAATTGTGTTGCACCAGAAGATCAAGCATTATAATTTATAGGGTTTTAATTTTGCAAGGTTGTGAGTATCAGTGAAGATATTAATGTTAGGAAATTACAGTATGCTGACTGATTTGCCAAAACAGCACTATCTTCTTACATGTACACTGCAGACACCTCCAAAATTATTTTCAAAAAGTAACACTGCCATACCCCAGGCCAGTGGTCCACCAATGGCAGAGATGGACCTACATCTAGCTCTTAGAACTTGAGGGTCACAGGTGTGTTACTCCATTTAATATTAATATGCAGAGTATCACACACAATTTTGGTAGGTTACCTGTTGTCCTGTCTTTTTTAATGTCTCAGCATGAGAATGGTACCCATGAGCACTTGCTAGATATTAAAGGCAGATGTTCTACCACTAGGCCAGACATCCAGTAAATGGAATGCATAGCACTGTACAGTATTATGAACACTGATTGAACTAGGCTTCCTGTATGATACAGCATGGAGCTATGGATACAGTGGGGTGCTTCAGTATCAGGGTACTGTATCTACAGTATAGAAATTGGAGTTATTAGTGGAGGTCAACATTACCAAACAAACAAACAAACCATATAGGACTTTGTACCAACACAATTAAGTTACCTTACTGTTCCTTGGTATTACTGCATCTTGTTTGATTGATCTGTAGTTAAATATAGACTAGCCAATCATTGATACTACAAATAGGGACAACCTTCACTATTGGTATTCAGATAAGGGCCGGATTCCCAGGCAAAAATATCAGGAAAACTCTAGTGAAATATATACCCAGAGATACAACAACCTGACTAAAGCTGTAACTACTAGACAGAGTGAATGGTACTCAGAATGGCCACTTCCTGAAAAGAAGGACAAATCTGAGCTTCTATCCATATGTACAGCGCCACCATAAATTGGTCCATAGTGAAAAAGCAAAAAAGCTTTGGTTTTGCAAACCCCCTTGGATGGCCAAAATGAAAAGAGCCAAGAAACTCATGGGATGCTGTGTAGGAAAAGGAAGTCATCTCTGAAAATAGAATAGAGGGCTATTAAACATCCAGTGATGAACCCAAATGACCTTCTTTATACTTACTCAACCTAGGATGATCAAGCCATTTTAGAAACCTTGAAATGAGCAATGTGATTCCAACAGCTACCATAATAATTTGCCACGCCTCAAACCTGGCACATCGGCTGTTCACTTCAACTCGTGCTTTTTCTAAATATATAATTGTGGTATCCTGGGGAAGAGAGAGAACAACAAAATAAAAGGGAAGTTAAATTTAATAACAATACTGTAGCTAATATACAAAGTTTACAATCACTTTTTTTCTCTTCTGTTTAAAGTGAAATGCACTCAGCATAACATGGATACGTAGTAGTCTCCGTGTAATCTTTTATGATGATGGGTTCTTGGGAGTCATGTGACAATAGTTTCATACCAAATTATGACATTTCGGAGACTTCAGTAATTTCATTGATTTACCTTTCACATGCAATAATCAAGTACCAAAATATCATGAAAGATTCTAGAAGAAATCTGTCATTCCATAATAAGTTTAGGGCAACTGTTTTTGGCCTTCACTTTGGGTGTTTTCATATGGAACAAAATATAAGATCCAGATTTGGCATACAACTCAAGATCAACTTCTTGACAGAGTTCTTTCACTCAAGATAACCAGGCCTAGCCTTTTGACTGCGTATAAAACACATCATAGAGCTAAGTCCTCAGTACAGGATCGTGTACAGTACAGTATCAACTATCGCAGAGTTGCTACAGTATATGCATAGAGAGCCGCAAAATATGTTTATACACATGACTTACTAAGGCTGAGCCTGTAGGCCTATTACTGAGGAAGGCACCAGTATATTGTTCAAGTGCCATAATACCAACATCAGTCGGGGTCACTTTCGTTTGCTTTACAGTATTTTATTGAAATGAATAGAAAAGAACAGTTACAGTAATAGAACACAGGCCTATTGTTTTCTTATACCCTTCAAATTATAAACTGCATAAAACATCAGGACCAAGATTCCTTCATCTGATACTTCTGTTTCTGAATTCAGTTTTACTGCACAACTACTGTAGATAGGCTTTCTGTATGATAAATACTGTACATATTGATGTTACACTACTTAATTCTTCTACAAGTCCTCTTTCAGACCTTAGCTTCAATGAAGGGGAGGCAGGGAAAATATAGCTGAAGGGTTAGGTTAGATCTACAGTTTTACGGCTGTGTTTCCAAACAAATGGTTCAATTCAAGTTAGCCACAGCCCTTTTTCCCAGTTAAAGCTCACTGGCATGCAGTGGTGTAGCCAGGATGGGATTTTTGGGGGGGCCTAGGTAACAAGTGGGGGGCCTGGTACCTCCGAGGGTCAAGCACGGCAAGACTATCTAAGCGGAGCGCCACGATCGGTTGGCACGGAGCGTACAAGAAAATTTCGGGCTTTAAAACCCCTCCAGATGGCCGGAAACAGCACTTCCTGTGTGTTTTAAGCTGGATGTACCCAGCCTTGAAATACGAATCTCATGTCTGCGACTTCTCAAATAATGAGAATAAAATATCAATCTATGAAAAATGGAAATACGTACACCTTTTAGGGACCCCCAAACTGGGCACTTCTGATCTGTGGTCTGGGGAATGAGACTAAAGGGAACCGGTATCTCTCTTTCCCTTGGAAAAAATTGGAAACTTCAGAAGGATGTAGATCGCAAATGCGGCAATATTTGAATCTAAGCGGAGCGCCGCCATTGGTTGGCGCTGAGCGTAGAAGAAAATTTTGGGCTTTAAAACCCCTCCAGATGGCCAGAAACGGCACTTCCCACATGTTTTAAACTGGATGTACCCAGCTGCAAATGCGGCAATATTTGAATGGATTTCAGCTTACCTAAGTACCTTACCCTTTAACAGGAAAACCAAAAGAAGTTGTGTCCCCCTCTGAGAAACTTTCTTTGCGTTAGATTTCCTAGATGCAAAATGGTGCTATGTTTGGCAAAACTTTGAACTGATTATAGGCCTAAGTTTTAGGATTTTCCCTTTTTGGGGAGCATGAAAAATTTCAAAATATTTTTAGTTTTTGTAGAGATTTTACAAGAGATATACATACTACCAAAGAAACAATTTGCAAAATGGTACAGTATTTGTTCATCGGTACATTACGTAGTGAAAATTAAAATACTACGAATAAATCTCTCAAAATAATTGACCCGCCAAGCAGAAGTATGGATCATGTGGGAAACACATGAAATCAGGACCTTGTGGACATTTTAAAAATCCCCTGGACGCTAGTGCCAACTAGTAAAGAGAGGACTTGTCGAAAAAAATTATCCTACAGTGGCACTTGTCATGGGCAGGAATGAGGCACGACATAGGCCTACCGCCTACTTGTTAAGGATGGAAGGGAAGAATTATCCGAAGTCAGTACCTTACCCTTACCTGCTTACGGCATATTTTGTGTATGATAAAGTATAGGGATGGTTGTGTAAGAGTGGTCTCCAGTGTACGATTGCCTTATTTTCAGTAAATCAATCAGCCATCCAAAAGGCAGAAAGGCTCTTAACCTAACAAAGTCACATTAAAGTTTGTCGTCGAGACTTTTGTTTAATCTTCGAAGTGAAATGCAATAAACGACAGTGCAGATCACAAACGGTATCTAATTTAGTGAAAGTAAGCATTTTGAAGTTATAACTTGATTTCATACGTGCGCACAAAATGTGTTTTACACACATTCATCCATGTTTTTTGTTTAATTTTTACACATTTTATTTATTTACTGTTTTGAAGGAAATACTTCAAAGTTTATTTCCGTTCAAACATTTTATTTTTTTCAATTACTTTATTAGGACGCAAAAAATCTGGGCGGGCCTGAAGAAAATCTGGGGGGGCCTAGGCCCCCCCAGGCCCCCCCCCCCCCGTGGCTACACCACTGCTGGCATGTTTTTCTACTCCACTGCTTATGCATAGCACCAAGCACAATGGCAGTAGGTTTTTTTAAGTCTTTGATAAGACCTGACCAGGACTTGAACTCCCAACCTCCCAACTTCAAGTCTGACGCTCTAATAACCACTTGATCATGTAGTCAGTCACCATATCTAAAGCATGGTTGTACATCCATGGCTGAAAGACGCAGAGTATGAATGTGTGAAAAGGGCTGGGCATGCACCAACAGTCAAGGGTTGAGTCTACAGAAAGCTCCTTTTATAACTGGAGCTTTTTACTTCTTCCATTTCACACACAAAAGACTTTGTGAGTCTACACAGGATCAGTCATATGGCCCGCCATACTGAAGGTATTGAATGAAGGTCCATGGGACTAAAAATGAATTACAGATTGGATCATTTTAAGAGTGTCCCAAACATTTTAGCCTTAAATCACCAATTTTCCACTTATTTCTCTTCAAAGTATCTTTTGATCACATTTTATAACTTCAATATTGCATATGTAAAACAAGCATATATTTCTTGTGAATTTCACATCTGAAGAGAGACATTGATGTCACATGACTTTGGATAGCCAATCATGAAAAAGGACAGTCTACTACACTTCTTCAAGTTGGGGTGACTGCACTTGCTCCAAGTTGGGATGACTGCTCTTGCCCTTTAAGTCAAGGCATAATGAAAGACAATTCAAGTCAAGCAAGTCAAATATTTGCCACAATTGACTCAAGTCAATTCTATAGTTTTGGGGAAATTATTCCCTATAGTAAAGTCTGCATGCTAACAAACTCAGCTAGGCATAGTTCAATGATATACCCAACAACAATAGCTTACATTTAGAAATCAGCAACCTACTGTTGTGAAGAGATATCATATCACTTTAATCTGAGCCTCTTGAAGGTCACTTTCAATCGTTAAGATCAAAGATATATGAAATTAATCCTTATTGGTTGTCGATTCATGAATATTAATGTCAGGATATCATGTGATTTGGCCCGGAAGCCCGGAAGGAAGTCTTCCAGTCAGGGCTCCCTTTGCGGATCCGTTCTCTCACGGTAAGAGAGTAGTCCTGTTTGAGAACTCGAGCTATCAAGAAAAATAATCTCGGCTAATCATTGCAGTAATAATTGTGTGTATCAAAGAAGAAATACGAATCAAGAATAAAATGGACTAAAAATTACTTGGACTGTTGAGCATCTTTTTACCCTGAGAATCGTCTAATCAAATTGCTAATTATTATCGAGATGTTTTGGCCGAACCCAGGAGAAACAAAACACAACATTACTGTAGGGCTGGTCATGCAGAACCAACGATTTGCCAAAAGGATGATGACTTACTCAAAAACTTGAACCTGTGATGGCCCCCATTACACAATGTTCATCTCAGACAACCAACATGCAATCAGACAGAATGACACTGACAGTAATATCTTTTTTTTTTCTTGACCAATTTATATGGCTCTAATTACCAGACATAGTATTTTGTAACATCCAATAACAGGAAGCCAGGATTAACACAACCTTGCTAGTGGCATTCAGGATATGAATTTAGCACAAGACAATTATTAAGTCAAGAAACTGTATCAAGGTTCAACACCTTAACAATGGGATGACCTCTGTTTGACCTATTTCCTGAAGGAATAATGACCTCAATGACAACCTCAGCCATCTACTATTTTCTAAATGAGGACTTACAGTTTATTAAACATATTACACCTATGTTCTGGTCAGCTTTTGAGCTTGAACACATAGAACAACAACATTCAGTCTACCTGTTGCCACAGCAACCTTTGAGGTTTGAAACATGATGTATGCAGTTTACTCTTACAACAAGATTCTGGACTTGGCTGAATGCTGCGGGAAAGCAAACCACTTTGAGGGCAGCCAGCACAACCAATCTAAAGCATAGGATCAGTTCTGACAAATGATTCATATCCATGAGCACAGTGAGTGAGTCACAGACAAATCATGACATTTTTCACATATGTCAGGGAGGTGTTGGTGATAAAATGAGCAATACATCTCACTAACTCACCAAAGTATGTAGAGAAGGCAAAATATCTAACCAGTACATCCTCAGTTTGGCAAATAAATAATATGAAATGGGTCATCAAATTTATATGTAGTCATTTTAAATGACTGTATGTTCAAAAGGAGGGTGACGTGAAGATGTCTTATATCAAATATGTTTCACTTTATCAAAATATGTTATCAAACATAGAATACTGCACATACCAACCCTTAACTATATCTGTCCCAACAGCATATTACAGTATCTGAACAGATGTCATAACACAGTGACCCTTTTGGCATTCTATATGGAAGTTATCAACCATCAGATCTCAAGATTACTTATCATTCACCATTTTGATTAAACTACATGAATTACATGAGCTAATCTCAGGCAAGGGATGTGAAGGGTTCCAGACCATTATAAAACAACAGCCAGATCCCACACAATAATGTGTCATCAAATTCAATCTAATATGTATTGCCCTATATAATTTGATTCATAACTGTAGCAACAATGCCTGCTCTGCCCACTAGTTTGTAAACATGGCCTCCCTCTGCATTTCAGCAAGGAATGGCCTTGGTGCCTGAGACTTCAAAATGGTACCCTTTTCAATACCAACTGGCATTCTGTGCCCTTAAAACCAATCTTGATATAGGCCTTTAAATTAGTAAAACAAGTACCAATGGTACACATGGGGTGATAGGAGGTAGGTGAGGACCGAAATATGGACCCGACCATTTTGGCTCTAATGCTCTTGAAATGCATGCTGAAGCCAAATGCCTTACTCCAAGCAACCATGACTTTTAATACTGTAACATACAGTATTGCCATAAAAATGTTTCCTCCAGCCCTGAACATGTAGTTGGAGGACATCAGTGTACAATGCATGCTGGGCCTATTAAAGAATACTGTATGCCCACAGTGTTCCCTGCCTGTTGTGAGAGGCACCTAAATGGGAGGACTTGAACAGTATTTGAATTTTGAACAGTATGGCACTACTGTATATAACACATTTGTGTTGGTGTGTTGTTAAATGGTATCTAACTAACAAAGTACTAAAATTTTGGCACTGAAAATGAATATTCTGATATCAAAAGAAAATAGACAAGATTTTTTGGAAGAAAATAATCCTTCAGAAGTTAAATTTGGAATTTTTAACAAATAACTTTGATATTCCAATTTTTCAACATAGCTAAGAAGAAAATAGGAATCATGGCCACTTCACCTCCGGTTGTTTTATTCCATTGTAAATGAGAGGAAATACAAACTTAAACTTTACATTCTTATGGTAAATGATATGTAGTTCTAAAAATAAATATTATTCAGACAATTTTAAAAACACCATTAAACAGTATTAGCATTTTGAGAACAACTCCCATATGAACTGTTATGTCATTCAGAAAAAATGTTTTTAAACTCTACCATTCCAAGATTTGAACTTTACTATTCTAGTGGACGTGTAGTGGCCAAGATCCGAAAATAGTTACAGTACTATTCCCTTTGTGGCCACAGTTCTGACTTTTTGCACACTGTGTTGGTACAACCAAATTGCATTAATATATTGTCTGAGGTCTATTGAATCCTTGTATTACAAATAAATCCAGAGAATCAAAATTTGAAACTCAAGGATAAACATTGTGCACATAAATGCGAAAGTTTATTTAGTAAAATTCATTCGGCTACAACAGTCAATGGTTCACAGGCATGGCAGACATGTTGCACAATCATCAGTTAATCACACTGACCTTTTGATGAAGTCTAGCCAGCTTGTTTTACCCCTTGAATGAAGTAATATTACCTAGATCTAACAACATGAATTGACAGGCTGATTTACAGCGTCAATAATTGAAAAACCATTTTAACAAAAACAAAGGACTTACAAGGAAACTGCTGTACATATTGAGTATGTACAGTAACTCAGTTGCAATTTCATTGAGTACAACATGCAGACTGTTTAGATTACAATTCAATATCATTGGTGAATTTCATAATATTCCAACTTCCTTCTAAAGACCAAATGCTCCCTTCTCAAACAGTTCCAAATCCAGCCACTAAGGAGTGACTTCTAACACAACCAGGGAAGAGGGGCAGGCAGACATATCCCACCGGCCCCTTTCAAATTTTGAGCAACAATCCATTGACTTTGATTCTGTACATAATTGTTTTGTTGAAATTAAGGTATGTCTGTCAATATTGTGAAAAAAAATGTTGCCAAGCTTGAAGCTACACACATAGTTCTCCATGTTTGAAAATTACAGTAAATGTATCCAGCTTTTTTATTTTCTTTGGTAGTAGGCATATGTAATACTGCAGTACACTAGTTACATGTGTACTGCACTTTCACCATTTTAAACCATAAATTTCCAAACATGAACCAACCAGTCCCCCCCAGCTACCATATCTCCCCCCCCCCCCATCTGACCATCTCCCAAAGTATCAATAGTATATTGGAAGGATATACTGCAAATGCATGAATGCATTTGAACAATGGATACATACATGCTTAAATTTCTGATTGTTTGGTTCTATCCTATCAAAGGTCTCATTTATTGAATTTCTGTATCAGTCAAGTATGGCTCTACTATCTACTGCATCTTTTGTGTTAGGAATGAATGGTTGATGTAATCAACGATCTTCAAAAGTATTATCAAATGTCAATCAACAAATGAAAGTGACACCCCACTGAACAGGTGACCTTGCACCTGACCACAACAATACTCTACTTCCAGCTGGCATGACAGTCAAGCCTCTTCTGAAAAACAATTGCTATCTGCCTATATAAGATGGTGGATACAGTAAATCTGATGTCACCTCAATTGGCAATTGATATTCTGAACAGCAGAGAAAAACAGAAAGTGATATTCACTTGGTTTGTGCAATAATGCCTGGTCATGTCACAAGACCACAATAGGTTAGTTCTCAATGCCATGTTACTACAGGCACACAGCACTTCAATGTTACACTGGCAAACTGAAAAGTGACCTGTGTGCAACTTTCTTGACTTAACCCTTTACCGTTGTGCTCCAATCGGGGCATATTTGTGCTCCTTGGGAGTGGGCGGAAAAGCGGACGTAGCACGCCCTGCATCAGCTTCCATGGGTTATTCACCCTGTGACCTTAAACTATTGTCTCTCTCGTTGTTGTGGCCGCATTTTCGGGTAGCTACTCGCAGTTTCGAGCTCCGCGTGAAACAGTAAGATGGGTGACAACAGCCGCGCTCTCTGTATGGGTCCAAAAGGACTCAAACAATGGTAAAGGGTTAAAATAAGCCTGTGGAGGGTGTTTACTGGAAAGCTGATGCCGCTCTCTGGGTGTGTGCACAGCCCCGTGGTGCAGATACTTTAGATTAACCCTTTACTGTTGTGCTCCAATCGGGGCATATTTGCACGCCTCGAGAGTGGGCGGAAAAGCGGACATAGCATGCCCCGCATCAGCTTCTGTGGGTTATTGACCCTGTGACCTTAAACTATTGTCTCTCTCGTTGTTGTAGCCGAATTTTCGGGTAGCTACTCGCAGTTTCGAGCTCCGCATGAAACAGTAAAGATAGGTGACAGCTGCGCTCTCCGTATGGGTCCAAAAGGACCCAAACAATGGTAAAGGGTTAAGGGGGGAAATAGGAAAAACTTGTTCATAATTCTTTCATCCCAAAAACCAAATTGCAAAACTGCTGCATAAGACTGCACTTATAAATACAGGTCAGAATGATCAAAGTTTTGAAGGAAATTGATCATTCACATATAATTGTGAAAAATATCTCCCGGTACAGTATGTTAAACAATTCAAATTTATCAATGGTCTGAACTGATTATCAACCCTTAAGCTGTGAAAAATCGACTTCTGCATTGTAAAACTTCCCACAGGGGTGGGGGGGTTAACCTAGATTAAGTTACTCTGCTCATAATTCACTCACAACATTATGCACAAACATTACTCATTATTTCGTACCGTATAACTGTATCTAAATAATTCGGTGTGTGAAAAACACCTAAGACAATATTGACATGTATGTTACTATCACAATTGTGATTCCATGGAACCCCCATTGTAAATCAATTTTAATTAAGCTTCACAAAGTCGCAAATCAATACTTTGCCTTTTATGTAACTTGTTGCTGTCGGTTTTAAGAGTATAGGCCTATGTTTCAAGTGAAGTTGCAGTAACTACAGCTGAATAGTATGTTCAATTGTTTTTACCAAGTAATTTAGATACAGTATTAATGTTCCTTTAGTAATAATTTACATTAAATTGCATTTCATTAAATAATAAAACATTTGTGTATTTCATTAACACTAATTTCATTCTAGTAGCTTTCTCTTTTTCTAAAGTCCTCCTGACCCTCTGGCAAACGGCGTTCAGTGAAACCACACTCTAAACTGCTTCCCGAAGAAGCTATTACGTCCACTGAAGGACAATATGTGACCAACTTCAAGGCCTTCAGACCATTTACATTATTGGTCTGCCATGTAGGCTCTATTCTACACTGGATGAGAAGAGCAGATACTACTGGTGATCTTAGCCAAAAGGCCAAGAAGGAATTTGTTTTTATTTCAAAACATTTTTACTTGTTTTCTTTGAAGGTATAAGACATCACTGAACATTACATTACTCCTAAATTTCGTGATAAATGAAAAAATTATTCTCAAATGACTCTCGAGAGCCAATCAGAGTGCTAGCCACCTTCTCCAAATTATGGTGTATACTATGTTTCCCTTTTAAATACTGAAGCTGCACCTCTCAGGCTTTACCAAAACACTCCATACAGTAAGGGTACTTCCATTTGAATTTAGACCAATTTGCCATTTCAAATTCCATGCCATTGTTCAATCATACACAGAGGAACTCCTACATTACATTCATGAAATTATCTTTTTCCCATCCCACCCTACCCCATTTCCTTGGAAACCCCATCATGAAATATGATCTTTTATATCACTGGTATTGAACCTGTTGGTCTCATTCAGTCTCATGAGGGCGGCCATCAATCTACTTGGCACACAGACAATTACATAGTCTGACTCAGTGATTGTTGCTATGAGAGTCACATGCATAGTTCAAGCTGGTTGAATAACACAGATAAAGTACATCAATTCCCATGGCAACTTGCCAACCTTCAGATGAACTTCAAAATAGAGAGAAAAACATGAACAAATAGTCACAATTCTAAGTCAAAGAGGTGATCTGAGGGTCACTAGCTTGGACTAAATCAGTTTCAGGTGATTCTTGGGACACCTTGTCATAATCCGGACATGAATAGAGCAATGCCTATCAAACAAGACACAATTGAAATGCATGATTACACCAGGAAGATTATTAAAGGGAAAATGTAGTCACCCCAATTTGTGTAGTACAGTCTGCTGTATTTCAGGATAGGCCCTTAGTGGAGAGTTATGTACAGTAGCAATATATTTCCCACATAACTTGGAAATTACGGAGAGAAGCTTACTGGTTTACATTGATTATGTAATGTTTTAATCCTTAAATAAATTGGGGCAACTGCTGTTTCCCTTTAAAAATCCTCTCAAAGGGGCAGAATGTAAGCAAACAATGAGCAATTAAAGTAAGTACTGTATCCTTGTGGTTATAGCTCAGAGTGACATAACAAAGAAGGCTGTCCACATAAAAGCAAACAAAGGCACACAATACACTAAAGCAGGCTTTCTCAATCAAATTTTCCAAAGCACCACATTGCTAAATCTTACTGATGTAATGCACCACTAATAACCATCCTATAATGGTATAAGGGCCCCTTTTGAAAATTTTTGCATTTCAGAAGGGGCTTAGATGCAAAATGGTGCAAAATTGGTTCAATTTTCCCAGTCAAAATTTTTCACAAACTTTACAATTTTTTCCGTTTCACCAGTAATGGGGAATCGACAAAGCCCTGACTCTGATAAATGTAAGCAGTGACAGTGGTTTAACTTTCTTGTGAAAACAAACAGGACGTTATTATATATCCTTGTCAGTATGTGAAGTCAGTCTGTGAGAAGTATTAGATTTACTTCCAATACCTAGTTTTGAGCAATTCTTGTCAAACAAGTTATGCAAAAGTTAATTTTTCACTATTCTCCCAGTAATTTTTTGCGACACTCCATACAATGTCGTGCTCCACGACTGGAGCATGTGCCGCTATTTGAAGAAGCCTGCACTAAAGGAACATTGAATTGAAAATTCACTACCGGTATTACAGCATAAGCAATGGAGTTGGGAAACCAAGCCAGTGAGCAGCAATTGGAAGAAAAGGTAGTGGCTGATCCAACTTAAACCAATTGGTTAGAAAGGGAACTGTAAAACCTCATCAGACTAACTCATAACTACTGTAGTACTACAAGTAGAAATGAGTGTGTTGATTGTCCAATGTGTTTTCCTATATATTTTTCTCATTGCTGTGGCCAAAAAGATAAATGCTAGATAGGAATTGATACAATGAAGCTAAGCATCAAAACTGAGATTTGATCTCTGCCTGAGACTATTTCAGGGTTATTACTGTGGAATTATCTCCCTAATGCAATCTGTGATTTTTCCCATCTAACCTGATTTTTCATGTGACTAAAAATCAAAATTGTCGTAATTATTTAAGTTGACTGAGCCTACTAGGGACCAACCCTATCTTGTCCCATTTTGAAAGCTATCAAGATTTTCCTTCATAAAGGAATCAGGCCAACAATGAAATTCAAGGACAGGTGTATGGTGTTTGTGTTTGTAGAATATCTTTTGATTTAACCCTTTACCCTTGTGCTCCGATCGGGGCATATTTGCGCGCCTCGGGAGTGGGCGGAAAAGCGGACGTAGCCCGCCCCGCATCGGCTTCCGTAGGCCATTGACCCCGTGACCTTAAACTATTGTCTCTCTCGTTGTTGTGGCCCATTTGTCGGGTAGCTACTCACAGTTTCGAGCTCCGCGTGAAACAGTAAAGATGTGTGATAGCCGAGCTCTCCGTATGGGTCCAAAAGGACCCAAACAACGGTACAGGGTTAAAATAAGCCCGTGGAGTGTGTTCACTGCAAAGCTGATGCCACTGTCTCTGCGTGTGTGCACGCAACCCTCCAGCCGAGTGGTGCAGATATTTTAGATTAACCCTTTACCGTTGTGCTCCGATCGGGGCATATTTGCGCGCCTCGGGAGTGGGCGGAAAAGCGGACGTAGCCCGCCCCGCATCGGCTTCCGTAGGCCATTGACCCCGTGACCTTAAACTATTGTCTCTCTCATTGTTGTGGCCGATTTGTCGGGTAGCTACTCGCAGTTTCGAGCTCCGCGTGAAACAGTAAAGATGTGTGATAGCCGAGCTCTCCGCATGGGTCCAAAAGGACCCAAACAACGGTAAAGGGTTAAGTCCATACATATCAACCTCCATCCTTTTTCCTTTATTTGCAACAAAATGATTAACCCAATTGCCACTGCATGGTTTCACTGCCAAACCACAATTTACTGTACCATAACTATGTAGTATGTATGGTTTTGCTGCAAAACTATAATCCTACACTGTGTTATGAAATAGGCTCATTACAAGTCTATGGTGTAATCCTGTTTTGGACATGAAATAGGCTTGAAGAGGAGACATTTTACACATCCTCTTGGGGAATAGAGAGTGCAAATATGGCCTCAACCAGACAAAAGCTTGATATCCCTGGAACCCATACATATGTACTGTATGGCCTATGCGTAACATCAGTAGCAGGACGGACCCCTCTCCAAAGTGGAAGGATTAAATCAAAGTGCCAATACTATTTGACCTCTTTCACACTGGCAAGGCAACAGACTATGAGAGGAGATTCATATTTGAATCAGATCCTCTCTGAAGATCAAAAGTTTTGCTTTCACACTATGAAATCAACAAACAAAACCTTTATAATGTGACGCAATATTACCTGTTCTACAATTCGATTCTTTTCATACGTTTGTACTTGAATTTTAATCCCCCTGCCCTTTTAAGAACTGAAGTGGATGCAATCTGGTGCAACTTTTAGCATCATTTGAAGTTAATGTTTTTGTTCCACTACAAAAAAAAATTCATTTTCAAAGATTGATGGAGGGGACATGACCATTACCCCCTCCCCCCTCTTGATATACCAATGATCCGTGCATGCTGGAACTTGGAAAACCTTGATTTTGGTGGTTGTCCGATTGTCCTGGACAACTAAAATTCCATACGGCCAACCAAAAGTTGAGAATCGGTACGTTGTCCAATGGACAACCATTTTTCTCTCACAATGAATTATATTTAAGCAGCTTGCTTTTATATGATGGAAGAAGTACAGTATGTAGGCCTACTAGTGACTGATCAACTCAGACTTCAGACTTCAAGTGTTTTTGTCTTGCAAAAATAATATCCTTTCATTCTTCGAGAGTGATTATATGTGAACAGAATTAGTATTTTGTACTGTAATTGTGAGCAAAATGTTTCGGACAACCAAATTTTCTTTAGGTCAACTAAAAATACTGAATTGGTTGCCCAAAGGACAACCACAAACTTTTCTGAAAATAGAGGCCTGATGCACTACAGTATTTGGTTGTTTGCTTTGAGAGTTAGTGACAACTTTTCTCTGAACTGGTCAACTAGAGGGAACCAAGCATGCACTTTTCAACTGGAGAGAACAAAGGGGTCAAATCTTATGTGACAGCTTAACTACTGACTTGAAACAAAATTTCTTTGATAGTTACGAAACTGAACAAAAAAATTCAAACCGTCTTAAAAGGAACACACCTCAGGAGCAGTCATCCAAACACATCAACTGAAAGTTCAGAAAATTTGATGATTCAATACTTTCCTTTCCTACTGCACACAATAAAAACACATAGCTGGGACTTACTGTTTGGCAGGTAACAGAACCTTGACCTTGGCGTTTGGAGTGATGAAGCTGAGCGACTAGCCACCACCCCTTTATTTTCCACCCACTCCCCCTCCCCTTTTTTAAGTTAAATGGGTCTTCCATCCAAGGGCAATTATACTGTTTCTATTTGGACTGGCCAATTGCATTAATATTTGTTAATAGCCAGCTGAAAGAAGGAATTTTCATCAACTAAGCCATTGCCTAAATTATCCCAGGTTCGTGGTTGGAAAGAATTTTAAAACAAAGTCCTTACTTAAACACCTACTGCACTTTCTGCCCACTGTTCTAAAACATGTTATTAACTTGCAGGGTTTCCAAGTGCACATGATCGTAAGCAACTTTGATAAACTACAGGGAAGATACAATAATGTATTATTTGATTTACATACTTCATAATGTCTTAAACCTGGCAAGATGGGAGGGCCAGGGGGGTCCAACTATTCACTCTCCTATTTTTAATGCAGGGGATTATCTCCCCCCCCCCCCTTACCCCTTTGGCAAAATCCTAATTTGCAATGGACAGACCTTTGTATGTGTTTAAATCCTGTTTATGTTTAAAGAGCAAATTCAGTCATCCCCGAAAAAAAATCCACTAAGCCCCAACCCTTCCCCCCACCCTAAAATAAATAAAAGGTATAGACCTAAACTTCTCTTTCATGACCATACATGCACATACCAGTAGAGGTCACATGCCACAAAATTTTACTTTTAACTATAACAAACCACAACATCTCTAAAGGATTAGAAGGTTCTGAAAGGTTATTATACATGTAGGCAGTAGATATCTACGCTATTTCAACTTATTTAGTGGGGTATCTCAACCACAGCAAAGGCACATAAATTGTGGTTATTGTAATTATGTGGTTAACTAAAAGGCCATGGCTTAGGCTAGACAGCTGATACAAGTAGAGAATACCTGTACAAGGTCTATCCTATAGTGTTTTATTTATTCTTAAAGAGCAGGAGTAGTTGCCAAAGACTTATTTTCAAATTCAGTAACTTGGCTACTGTAATACATACATTAATTTTGTACCATGTATGTCTTTTAATTTAAAGGGAGTTAGATATTGCTTAAATCCAAGTTACTGCAAAGAGTTACTTGTAACTTTTACAAATAAGTAATTAAAGGCCCAACTCTGTCATCCCAAACAGTATCAATTCTCCTAACCTTCTTAATTAAGCCCCTCCCACAATTGTCTGAAATTCACCCTCATCCAGACACAATCTCATTTTATTGCTATACGGTGAATATAGAAAGCTCAATGTGTATAATCAAAACACTATCAGAACAGTTCATGCTGTGTAATATAAGTTTTGGTATTCTGCATTGTTTGAATTAGCAGTCAATCAAAAGGCTGAGCCAATTGAGAGTTTCTGTTACCCTAAACTAGAAGTGTAGTTTGGGGTGAGAGGATTGCCCCTTCAAACTATTTTCACATTTTCAAGAGCCATAATTTATTAAATAGGATAGATCAGTTTTCAGTGATGTCACAACAAGGCATTAGGAACCACTGAGAGGGCAAGTAGGAGCAAAACGAATAGGAGTTGCGCTCTGATATGGTTGAAATATGCCACATGTACAGTAAAGCTCCTGTATGGCCTCACGTGAGAACTATAGATAGACTACAGTATGAGTACTGAAGTAGAATATCAAACTGGGATGTCTGCATATCCCCTTTAAAAGAGACACTTAAAAAGTTGACTCATGTCTGGTGGTTAGGATGTGGTCTGAAAATGATTACAGTAGATACTGGTCTGACATGAAACAGTGCACAAGGAAAATGTCTGACTAAAGATCAGGGAATGAGTTACTGTATTCTGGTGCCTATCATATTGTGTTCTCCATCACAAGTTGAACAAATTGCTAGTACACATAACTTCAAACTTGTACATAATTTAGATTTTTAATTGTACAGACAGGCCACAAAGCCCAGGAACCTAAAACTGCTGGGTTATTTTGAGCAATAAAGTATCCCAAGTGGATGCAATGCAATTTGCATTTTAACTAGCTTTCTATGCAGCTTCGTAGTTTGCATATTCCAGGCTTAAAGAGAAATATGTGATATTTTACCCCAAAACTACAGTAAATATTATGCCCTTTAAACCAAAATTTATCAAAAAAAAAAAAAGACAGACCTTACTACAGTAGGATATGGTAGCACAGTGCAATAATAAGTAGCCTTCCTCTCAAGAAATGATGTCCCACAGGAAAAAAAATGTGCCATATTTTGCGTACTGTAGCGCATGTAAACTACTGTACTAATACTAATACCAAGTATAATTGTTGTTTTAGAGTATGTATGTTGTATCAGGCCTTGAGATATATACTGCACACTTTCCAGGTTTGCTACAAATCATTCCTTGGGAAAACTATACGGCTGTGAACGTGTAGCAATTAATCACTAAACGATCACATGTGGAATAAACATTAAGTACAAAGCTACAAGAGATTAATTGCAAAACCTGTTTTTGACAGTTTTTTATCCATTTGTATACTCTGATGATCCCTGGTTTTTGCTTAATGAAACATTCTGGGCATATTTGAACCTTGTAGCTAGACTTCAAAGTTTCAGAATAATTTGAATTTACCATGCAAGATAACAACTATTATTATTTCTGCATTACATTCAGTATCAATCACTACATACTACTGAAATTTTTTTTTTTTGTGATAAGGTAATCACGATTAATCGCTAAACCATCGCAAATTTTTGAAGTTAAACGTTTAGCTACTTTGCTAAACGTTCACAGCCCTAAAAACTAGGAGTGCAGTAGGTGTGCTGTTTTAATAGATTTATACAGGAATTCCCATTCTTTATCTAGGTTTGCAAAATATAGCATTCCTGACAGTGATTTGAGGTGAGTGATAGTGTGTGACTGCACTCACATACTGTACAGGTATCTCAAAATTCATGTTATTAACTTCAGCCTTATACTTGAGGAGACAAGATAATATTGCTTGAGTTTATGGATGAGACTGAAATATGACCATGTTGCAACTACTGTATTCACTTTGTATTGTATGTGACAGTAAGTGCAATCATTTCTTTTCAAATAACCTTTCATTACTTATGAAAATGGGAGGACTTGTGGGTTGAACGGGTTTTCTGTCGGCCAGCAAATTTTGACATGAAAATAAAGCATTCACAGAGCTCTTTCCAGTAGTATTAAAATCTTACATAGCCCACAGTTGATATTCCGTAATAACTGATCTGCCATGGAGGGTCACACGGCTGTATCATTGACATTTGAAAATTTCCTTTCAAATTTTAATTGCAAGAGTAAATTTTCCACACAAGCTGCATGCAAAATCACTGCAATTCAAAATTTGAAAAAACATATCCAAGATAGTTTTGGTTAATTCCTAGGGAAGTGTCATGGGTAACATAAACAATTGACTGCTACTGTGAGATAAATTTTTACTATCGCATATTTTGCTTGATAATTATTTAACCTTTTCTGAAAAAAATACATAGACTTAGTACAGTACAGTAGTTCACTATATTCAGATACCCTATCTCAATGTGCATACAGTAGCTCAGTGCCTTTATCAAGAATCAACGATGACAGATTTGAACCCCTTCTGTAATTAGGAGTCCTATTTGAATTAAGATGATATTATCTTTTGGGTTTAAAGTTTGTCCACACTCAACCTGCTACTGTAAACAACAGCAATAAAAATCATATCTTGTGCATAACTTCTTACAAGGTGGACTCCATTTGCTCAGCGCCCAGCTTAAAGGTTTCACAAAATACATGAGCATGCCACATTCCCCAACAGACTGTCAAAGCAACTGATCAAACTGTTGGTTCATAATATTTACCAATTTTTTTCCAAACCTGTTACGTTTTCTTCTCACACCAATGACAAAATGTCAAGTTTATCGATCTCCATATTCAGGGCTTGATTTTCGTGGTTGTCTGATTGTTAGGGGCAACTAAAATTCAATACGGGCAGCCAAGAGTTTAAGGTTGTTTGTCCGATGGGCAACCATTTTATATCAGATTGAAGAAGTTATTCTGCTGACTGATCAACTCTTTCGGATTTTTCCATCATATTTCAGACTTCAAGTGTTTCTGTCTCTCGAGCATCACATCTCTTTATTCTTCAAAACCAATAATACATGAACACAATTACTGTTTTGTACATGAAGACAATTACTGTTTTGTAATTGTGAGAAAAATGTTTCGGACAACCAAATTTCCTTGTGGACAACTGAAATTAGTGAAATGGTTGTCCAAAAGACAACCACAATTTTTTCTGAAAATCAAGCCTGATATTCTTTATACAAATTTAACTGGTTTATGAGTGAGTAGTGAGTGGTTCAATTGGGTTTTCAAAAATTTGTGGCCAGACACTTTTTAAAATTATGCAAAAAACCTTCAAAAGTCAGGACACAGGACACCACAAAATTCCAAATTTTAACTTTTCCCATAACTATTAGATATGAAACTTGACTATGGGAACAAAAAGCATTCTCATTTGGTAGAAACCCTTTAACACTCTCATTAAATTATCAAAACTAACTCCATGAGCCCCTTTTATGTAGGCCCTTGTGCAGTAAGTACTGGGAGGGAGCTTCATAGTACCCACTACCCAATACCAAATATCATGTTGCCTGCTTTTATAACTGGTGAGATTGCTGCACAGGTCGGCAAGGGAACATGGCCTTAAGGGCAGCTGGGTCAGCACAATTGTATGTGAAAGAAATTATATAACTCTTTGCAAGCTTAATTGTCATTTAATAATTTTAAGAAGTTGTTTGCCTGTTTGTACCTGTTCAGAGTATGTAAAATATATGACGCCGGCCATACAGAAGTCGCCTAGTAGGCAATGCAACCTTCATCCTGATGTGCTGTATAACAGTGTAAAAACTCTAGCAAAGTACATTATGGAATCAGTGTCATTCTCCTATGAATGAAGTTCTCCACTAAAGAGATGTTGGCCCTTGAAAAGTCCTGAGTTTTCTTCTCGCTCTCTATATTTTTCCACAACAAATTTCAAAAGACAAAAACAATTTTTAAGTTTTTTAACCCTGAAATTAATCCAGCCACAGAGCCACAACTGGAAAAAAAGGCCACGGCCCTCCTGACTTCAAACCAATGGGTTAGAAACTGCCAGGCCGTAAAACTCCATCTAACTAACTAACTGACCAACTGACCAACCTCTTCACTCTGATACCTGCACAAGTTTGTAATGTATCATGATATTCCTTTTTTTTTAAATTGATCATCATTACTGACTATGCCCACATATTGTCAGTGAAATTTTTTCTTGATTCAGGACCCTCAAGAGACTGGATCAATAAGGAAACAAAAGTGAGATTTACCAAAGTTAGATCACAGGAGCCTTTCAAGCATTACAAAACCTGATACTAATCAATAACCTAGATGAAAGGATCTGATATAGTTCAACACCCTATAGTACAAGCTTCTCTGCTTCCAGGCCTGAAAAATACTGTACAAGCATGATGCCCAGTCAACTCAAGGTTCACCAGATCCAAGGTTGGACTGGACTGGACTCTGGAGAAGGTTGCATGGTAAAGTAGGGTAGTATTCGGGTTTGAAACAGAACAATCAGAATCAGGGACTAACTAAAGGTTAGTCTGAGGTGGGATTAAGATTTACCTAAGTAATTTGGTTGGGTTTTTTTGAAGGGTTAAAATGGGAAGGATCTTCAGTCTGGTGTCCTTTTGATCAAGAGAACTCCACTCTCCCTCTTAAACTTTGAAAACCCTGATGTCTACAGGCCTGAAGTGAAATTTTGAGGAGTGCCAGTGTGATTGCACACCTGCACACCATCACTTGCCTGAAACCACTGTGAGGAGTGTAGTTATTTACACATCTAGATGAAGAACCCTAACGCCTGCCAAAGTGAATATCGAACAAATTCCTTTGGAATGTTCATAAATATTCATAGCGATACGAGGCCTTGAGACTGGTTGAATGCTAGTGAATATTCACAAGAAGACAGCATCTGGTCCCATTGAAATCATACAGAAGCCAAAGCCACCTGCAGAGCTGGTTATGATGTCATTGTACAGTAATATCTACACCCTGGTAGAACCCACTAGCAATGCATACGTAGGTGGTTACGCAACTCAGTAATGACTGGACATCGCAGGTTTCAGTCCAGACTTCTCCTTTAGGACTAGGCCAACAAGAGTTAAAACGCTCACTCAAAACAACAGCGTGATTCATGAGAAAGTACATGAATAAGTCATAATAATGTAGTGGAGTTTACATCTAAAAATGGACGCAGTCCTGTTTGCCTTGGCGGATGATGATTTGGGAGGCTGAAAAACTGGAAAAAAGAGACTTCCCTTTGCAAAGGTAGGACTATACACATCTTCTAGCGGTAGCAATCTGTAGTTGTGCCTAGAAAGTAGACATACACGTATCACATAATTCACTGCCAATAATATGCACATGTTCAGGTGAATAGCATGGAACTGTAGCCTAGATGAACATGTTGGCAGGACTCTAGCCAGGTTCTGCTGGCCTCTCCTCTGGAAGTACCATTTTCCAACCACTCCACCGAGAGGAACCGGTGATTCCATGAAATGGACTATATTGCTACACTGGCAATCAATGCTGGAAGGAGGCTTTTTTTCTTTCAATATTTCCACTGTCTCATCTTCAAAGAGGACTTGCTAAGATATTTTTCAAGTTGACTCTCATTTCCTTTTGTCATGCTTCATTGTTTATCATTTGCCATTAGGCTAGGATAGCTTTGGTTAATGGTATAGCCTAATGAATTTCCCAACAGCAAGGTATAGCCTAGCATAGGCCTACTGTAGGCCTGAATGATGTGTTGTCAATAGTCCTTCAACAGGACTATGTGCTACGTCCACTTCGGTTTACTCCACACTAAAGTCATTGGGCAGAGTGCGCTACAAAACCAGCCGTTGCATTATCAGGACTTAAGAGGAACATTGAGCACAACATAAATAGCTCATTCATCAGCTAATTTTACCATTGCACTGGAATCAGTTAAATGTTTTTTATAGCTACAAAATAATATACATACATACATACAATTTCAAAAATTTGTTGTCTATTTCCAAAACTCGAAAAGAAAGATGGAAATTCTATCCTGCATGTAAACAAATTTTTTTAAAATACCTTCCCGGATTTTTTTAATGCATTACTAAATTTAATACATTTATCAAAATGTTATGTTAATAAGGTCATTTTATAAGTGGAAACTTAATGTATTCTGGGACATCAATAAGTGTAGTGAGTGAAACCCTCCCGTTGAGTGACCCTGCCTTGTTCATACGCCTCGAGGCGTATAATAAGGCAGGGTCACCTCGACAGAAGGGTTACCCTGACTACATGAAGTGATTGCACTGCATCATATGATTTACACTACAGTTACAGGCATTTCTAGACAACACACTCCGTGATAGAGTTGATTTTTAATTCCAAATTTAACCAACTTATTCGCCCGTTTGAAGAAAAGCCGATTGACATGCCAAGATGCAGTGTCAAAGATCATTCATGGCAAGTATGGTAATTATAGGTGCCTTTTTGAAGCTGTGAGGTAGTTGTAGAGTTGCGCACCAAGCTCAGCCTGGAAACGTCTTGATTTCAGGAGGCCTATGGGCAAGGACTGTGTTCGAAAGTAGGTCCTACTGTTAAGCGTAGTTCACAGTCCTGTTTAAGCACTAGTTGTCTTGAGCTTTGCAAACTGCTTCTCCTTCCTTTTCTTCATGGTTCAGGACAAATGCATGGAAAACTATCCGGTAGTGTAAGTAATGTGGGGCTTTGGGGGTCGGACAATGGGAACTACACTGGCAATTCTGAATGTTAAAGAACAAGAGCTGACCCTTTAAAAATCTAGGCCTACAGACTTTCATTAAAGACACTGAATAAAGTTCAAAGAGCCCAAAGATGTAGCAAGTAAAGTTAGAGCACACCACTACAGGCCTCATGCTAGCCTGTACTGTACAGTAACGTTAGTCATTGTAGGCGGTTACAGTTAGTTTCCGCCCTTGCTACTTTTCGCCTCAACACCGGTCTTTTCCGTCCCTTTTATTTTAAGCAGAAAACATCTTTTAAGGAGGCAAAAAGTAATGGGATGGAAAGTGATTTCAGTGGTATTTTTGTCAAATGAGGATTCCATCAACTTTTCCTTGATGTTTCAAACTTCATTGATGTCTTTTACTATTACGCCACACCCATTACTGCCATGTTGACGTCTTTCCAAGCAACATTCTCACTGTAGACTTCAGCATACTAATACGTACTTACGTTCAGGTATATGGTATTCAGTGCTGTGAACAATTGTTTACACAATCAGCATAAGCCTACCTACACACAAGCATCCTAGTTATACGTAAAAAAATACGAGTCTGTGACTAGACTCGCCGCTTGGAAAAAAGGTCATACAATTCATTCTTTTTGATGAGGATACTGAAAAAGTTTTAGGCCTATCCACAAATTTCATTGTTGTCTTGTACTTGGATTTGAAATTTGAAGTTAACAGTTATTTTTAACACATGTAAGTTCAAACATTACTTTCCGCCCTAAGATTTTTAGGGGCGGAAAGTAACTGGCGGCAACTACCGAGGGCAGAAACTAACGGACCCCATTGTAGGCTGGATCTGGATCTGGAAAAATACTGCACAACACTCCTGGTGGAGTCAAACGTGCAGGGTTGAGTGTGTGCATGTAGTTAGTCGTCCCGTCTGAGGATCCTCAAGGCTGCGCTCTTGAATTGCTTGGGGTCCTCGAGATCTGTAATGTTCTGGGGGAGCAGGTTCCAGTCTCTGACGGTCCGAGGAAAGAAACTGTATTTGTAGCAGTCCTTATTGGTTGCTATATTTATAAAGCTATTAGAATGGTGATGCCTAGAGGGCCGCCGGGCCAGTTGTAGGTTGTTGATTGGCAAGGCTAGGAGGCCCAATCTGGCTTTGTGAAGAATTGCTAGCCTGTTGGCAGTACGCCTGTTTTTGAGACTATCCCACCCTAGGTCGTTTAGCATTTCAGTCACACTACTATGGGGGGAATAGTCATTATAAACAAACCTAGCAGCCCTACGCTGAATTTGCTCAACCTTATTGGATAGGGAAGTGGTGTAGGGATCCCAAACAGAAGATGAATACTCCAATAAAGGCCTAACAAGTGTGAGATAGGCATTAGCTTTGACACTCCTGGGGCAGGAGTATAAATTTCTTTTAATAAAAGCCAAAGACCTATTTGCTGACGAAGTGATACGATTAATATGTCTATTCCAGGTAAGGGTATTAGAGATGTCAACTCCCAGATAAGTGTGGCAATCGGCAGACTCCAGGGTATCGTTATCTAGAGTATAATTAAAAAACTTGGGTTTCCTTGAGTGAGTAATCCTCATAGAAAAGCACTTCTTGGTATTAAAGTGCATTTGCCATTTATTTTGCCACTCAGAAAGGGTGTTTAGATCATTTTGGAGCTGAACCTGGTCAAGATTATTCTTTATCTGCCTATAAATTACACAGTCGTCAGCAAAAAGTCTTACTTCAGAAGAGATATTATCAGGCAGGTCATTAATATAAACTAAAAACAATAGGGGACCCAAGACTGTACCTTGGGGAACACCAGAGATAACATCCACCCAATCAGAAAAATCACCACTCACTACGACTCTCTGCTTCCAGGACTTAAGAAAATTAGCAATCCAGTTAAGGGTGTTGCCTCTAATACCATAGTTTTGTAATTTACAAAGCAGACGGTTATGAGGAACCATATCAAAAGCCTTAGAAAAATCCATGATAATCATGTCAGACTGGGATCTAAGATCTAGAGACCGCACTAGGTCATTGGTTGTTAAGATCAATTGAGATTCACAAGAATGGCGTTGTCTGAAGCCATGCTGCCTGTTCGTGATAACTGAGTGGTTATCAAAGTGATGCATAATATGAGAATGTATAATGTGTTCCAGGACCTTGCAACAAATCGAGGTAAGAGAGACCGGCCTATAGTTTGAGGCTAGGGAACGGTCACCTTTTTTGAAGATAGGACTAACATTGGCACATAACCAAGAGGGAGGTAAATGACCAGTGTCCAGTGATTTTTGAAAAATGAAGCAGAGGGCAGGAGCAACCTCCTCAGCGGCCAATTTCAGAACATGAGCCGGTATACCGTCAGGACCTGTAGCTTTGTTTGGGTTCAACTCCTTGAGCAACTTCACAACACCATCTAAGGATATCTCAATATCAGACATGGTGGATATGGTGTTCGCTTCAACTGGAGGTAAGGTGACATTCTCACGGGTGAAAACCTTTTGGAACTGCTCATTTAAGATGTTAGCCTTCTGCATGTTGTCCGAGACCAGTATCCCATCAGATTTCAGGGAAGGGATACCAACACTATCACATCTTAGGTTTTTAATAAAGGACCAGAAACGTAGGCTATCAATAATGTAGGCTAGGTAGGCATAGTCACTGAACGTGACCATATAATCTGCTCCTTGTAGTCACTCCTTACTACGGTCACTGGCCTACATGTACAAAGGTAACAACGTTTTAAGCCAAAACAACAAACCGAGGTCTAATTATGATGGTATGGTTCATAGAACAGATTTGACTTAATATAATGATTTTGAACATTCTTAAATACCACTTATACCTTCTGGAATGTTTAATACCAATAAATTCATAGCAAAATGCAGGAAAAATGTGGTGCCATCCTTCGCAGTAACATCGACATCTTGTTCGTCTGCTACTGTGTTGCATGATGGGAAGGACTTCCGCTAAACAAGCTGGCAAAGACCAATTAGTAAGCGCGCTACTTGTACTCCATA
>CM074198.1:9455112-9587386 GCA_037179385.1 Holothuria scabra
AACCTAATTATGCAACATTTTAGTCTCGAAATATATTGAAAGAAACATGGAAGAGAAAGAGGAAGAAATTTGTGAAATTTAGTGGTTCTTTCCTATAAAAGTTTAGGAGGCGACTACTTCTTTAAAAAACATGGCAACCTTTCGACGGACTCAAATGCTGCGCTGAATTCTATAGTACCTGAAAGATCAGGTCGTTCCCCGAAATATACAGTACATGCCGGCCGCCTGATACAATCCAGTTAGTATGACCATGGAAGTACCACCATGGTCATACTGGTGGTATGACAACAGCAAAAAACATCACAATACATGTACGGTGTATACTTCTTAAAATAACAAATTCCTGTTCTGTGTATAAAGTAGAGAGTCCTAGTGAGGAACGCAGTGGTGAAAGCTCTGGTATTTAAAGGCATTGTTTCCATCATCCCAAAGCAGTTCCAATTTCTCCCAACCGTCTTACTCTAGCCCCTCCCACATTTATCTAAAACTCATTCTTTATCCAGACACAGTCCTAGTTTATTGCTTCATGGCTTGTCCCCGAGTGGCCATACAAGTCCATAATGTGTGAAAATCAAGACACTCTCAGTGCCCACGCTGTGTAATTGAGCTATGATGCATTATTTGAATGTGATGCCATCAAAGAGCTGTACCAATTGAGAGTTTTGATATATGTATACTGAAACTGTGGTTTGGGGTGACGAATGACTGCCTTTGAAAATTTCTTACCCGACCGAAAAAATGCCATGCCAAAGGGGCCTGCGTTTATTCCTTCTGAAGTGCATGTGAAGTACTACCTTCCAGAATTACGGTACTTCCATGTATGAAGAGGTGTGCCTGTGCATGTAAGTACCTCGGAAGCTTTGCGATTTGATGGGTTCTAAAATTGCCAATTATTATTCATACGTTATAAGTTCACTTATGTATTGTTAACTGTGTGCTGGATACTTTTCTGGGAAAGCACTGTTTTAGGCGTGTAGAACTACCACATTTGGGCCAACTCTTTGGTGGGGAGTGTGTAGGATACCAGTGGTCTATATTGCCGGTGAAATGTATCTGCTGTTTGCTTAATTAATATTTGCCAAGGCTAATATAGGAATACAGAGAATAGAACATTTAAACTTGTTTTTCTTCTCCCCCTCTTAGTGGCGGCACTCGTAGCGGCGTCTGGGAAAGTGTCCCGGCAGGGTGTCGATGTTAGCTCAAACTTTATGCCTTAACACACCAAGAATCCACACCTTGGTTTTCCCTCCTGGGATTTACACTCTCCTCCACAACTTCATGGTCTGGCTACAGAGGCGTTAATACCGCAATCCCCTCTCAATTCCCTCTTTTCCCCTTTTCTCTTTTTCTCTTTTTTTCTTTTTCTTCACCATCATTTGGGGAGGCGATCACCCCATTTGGCCCCTTGGTTGCGCCGCTGCTTTCATGATATGTTTTGAAGTTACATATATTTGCCCTCCATCTCACATTTTAATTCGGATTGACTCTGTCCAGCTGTCTTGTCACCACTACCGCACCGTAAAAAGAACACGTTATGAGGTTGGAGAAATAAAAAAAAAAATAAGCGCATTCAATGAGTGAACGCTTAAAGGGGCTCAATGAGGTGATATCGATTATATTGTGATGAGTTTGAAAGAAATCAATGCATGATTATGCTTTTAATAAGCCTGATTACTCATGTGTGCGCTCCTTTATTTACCAAAAAATGTAAACAATTGTAGTTTTTATGTACAGGGATTGCATATGATTTACACTCAATGGTGAAAAGTGTCTGTTCACCAATTTGAAATACATGTATTAAATCTTTAATGATCCTATCATTGGCACTATCATTAACTAGAGTCAGATGTTTAGAATCTCTTAGTTTGACTATTAAGCATCAAGTTAAGAGTAAAACTCAGCATGTGTGACGGAAATTATGAATTTTGTGGGCAAACTTAATGAGCCCCGATAACACCTGATAAGCAATGTCAACAAAAGCGCACACCGTAACCACATCTAAATGTTTTTTATGTAAATGTTAATTTTCGTTAATTTATAACAACATGGTGCTTACAGATATCATGAAATAAAATCATTAACGTGTTTACAAGATGGCGTCTTGACTATAACTCTAGTTCCATGTTCCTGACACTTGCTTGGGCATTTCTGTCTTCTATCCAAGTGTTATTGCCTAAGTACGAAAAAATTGTGTGCATGCATTAAAAAATGATGATTAACTCATCAAATGAAACACTGTACTTTGCATGAAGTGTATATATAGCCAGGGATCGATCACCCATGGCAAAACATCCGCTATAAGTAAAAGGCGCGTCTTTGGTAACCGTAACTTGTTAAAGAAATATTTATTAGTTTTCTGATATTCATCGTGGCGGGTAATTGATAATGGTAACATCAATCATAACAACGAAAGCTCTTTGAGAACTCATATTTCTCCTGAGCTCGCAGAAGCGAAACACCTGTCATTCTGAAATGCTGACCCGAGATCAGGTCAACTGCGTGGTGTACGTATTACCATGGCAATAGTTTAATTTTGCTGAACTATTTATGTTCGTAAAAAAGTAGCCTGATTAGAGTCTGCAGACAGGATTCATGAGGTGAACCGCGGAGCTTTCAATGTAGGTTACTATACAGACAGCCAGTTAATAGCCTAATGCAAGGCAGCAGTTTTCGAAAAAAATCACAGGGAGACAAGGTCCATAGCATATGAATTTCGAAGGGTTTAGGCCGGGCTCTATAACCTAATGGTTTGATCAGGGAACTAAGAGTTAGCAGCTCCCTGGTTTGATAGCCATGAAGACAACTGCAAACTGCAGAGCATCAAATAATTTCATTTCCATTCCTTAAATTATTTAACAGGGAGCTGCCACGAACTCCGGATTTTAATATGCAAATCACCGCATGGGAAGACACAACAGTGTTACAAGTACAACAGCCTCGCAGTCAGGGTTGAACTAATGTACAGGGCAAAGCGTACTTGAAAATATATTAAGGGTTCCTCTGATACATTTCGGTACGAATACACCTTATACATTTATTAGATTCTAAGATACAAATTCTTTAATCAAAGAATTGACGTAACCCCCTCCCCCCGTGGAAATACACAGTCAGCAAGTCACTCTTAACTTATTTTGAGAAAAATAGGCAAATCCCAGGTTATCTTTATGTTCTTTGGTGCCATTCATACTAGGACTAGATATTCAAGGTAAACTAAGCAGTTATTCCTTGTTCATGAGAAGGTTGCAAGGACGGCGTCGTACACCGACAAATATAATTCCAGGTATATAGACTTAACTAGGAGTTGTCACTCCAAAAATATCACAGTTCGACACCAATTGAGCTTAGGTTTAAGTTAGCTAGCTAGTTAGATGAGGTTTAACGGTTCAGTTTTCAAACAATTGGCCAGTCAAGTCGAGGTGCCCACGGACTTTTTCCAGCCGTGGCTCACTGGCTTGTTCCCCATACTTCATTGCATTTCGCACAAGGAAAGTAGTTTCCATTATTTTTTAAGTCCCAACCTTTTTCAAGAAGGTTTCAGAGGTCCAAAGGAAATACAAACAGGGGGTTTGGTTTAGGTGCACGTGTAGAACAAAATTTTTAGTGAGTCCTATACATCATTGGAAAGGTCACATTTCGAGGATTCTATACAGCTTAGGCCCATTGTTTTGACAAATTATGGTAATTAGTAATGCAAATATATGCATATTTACTAATGAATTTGGTCATGAAACCGGCCTGGAATTGAACCCGAGACCTCACCGTGCGAAGGGAATGCTAGGTTGAAAGGCCTGAACTGAATGCATAGTATGGGTTGGGACGATCTCTGTGAATCACTATAAGAAGCGCACTCCGAAGCTGAGTAAATAAAATATCGAAACAGTATTTAAAAAACAGTATTAAAAATGAAAAAGAATTCGGTTCATCACAGGTGCTTTCTTTATTCCTCAGGCTGAAACTGAGGTCAAAGGTGCTGTACGGTAACGAGATTTGCAGGAACGATGATCACACCTACGTTAAAACTGTTTGGAAATTTTACTGTATCTAAACGGGGGGGGCTCCAGGATTTCCTCAACAGGGGAGGGGGGAAGCTCCCCGACAGGAGAAAAACAACATACCAAATATTGAAGTAGTTTGCCTCTGCCTTAATTACTGGTGAACACCGATCTAGTGAAAGCCTTAATTGTACTTGAGAGTACCTTTCCCAAGGTACACAAATGTCACCCAATCAACTTTCTGTAGTTTCGCTTGCAGAGAGACGCCATTTTCACTGATATTTTAGGAAAAATTTAACGTAGAGAAATGATTTTGACGCAATTACAACATAAAAACACCTTTTCCAGTTGAAGATGGATGAAAATGGCAAAATTACAATAAATGTCATTTTTCTTTTTAACGTCCGTTACAAACTCCCGCCAATGTGAACTTTTCATCCCAATGTCTCCTCGGCTTCCTTGCTTTCGTCAGTTTTTAGGCTAAGCAAAGCAGACAGGCAGGGGTTGACCTCAAACACGTCTATAAATAACTCACCATAACGATATTGACAGTTTGTGTTGCATGCAATACCGGTACTTTTTGTGCACAGTACGTGGGATATGTTTATAACTTTATGCTGTTATGGAATTATCACTTGTTATGGAATTATCACTTCTGGGGTGCCGGCAGGTACGGCTGAAACTTGTATTATCAAGGAAGTTGAAGCTGTTTAGTATTATTCTTTTACTGCTTATAATGTTTGTCATTGTTTTGTGGCCCTATATATGTCCCGCCAGCTCCCTTGTCCATGTTTGTGATGCACAAGCCTGTGCAGGATATTGCCTTTTTTAGTATATTAGAACTCATTTGTCAGTTTAGCATAAATTAAGTATTATTACGTCACTAGTTTGAAGCAAGAGGCTGGGCGCCGCCATACCGGCAACTTGACCGTCGGGCCGCTATCTCTCACCCCTCCGTCCTTGAATTGACCCAATTTCGTCGTGGAGCCTTAACTTGCGCTAACGATAAAAGATGCGATTAACTTCAATCTGTCTTGATTTTGATTTTACGAAAAGAGCAGACTCTGCAAGGAAACCATCAAAATTCCAATTTTTCAACAAAAATGCAAAATTTTCAATAAACTTCTACAATATTAGCTCCCGGTTTTGTAAAAATTGTGAAAAGAAAGCCCCAAAGTTTTCCAATGTCCTCTGAAGAGCGTTTCTACGTACGACAAAATATGAAACCTCACCAACCTTCAGTTTTTCCTTTATTCTTCAATTAAGACCCCATATTTTTTAATTCTTCTTTACAAATAAACCCATTTTTAACACATTTTATGCCATAATTTCATAGTTTCGTTAATAAAAATTTCAAAATTTTCAAATTAAAAGGAAGTCAAAAAATTTGGGGGAAAATTTCCAAAAGTATCAATTCAGTCAATTATGGAGTAACATTTTGAAAATAAAAGAACCACGAGCATTCATATGCTCCCGCTAAATCTTGAATCTTAACTTGTTTAATATAACCACTGAATGGAATGCCGCCGGGTATTCTAATTCCGAAGCTACGAAGTAATACAACATTCATTCCTATACCCCTGCGACTCAACCTGTGGCCTGTATGTGCGGCCTTAAGTTACAAAGCGAAGTCATTTTTGAATGCTATGTTCACCACAGGGTGAGCATAAACATTCGTTTTCCAGGCAGACAATAATTGTAAATACTCAGGAACACGCGCTTAGTATTCACAAAGCTGGCTACTGATTCTTCGATCTTTCTGAAAGATACTTCCAAATATTGTTGCAGGATTCGTTTTACATAGTCCTCCTTTAGAAGCAAGAGAAATCCATTCGATGACAATAATCTAGTGACTCATTTGTTTCCTCTTTTACATGCGGGAAAATCCAATTTTTGACAGCTCTAATTGAACCTTAGTGAAAATAGGAAAGGTCGCACGGGCGCATACCACTTGTGAAAAATTGCTCCCCTAAGTCGATAGAAGGTAACAGGTCAGGGCAGTCACTAACAACATTTCAAGAGGTCTGTGCATGGAGAAAAAAACGGATGTAATAGAAGAACACGAATGAATTCAACTTACTGGGTGCAACCTATAGGTAGTAGGCTATAGTTTTAAAGCTACGGTAACTTTCACTGAAGTCAGTGAAACCAGGCGGTCACAGAGAACGGATGCAACAGAATCCCTTTTCAGCGTCGGAGCTACGGGAGAAGAGAGGGGTCGAAAGGGGATTTGCCCGGCGGATTTTTTCCTTCCCCTCCCCGCCCAGGTTAGATGATTCTGGAGTTAGGTTAACCAAAAAGATGAGAATGAGCTAGGCCTATACCACTCTTGAAACGTAATTTTTCATCCAGAGAAATGCTAAAATCGCAGAGCTTCCGGGACTTTGCTTTGGATCCCCATCTGCAGGAGTTGTGGCTACAAGTTAAGGCTCGGTCGCGCACTGTGCACGAAAAAATTTGCCGGAATATCTTTCTTTGCTCCATCCCCCCCCCCCACCCGACCTAATCGTCACTTTCTGACCCCGCTATACTGCTTTTAAACCATATTAGTTGAAAGGAATCACTCTGATATGAAAGGCACAAGAAAATAATACCCGTATGGACCTAAAATTTCTGATACAGAATGGGGTTGTGTTCACCAAAGACGACAGAAACTCGAAACCGTGGTATATGCTACAGGGGAAAGGCATAAACGGACTCGACGCCGTGACTTTGAGACTGTCGGCATGTCGTGTGTCGCGCCAAGGGAGCATGTACGATGCCGCGTCTTCCCAAACTCCTTACCTTTGAGAAATTTTTGTTCAGTTAAGGAGGCGAAATCGGACGTGCTTTGGGTGTAAAAACTTTGTAACTTAAATGATGTTTCAGAGATGGAGTGCAAACCATGACGAATTCGCGCGTAAAATACTGAACTTGCATTACCTGTGATTTCCGTGACAAAACTTGCATTGTGTAAGGAAAATTTCTGCATACAATTTTTCCAATATACTAAGGCGTTTGAGACGGGGAGGAGTCGCGGTGACCAGACTCCCGCCCCCAACAAATTTTGGCAAACTTTAAAATTCGGAAAGGAATGTGGGACAATTTCGGACAGACATTGAGATACAAAAACTGAATTCTGATATTATTTTAGTTACAAGAATAACTTCCAAGCGTGCTCGGAATCGTAAAAAACGATTTGCTCGAAAAAGGGGGAAAACACATTCAGGGTAAAATTTTCATGAAAAGTTAGCAAGATTGCAAGACTTGGCTACACTCTAAAAACATCCTGGTTAAGTCCTGGTTAATTTAACCAGGACGGGGTCAACGATTACCCATACACTTCCTGGTTAAAAAGAAAGAAAAAAAAGGAACTGTATGTAAAATTATTGCCCTCCGTCGATTCTGGTTAAATTTAACCAGGATGTTTTTAGAGTGTACACAGTCGGCAGGCAAAGGAAAAGAGTTATTATTCGTGAGTTTTTCTTCAGAGTCAACACAATGCCCAATTTGGTCAATCCAAATCCTTTCAGACATTTATTCAAATAAATAAAAAGTATTGTTTTTAACATTTTCATGAAAAACACTAAAGATCATATAATAAAGCGACGCCCTAGGGAAGTCAATGGCCTAAAAGAAACAATGATTCCTAAGCCATCTCAGGCAGGTTTTCAGTCTTGCGCGACACTATGCCCAAAGTGACCATTAAATCTGAATTGCCCTTTGGACGTTTGGCTAATATGGTTTACAGGTCTATTGATGGCTAAGCAAAATTTTCAAAAAAAAAAAATAAAGAATTACGAATATTTGTGACAAATTCAGGCGGCTTACTCTAAAATCTTCCCTCAGTTCTACTTCATAAGTATTGAAAGCAGTCTTAAAAATCGTCCGCCGAAATTGTAAAATATTTCTCCGAAAACTCCTATACTCTAAAAACTTCCGGTTGAATTTGAACTGGACAAGGATCAAATGGGCACTACACCTAAAAAAGTTTAAATATTTGACTATTTTGAAACCGAGCCTATACGAGTGTCTCAATCCTTTCAAGACATTTTCTGAAAAATAACAACGCATTATTGTGAAATTTTCGTGGAAAATTAACACGATTTAAAACACTGAGACTCGTTGGGAAAGCTTGTAAAACCGCTATTTGTCAGCGTCACTTCATAGTCTTGGTCAACACTTTGCCGGAAATTGTACGGGAAGACAGGAGTGGACAGGTGTAGGCCTATGTTTGTACTAAACATTTTGCCCCCCAAATATATGGTAGAGGTACATTTTATGTGGTAATTTTCTACTTTCAATGCTAATCTGCCCATTTTTGTTAAAGTGAGCACGTTATTGCAACAGAAAATTCAAAGGAAAAACTAATAAGATGTATTCACAAGCCTAAAGGGAATGCCATTTCCGGCCATCTGAGGTGTCACAGTTTTTCAAAAATTTCAAAAACTCATGGTGACTCTGTGGCCTACCTTTACGCAGGTTTCTTATAACAAATAACCCTCGGCCTCTGATGTACCATGTAAAACCTTTGCGAACGAGAGTGGGGTGGGGAGGAAGGGGAATTTTCATTGAGTAAATGTGGTCATTTGCCCCCTCTTCCCGATAAGTGACCCCCAGATATTGGCCACTGATGAGGGCAGTACGTAGACTTACAATAAAATGAGTACCCCAACGAATTTCAGTATTCAATAGTACTTTTCTAATTTTGCTCATATGTACTGCAGATTCTTCAATAAACACAGACCAAACAATAAGCTAACGAATTTCTACCAAAATTCTCAAGTTTTCTTCAAAACAAGCCCCGTTGTGTTAAATATTTGTAGAAAAGAAGCCCAAAGTATCGGGGCACTACACTTGAAATTCTACCACTAGTCGCGTCCAACCAGGACTGCCTTATCACCTTTACGGGGCTTTGAAATGCTGCCCCTCCCCCATCGTGCGGACCCTGGCGTAACCCATGGCTTGTTGGACTCAACAACAGCACTGAATATGTAACAGAGTCATTACTATATCTTTATGTTCGAACAGATATGGAGTTTGTCGTTATGGATAATATAACTAATTCGAATCATTTTGAATCATTATTTGTGAAAATTAAAACGGCGGTTTGTAAAACAATTATTACTGGAGTTATTTACCGACCTCCAAGGGAAGATGTTTATGAATTTATTCTTGAATTTAATAGTATTTTAAATACCTTAAATAATAATCGCAGTGTTTGTTTTATTGCAGGGGATTTCAATGTTAATCTACTGTCTGGACAAAAGGCGGACTTACTTAAAAATACATTATTATCATTCTCATTCTATCCTGTAATTGATAAACCCACTAGGGTGACAGAAGTATCGGAAACACTTATTGATAACATATTTACATATATTAATTTCGCAACTAGATCTACCATCATTAGAACTGATTTATCTGACCATTATCCCATTGCTATTATTTGTGAACATTTAAGTCCGTGTAGAAGGAATATCACTAGGCCTGTTATTTTTAAGCGTGATACTAGTACTTCTAAAATATTGAATATGAAACTGGAATTAGATTCTACTGATTGACATGATATTTTGTGTAACAATGACGCTCAGTCTGCTTTTACTAAATTTAATAATAAACTTTGTGATATTTTCCAAAGAAACTGTCCTATGCGTCAAATTAAGTGTAAAAAAAATTTACAGAAATCACCTTGGATTACCTCTGGTATTTTAAAGTCCATTCGCAAGAAAAATGTATTGTATTGTGCGTATAAGCGAAGCCCCACAGAACAGAATTTACTGCATTATCGCAATTTTAAGAACAGATTAACTGCGGTAATTCGAAATGCCAAGAAATCGTATTACTATGAGTACTTTAGTAAAAATAAAAATAACAGTAAGAAGATTTGGTCTGGTATTAATGGGATACTGAACAGAGGGGTGGCAACACTAATGCGACTGGAATCAAGTTGAGAATTTAGATACAAATGATGATTCGAATAACCTGCAAAATTTTGCTAATGATTTTAATAATTTCTTCACATCTGTAGGCGAAAATCTAGCTTCTAAAATAGATGTAACGTACTATAACTGCAATTGTTATCTCAATGATATTAGTGTTTTAGATACCTTTATTTTACACCTAGTGAGTCATGAGGAAGTGGTTAGTACTATATTGAAACTTCAAAGTGGGAAATCCCCAGGGTATGATGGCCTTACCAATGATATTTTAAAACAGATACATGGCCATATTATTGATCCTCTTACTCATATTTTGAATTTCATATTTTGAAATTCATACTCACGTTTCTTGTAAATATTATTACGTATTGTATCATAATAATAATGATAATGAATGTACGTTTGCATGTAGTACAGTTGAAAAAATAAAACAATAAAACAATATATATATATAAATATATATATATATATATGGCATTACTTTTCATGCTGTTTATATTCTTTTGGCCTATTTTCAAATAATCACAACTTGCGTTATGTATGTTGAGATGTATATTGCAAATTACAAAAAATCGACATAAACATCCCGCTTTGCCATTTCTTAGCCCCTTCCCCTACCCTCATTCTTCTTTAGTCTTTCTTCTTTTATAAATTTCACAACTTTTTACGGACTGCCCGCTTTTCAACTCTACCTTCAGGACTGGAAATTATACATGGCTGTATGGTGAACCTCAATCCCGACTCTGGTTCAAGTCCTTGAGCCTCCTGCAACCCATCGTCACACAGGCCTAATATTACATAAATAAAAAGTCCGACTATTTGGTTAGGTTTTGTTACTGCATCTCTGTTTCAAAACACGTGCTTGCACCCCCGACCACTAACATAACCCCTATTCTAACACTTTTTCATTTGTTTAAAGTTCAGACCTCGAACAGAACAGACGCCATCTCCCGTTTTCTTTTAGCTAATCGTATATGTAGCTCAGACAGTCAGAGACTGATCAGATTTTCATAGTTTTATAGTTCTATGTGAATGGTTCCAACTCTTCCACCTGGTAGAGGATCTCTCGCTCTTTTCTTAGTAAAACAAATTAAGGAAAAAATAACTTTGATGCCTAAAACGGCTAATTTCAACATTCTCCGGGGCTCTTCGGACCCAGTCGCGGATTAAATATTGCAAAAGTTGCAATTAACTAGCATGTTTGAAATCGCTTCACGATTAATCAGTGGTATCACTAAGGGACATAATGGACACTAGCAGTTTTCCGTCAGTCATAACATTCCAATGCCCCCTTCCTAACCCCCTCCATCAGTTCCGAACCTTGATTTTAAGTGTGAAGCGTACATACTTAGGCATAAAATTATTCATAAAACGTTAGTTACAAAGATCTCGAGACTTGGGTAACCATAAGGAAGCTGGAACATTTGGAATTGGGTGCATAGACATAAAGCTGACAAAATAATTTTAGCAAGCAGGACTATATGAAATTGACTTATAGCCTATACCAACACAGTACCAACCATGAATACATGTCAAGGACCCTCCCTCCCATCGTCATTGTTATGGTTATGGACTACCACTTGAGTGTTTAAAATTACTTCGAGCAGTGATCAGAACAAATCTTCAAAATGATTTCGGTATTCTAGCTATCCACTATTAAAGTGAGAACGATATGTTCGTGAATTTACAGGCAACACGCTGACATAAATATGCACCACACGGGCTTCCTTACAGATGCACTTTCTTCCGTATCTTGAAGTACTCTTTTTCACTAGCGAAGGTTTTAGTAGCTAGCTCATTGCTGCCACAGGCATGCGTAGTGGACTACGGAGCTTTTAAGGTGTAATGTAATAGACCTTATATCTGAACTAATTTGTCTATCTTGTGAAGTAACGTAGGTCTATCGTCCTTTTTAACATTGGCTCCCAGATACTTTAATGCGTTAGTGTAGTATATTAGAAGAACTGTATATTAAGTGTCTTTATATTTTAGCATTTTTATGAGAAGGATATTGATATTGAGATTTTGATGATGACGACGACGACGACGACGATGATGATGATGAAGATGATAATGTTTGATATTTCAACAAATATCTCAGTTAGAGAAAAATATCTAAATTTCCACTAGCAAATACATTATTTCGGGGTGTAAATACTGCCACTGCCACAACGAGCTGGGGAGGGGTAAATATTTTAAATGTGGTCCTGTGAGAATCCTGATATGTCAATTTCTAGACCATAGTACTTATATATGCAGTCCACGTCGATTGAAAACGTTAGGATGGAAATGGAAACGTTTGTATGTTTAAAAGCGTAAGCAATTAAGAGATAAGGTTTACACGAATTTGGCAGAAGGGATCGCAGTGCTTGTGACCTCACATTTTTCATATACTTCGGGGAGCCTCTTTGTTCTCATCCCTCTATTATGTTAGGACAGAATTCACCGCAGCTGTTATTATTTTCCATGTTTAGGAAGACGCAGTGTAGTTCAAACGATTATTTTAAACGGACAAGAAGTTGTGCTGAAGTCCGTCAATAACCTCAACAAGGAAAAGAAGAAAAGTTTCAAATAGTTCTTTAAGCTAAACATTTTTTAAAACAAGTTTTAGCAAATTCAGTATAGTTAAACAAGTTTTGAAATATTTTAGTATTTTTAGTATTTATTTCTTAGTAAAGGACTAAAGGATATCAGTTTTAATCAAACTTAATACTTAATAATATTTTTCAGGGACTTATTCAATTGGGTCAAATATTAGTCCATATTGTTGACTACGTGATTGGTCGATTCAGGCACTGTTACAGACTAATTTGTGTGCAGTGTTCTGCATGTCTCCACCGGGAGGCCAACCCTCCAACCTCTGGAAAATCCTAGAATGACACCATCCCTGACTAAGCCTGCTTGCGGGATTTAACCATACATCATTACTAATCATTTATGCACACCCTGGCGGCTTTGAAAAATTGAAGAATTCAGAAATTTGCCATTTTTGTGGAACCAGTCTACTGTGTGGTTTTGACAACTTATGAAATTCCGAACTTCCAATTTCTCTCCAAAAAAGCGCCATATATTTGACATGTTTTGCTTCAAAAGAGCAACATTTTTCGCCCGTGCAAATTGCAATTCTTAAGCAGAGATGCTCGCTTATACCTTCAATTTGGTAAACTTATCCGAGCTCTGGAGGTGAGAAAATCCGAAACCAGATCATCAAGTAGCACCAGTAACTACAGTGCTATTTTTATAAATTTTCTTCATAAAACTCCAAAATTTCTCCAACCCTCTTGACTTAAAAAAATATTCGCCAGAGAACCTCATTCTGTAGGCGTTGGAAAACATTATGAAGCAACAACGATGTTTGGTTGCCGCTCAGTCTCAGATATTCCAATAGGATATGTCCTTCAGTAAACCCCATCTTTTCAAATTTCCTTACAAGAAACTCAGAATCCACACTTTTCTTCAATACAAGCTCCATATTTTCAAATATCTGAAGAAAGAAAATAATTTCAGCGCGCTTTGAGCGCCACAAGTTACATCCCTAGTACCGTGCTGCTCACACTTAAAATCGTAAAATTTAAATGTCTACCCACCCCTCCCCCTTCCCGTAGGAATGTGTAGCTACTCCGCTGTGGACACCTTACCAGGGCATGAGAAAAAATTTAGGCCAGATGTCTTCTACACTTTGAAAATTAATTCGACGTTCCTACCTGCATGGGTAGAACTACACTGAGATGCGATAAGCCTGTTTCGGATGTCAATATTTCATTTGAACAAAATTATTAGTCTTATGTGAATACGATGCAAGAATGTCCATAACTTTATCGATCTCTTCATGACACCTTAAAAACTCCGTAGAAGTCAAACGTACACTAATAACCTGCTTGCTGCTTGTTTCATATTTCTCCCATGCTCATTGTCTGCTCAACCGTCTAGGGTAGTACAGTACAGTTGTTTGGCCATTTTGGAATTGGAGATAATGCTTACATTCATTTCAGTGATGCAGGAGGGGACGGTGAGGACTCTAATGAGTGTTTGCGTGTATGGGTAAAAAATGCTTACTTATCATATTAGCTGTAAATAAAAACTGTTCCCACATTGTCGCAGGTTTTTAACCAGGGAAGGGGACGAGAAATGTATGCCGGCCGGGGATTTTCTATTTTCTTTGAGAACAGGCTTTAATCTGTACGATAAAATATGTAATCCCTCGGTGATGTACTTGACCTGGCTTTCAGGAAAGAAATCATTTCAAAATTACTCCAAAGAATTCTTTCTCTCAATATAAACTCCCACATTTTTAAATCTCCTAGAACAGAGTCTATCAGAATTTTTATGCGTTCAATGAAGATCCAATATTTTCAACAATAACCGAAAGTGTTCCTTGAAAACAAGCCAAAAACTTTTCATTACACATTCCATTCGACATCCTTCGTCTTTATCAGGGCTTGTCTGTTCTGTCCCTGTCAGGGAACTTGGCTCCTGTCGGACAAAGCCTGCTTTGCCATGCAAGGGCTGCATGTACAACATCGCTGTGTATTAATTTTACCAGGCTGGCGAAGAAGGGGCTATGCCAATGTTCCCCAAGGTTCGATGTTCCCGAGAATCTTAGGAACATCCTCACTTCTGGGAATATCGAACCTCGTGAATAACGAACCTTGTAATCATCTCCAAGTCATCGAGATATCATGAAAACGGGGAACATCGAACCTTGGGAACATTGGACCCAGGGAACACCGGGTAGACCCCTGTGAAGAAGGCTGCTTTCGGTATTAACATGTTATGAAGTCATGATTGCAAAGTACTTTTTTCCAACTTGTAGTATTGCTCTACTATTGCTGGACTGTCTTTCTATAACAGGGAAAACTGAATGAAATCACCAAAACTTGTTGGTAAACTAAAACGTGTTTTAAGGAGAAAAATACGAAGAGACAAAAACACGTGAGATATCCTTTGTTCTGGAACCCACCCCCGTTCCATGCCATTGTTCCTTGGCATATCAATAAATCCAGTTTTTCCCTCCCTTCATCCTCACGATAACATGTAGAATAACAACAACCCCTGTCGTCAGTCGACAATGATACTCAATTTTTCTCTTAAGAAAGACAGGTTTTTTTGTAATAAAAGAAACCAGAATTTGCAGGCTAAAAGAACCCTTAATTTTTCATCGAAAATTTTGCCTTCCTTACCATTAAGGAACTCACCGCCTCTGTCAGAGGTTTTGTGTTATTACCCCCACCGGTTCCCTGTCGGAGAGCTTGGTCCACTGTCGGTAACTCTGGTCTTACAAGACTGTCTACAAGACTGTCTACAAGTCTGTCTACAAGTCTACACTATTTTTACAGGTACAGAAACGAATCACAAATCTGTCTACCGTTAAGTGATGGTACATGTTCGAGAAAATTCGCATAGTCATATGCTCGGAGATATGGTCAAAATAACTTATGCCTCTTAATCCAAATGGTAACCGACATAATCGTTCACTCTACTTAATGAAGATAAAAGCCTTAACAACTAGGACATGGTTTTTTCTTCTGTTGGAAACCGTAATGACCTGTGTATGTTTGAATGTGTTTTGCGCATTAAAACTCAGTTAAAGAGATTTCTGAAATTTATGGGGATGTTGTAACTTCTTCTCATCAAATTAATGACACATTAACCATTGCCCCCGGAAAGCGAAATGATAAAAATTAACCTATTTCATTGCTGAGGGCACCAAAAATGTGACAGCCAACTGCTGTACAACGTGAAAGTAAGAAAAATATAAAAAGCTTATGATCAATCTTTATTTTCTCTCTATCAATTCAACTTGAAAGTGCCTTCTTTCACTAAGTTAATTAAAAGCTTGCAATGTCAATGTAGAAGGTTTCAGTATCCAATAATTTGTCTGAAAAGGCGTATTCCCCAAAAGAGAATAGCCTTCAAGTGCAGTGGACAGCACCCTTAGTTTGGGCCAACCAAAAAAGATATCACAAGCGACTTAAAAAGGGACTTGAGGAGTGTATAACTACTTTGTTCGAAGCTGTCCCAAAGATTACACCATTTGGGGTTTTAACCAGGTTTGTAGAACGAGTAACCCTTTTTGGGGCACACCCATACAAGAGTTTCAATGGCCCAGGAAGGGTGTCCAGTCCTCTTATCCCTTGCAAATTTTAAGCCTTTCTTGAGAGCCTAGATGCAAAATGGTGCGCAATTTTTGAGACTGGGAGAACTAATTTTGAACTCGAAGGTTTAGTTCAGTGGCGGAGCTGCCATATGGTCATATTATGCCCCCCCCCCCGACGGCCCAAGATCGTCTGCAGGCGCCCTTTTTAGGTTTTTTAAAGTACTTTACTCTTGCACCGTTATTGGCAAAAGATATAATTTAATAGCGTTGTTTTAAGGCACCGATAACAAAAAAATACTCAAACAGCCACCAGTAAAACGTATCTTCATGCTTTATACGCACTAATGAATGTTGTCGCTGTGCCAAGTTAATTCTTTCCACACCAAGCGTGTTTAAAGCTTACATAACGCACAGACTGACATTAAATTAACCCCCCAGGCCAATAAAAGATGTTGCAAAGGGCGCAACAATAATTGTAGCGCAAATAGGCCTCTTGCTGCCAGGGATAAATGTTAACATAGACAATAAAAAAGTTTATAAAGATACCAAAATAGCTTCCACAACATTTTTCAAAATCATTTGAAGAGAGCATTCAGATTAAAATAAAATAAAATAAATCTGTTATCAGAGTGATAATGGTTTAAGAGTTTTAATAAGCAGTTTTCATTTTGTTTTTCTTCAAGTGACCATTCTCATGATAAATGGCAAATGCTGACAATGCACGATAATCCCATGAAAATGATTGTTTCTGTACTTTCGTAGTCCCAAAAGCCAGAAAATCGCATCTAATAAACCTAATAGGTGTAGGGTACTATTATTTTTTTTATGAATTCGGTATCTAGAAGGCCAAGCAGACCTTTTGTCTTGGGCTATTTCTTGCAATGTACTTTATTAATGGCTATTTCAAAAAGGTCACAGGATGTAACTTACGTTACTTAATGTTTCTTCGTGTACTTATCGTGATTTCCAGATGCCAAAATTGTACATTTAACGGTGATTAATTTCCAAAACTCCCCCCCCCCCCGCCGTAAGATTGCTTGCTATTTAGCTCTAGCAGGTTTGTTTAGTCTTTTTCTTCACAAAGAAGCCCATTATTACATTAAAATCTTAAATCTACACCTGACAATAACACCAAATGTAATTACCGCCTTCATACTAGAATGTGAAAGAGAGGGATAGAAACATGGGCGTCCGCAGGTTGGGGCAGGGGGGGGGGACTTGTGGTCCCTTGAAAAATAAAAAACCTGAAAAAACGAAGGAAACAAAGAAAAAGACGAAGAAAAAATTAGCATCAGCAATTTTTTAACAGTTCACTCAGTGTTCCCCCTGTTTATATGCCGTAAACAGGCTTTAGAAATACCATTTCCAGCGATCTTAGTGGAATTTTGTACCTCCCCCTTCCCCCACCCGATTGATCTTCTGCGGAGGCCCATGGATAGAAAATTTAAACATGTTTTAATAGAAAACTTGCTGAAGAGAAATGGCAAAGTGTCTTCTACCAGGTGCGGAAAATCAAATGGAAGTCTGAAATGCCATGGCTTCGATCGTGCTAAGGCTCAGGGTATTCACTCCTTCGAAGCGCCCCTGTAGACCATTTTCGCCCCTCTGACCAAAATCCCTAGCTCCGCCACTGGTTTAGTTGTGGTGTTTTGGTGTAATATTTTTTATTCTTTAATGCAAAACGTTTTTACTCCCACATTCCCCACTCCTAGTGGTTACAGGTCTGGTGACTTAGTGAGAAATCTTGATGAATAGCTGTGTAGAGAAGTATCGTACTTTACAACTTCGCTTTTTCACTTCTTGGTGTTTCACCTATCAGCGAAGCCCTGCATATGGTTCCATAGGAAATTCTCTTCAAAGTAATAAGACAAATGTCATCAACCACGTGTTGGAAATTTTATTCGTGGCGAAGATATTTTTGTACAGATACTATATATGATCAGATTGACTATTCGGAGTCAAAACACATCTTTTTTATCTGTTTATTACGGATGCATATTTCTCCCAAGCTGTTCTTGGCCACCAACACTTTTGAAACGCCAATTTTACACATGTGCACTACGAGGGAGATTGTCCTTACAAATAGGGTATGTCTTTTGATCCAATCCAATCAACTATAGCATGCAGCCGACCTCTGTAGTGTCTTAAGGTTTTTCTTTTTGTTTAATTTAAGATATGCATGATGATGTAAGCTGCACAGGTTTATAGGATCATTACTTTATCATCACTGGTTACGGACACTATAAATAAGTCGAGGTTGCTTATGTGGACAAAATTCTATACCTTGAAGGCTTGACAGCCAAGACCTGCGGGGTCTTCGGTCGTGGAATGGCAGAGTGGTCTTTTCCAGTGACTGAGCCATAATGTGATTCACATGATCATTGGTTCAAATCCCGTGGGGATGTTCATGCAGGGGTTTCCTCAGGGTATCCTGTCTTTCACTGGCAACCCACTTGGCATTATGTTTGCCACTAAAATCAGTTGCCCACTTGACGAGGTTGTCGGACAAGAGCACCGTCGGGTGGTGCAGTTAACCAGTAGTCCACTTTTTCCTCCAGGCTTGTTTTGGTCTAGCCATCCAGTGAAAATTATGGGGCGGAAGTAAGTTAAATTCCTCAACACTCGGTTAAAAACCACTCTTTCATTTCTTGATTAAATTTTCCTCAATTCCTTTCCATTTTCTTTGCGGAAAATTGCGTATGCTAGAGTGCCCCAAATTGCGTTTTACAATTATCTTTTGAAATTGCAAACTTTTATTAAGGAGACACCACCCATCCGCCTGGCTAGCGATACCACTTCAGACCCTCTTCTGGAAAACCCTTGATCCGCCACTTCGATATGCTGTTTAAATTCTCCTAACACCCGTTAAAAATCCCGCCAAAGTGAACTTTTCAACACAATTTTCCCTTGGCACCCTCGCGTTCTTTTAGCGTCGGAGCAGTTGACTTTACAACCTTTCGTATTGGGATTTGTTCCTTTTGTTTATGCTTTCTGCTTCTGTATGGTGGTAAACCAGGGATGTTATAGCTCCCTGGTAAAACATACTAGAATAAAGAGCTTATCTGGCTAGATGTGCCAAAATTGTTTTGTTCACCCACCTTTGACACGTACTGCAGTCCTTAATGGAAAATTGCTTTAATTACTACTCGCCTCTTTTGTCAGTTTATATCAGTTAATGTGTAATTTAGACCTATAATCTCGTGGATAGGGTGGAAAAGATACATAGATACTGTAGCTAGCGAAACTTGCGTGACTCGATCTGACCCCAGTAACAATTTCAACCCCAGAGAGTTAGTTGATGGATAGTGCAGTGAATGGTACAGAAAAGTCCTCCAATATGGTTGCAAAATATGCAGACTGAACTCATAATAGGATACAAATGGATGTTACCAGGACGGGCACTATGGATGGAAGATCCTTTCTTTTTCAGTTTTAAAGAATTAGAAAGGGGAGAAAAGGAAATTATGCTTATGGATACGTGGTGGTTGGAAACATTTTACAAAGTGAAGCTAGGGTCACCCCACCCCTTTGGTCCCTCCTTATAAAAACAGCGATTCGCACTAATAATTAAAACAGTAATCCACCGACCAACTTTGGGAGATACATCCACGCCAATAAATAACGCACACTCGTGTGTAAATGCTTACGTCCTCATGCATTGACCCTTGCTCGGAGGAGCGAGGGGCAATGCACCCGCTTCTTAACCTCGTTCGTTTGCCAAGGTCGACGTTCGGCAGGCGGTGGGGTCCGCTTGTCTCGGTGCAAGGTGGTCAGGTGATAGTTAACCTGTAAATGTTTAATAAGCTGTACATAATGTTGTGTAAATAGCTCGAGTGTGGGATGTCGGGAGGGGATTAGGGTGTGGGGGTCGGGAGGGGATTGGCATGTGGGTGGTGTACATGTATGCCGCGAAGTTTCGTTTCCCAGCCCTTGTAAACCGGTATGTAAATAGTTAATAGTTCTGTTCTTGTTCTGACCATAAATTTGTGTTTGATTTAGCAGTTTGTAGGCCTAAATAGTTTTTCCGTTTATGTTTCTGCCCGGTCCGGTTTCAGTTGTTTTTGTCCGTAAGTGCCTTGTTTTGGTTCTAGTTTTTGTTTCTCCGTGCCCCTTTCTGTGTACGTAAAAGAACTCTTGCTCGAGCGGTATCCTCCACTTTATGTACTTTCCATGTTCAAGGATGTGCAATGTGACTCCAGGGGCAGGTAGGAAGTAATATCCCTTTGAAGATTGGTGCCGCCTTGAGTGGAGGAAATTTTTCGATTCCGTCGGCAGCCTAAATCCGTAGGATAACATATTATCGCAATCGCTGGTTGCCCAGACAATTATATGCATGATTTTGCTCATAGAAAGGGCGACTCTTTCGACACAGGAGCCATTCTTCTATTAAAATAGAACTATTCCCCTCATTTTTGTCATTTCCCTCATTTTTGTCATAAAAGTTTATTTTTTGAAGATTCATTCAATAAAACTCGAAATTTCATTTTTTTAACTAGATATGAAACAACCCAAAATTCCACAAGGCTCATCTTTGTCACAACTAAAAGCCTTGTTCGTGGCATCGGGTCATTGGTCCCCTGTAGGGCATTTGGAACTTTGCTTCCTGCTGTCGGGCAAATCTTGACACCGCTCTTCTGATTAAACTCCTGATATTTCAGTCACACACCTCCTTTCCTAGATGAAATAGTTGTATTCTGACCTCCTTGAGGAACTGATATTACGGTAGGGATGGGAGTGGGAGGTAAGTTTTACTTCAAGAATGTTTAACTTTAAATGGGGAAAACAAAAAGGGAGCAGCTCTATAACATAATAAAGCAAAACCTCTGTATTTGCATTGAAGTAGACCTATATGGAACATTTACTGAACGTCCTTGAGCATGTGCATAAAACTGCCAACAATTTTAAATAGATCAGCTGGGGAAAGAGGAGGTAATTTCCTCTTTATAAGTGTACAAGGATTTAGGTTGTCTGATGTGATGGAAGGTGCAGCAGAAGGTACAGTAGAAACAGTGAAATGATGGGACTATACTGTGTTTGATACATAACCCACCGATCTACTGCATTTGGAGTACTCAAAATGACACAACTTAGACAAACCATTACCTATATAGTAGTCCATAACAGCTCCTCAATCAAACATAGTTGTTGGACGTTAACCTGAATTGACTGTTCATTAAGAAAACGAACTTGCATTTTTCAGAACAATTTTCGGGTACCTATTACCTACATCAGTGACTTCCATGAAATGTTTGAAACAATGAACCCTGATGTTCGAAAAATATTCCAACAAGTTGATAAGGTACTCAGACTAATTCTTGTTACTCCAGCAAGTTAAACTATAGGGGCCTATAAGCCAATTTGTCTCCGACGTGGTGACTCACTTTGGGTAAGTAAGTCTCTACGGGACAGGGCTTGTTTTAGGCTAGTATGACTCACTTTTTATTTTCTGTGGGCCCTTTAGGAATTACCATGAAGCAATCAAGGCTTAACCATCTGCTGCTGCGCGATGTCCAAAGAAATGTTTTGAGAAATATGCCTGCCCAGTTTTTCAGAAATGGGCCTTTTTATGGCTTATAAGGAAATTCATAAAGCCGTATATGTATAGCCTATTTTAAAGTAATTCGCTCGACCTTCTAACCTTTGTCGAAAAGTATACGGGGAACTGAAATATAAGCCTACAGAACTGTCATCTTATAAAAAAAAAACTGAAAGTTCATTGAGAAATTTCTCTCCTTCTTTGGTAGTCTACGGTATGCTACTATTCTACTGAGTTGAATATGCATGAGTAGTATAAATGTTAAAAAAGTCTAAATATTTGCCCGAATTACCGAACCCCACCGTGCCCACCGTGCCCACCATACGCCACTTAAAGATGCGTTGATTATTTCCGCAATTGTAAAACTGTCCCCTCCTCACAAAAATCCACTGGGCTTCGCTTCTTTTTTTCCCAGAGCCAAAATAGTCTCTTAAGACCAGTCCCTAGTCATCTCCTGCCACTCTGAATGAGGACTTAACTATAATTCTAAAAAATAATAAGTGGTCTTGGATTCATTGCGTATTTTAATAATAAGTACTGAGATTGTAAAACATAGAAATTGGGAAATTAAAAAACAACAAAGCAACGGTACTGGAATATGTCCGTTCGTTCAGGGATCTGTCACTTTTGGGCATGACCTTCAAGAAGAGAAGCCTACATCTGGGTCAAACTGCCCGTGTCTGGTCGATAAACTAAACCCATATATAGCTACAAGTCAAAGTACTGGGACCGGCGTACGTTCACTTCAAACCTGAAGGGAGCTGCCCTTAGTAACACTGTCAGCTGCTGGCTTTCCTCAAATCGTCTTCGCGGTGAGATATGAAAGAATTATTACTTTATTTAGATTACAGACAAGGGAGTTGCTAACCGAACGTGACCTCCGTGAAAGGTCTAGTAATTCGTGTTTGAGAGTGAAAGTACTACATACAGTAGGCCCAGCTAGTTATCGTCGTTTGTTTTATAACAGAAGGATTAGTAACTCAGAGGAAAGAAGTTGAAACTGTATAGTTTTGTGACAACTACGAACCTATACATATGTGTTTATCTATTATAGCGGAATCGACAAGTTGAAGTTTAAATGGTAAGCAGGCAGTGTCCATAGACAGTTCTTCGGTGCGCCGTATGAAAGAGAAAATCTACAGGAAATAATGCTCTGGTTGGATGTCTTCCTATTTATTTTCACACCAGCTTGTCATGGAAATATCGTTGTTTGGAACTGGTTTTTCAGTGATGAACAAAAAGCCTGAATAGGCCTAAAGATCATAACATAGGCTCTTTGCCGGATCTTAACAACTTTAGAGAGGAACAAATGATAAAAAATAAATGCCGTAAAGAAGTGTTTCACCAACTTATGCGAATCATGATATTCTTCATAGTTCGGCAACCGCCAGTTTACTCTGTGTTAGATCTAGATCGATAAAGCCAACCTGTCATGGACGATGATTTGATTTAGCCGGCAATAGGCAACCAGGTCTACAAGGGCCCGCAAGAGTGAACTATCACGCAAGAGTCGGCACAACGACATTATAAATTTGAATTACTTTCAACTTCGAAGGTTAGCTCATATCTCTGATCTGGTTAACATGTTTCTCATCGATCAACAGAGACCGATGAAAGTATCTTGAGTGAGACGTTGTGGGTACAAATACGGGTTTATCTTCATTATTTCATTGACTATATAGCTGTATAGTGACTGTGCTATTTACGTGCTGAAAAACGGACACGGCCAGACGGTGAAAAGATTCATAATCCATGGCCGAAATCCCAAAAGACTGAATACCAACATTACCCTCATAAACGGAAACCAGTGGAACTATAATACCACTCCCGAAGAGCCACGTCAGTCCCTAAAAATTCTAAGTAAGCTGAACTCGCCAATCGAAAAACGAAACACCACCTTCCCATAGAAAACCACGAACACTGCTCACGAAGAGCCACAGCCACCAAACAAGTAGCTGCCTCGAAGGGCCACCATCCGAAAGGCTCGCGAGGGGTCGGTGTCCACTTTTGCCATTTTTACAGTATAATGACTAGTATGACAATCGAGAGACTTCAGTCAGTACAGTAGTTTCTGTATTCTGAAGATTCCTATGATGAGATACGCTTGGGAGCAACGTACAGCGCTGAAAAAGGCCGGTAGGCTTAAATAATTTCATTTTTATTTGCCGAATGGAGGAATGACATTCTGCATTGGCCACCGTTCTAAATACAATCCGGAAGTTCAAAATTTTTATCACCATACATAGTCCAGCAAGGAAAAATAAAATGTTTTCTAAAAGGAAAAGTTATGAGAAGTGTGGTTTAGGACTGGGTAATAAAACTGAGCTAAAACAAGGAAATGAAAAGCGACATCAGAGCACATGAATTCAGGGTTCTAGCCAAGAAAAATGCCCAACCGAGTGGGAGTTCATTGACATTATGTCATTCTCACGTAATGCTGGCCATATCTCAAGATCTAAATGACATAGTCTGTGGTCAGTTACATGATTTTTCGTTATTGACAATACCAGTACAATCATTCAATTGGATGTTATGTATCTGATACTGTGTATCCTAATGTAAATTACACTATGAGTGTGATGAAAATCAAACTGGGCAATGACGTTCAAACTGGGTGTTGAAATTTCAAACTGGGTGCTGACTCAAAAAAGTAAATTCAAACTGGGTGCAGCACCCAGTTTGAATGGCCTGGCTAGAACCCTGTCAGAATACTAGCATTATTTCCTACTTCGATTTGGAATTGGTTGATACGATACTCAAGTACACTAGGTCCGGCCTGCCAACGGATACTCAGCATGAAAACTGTCTTATCGGGGTCACAGCCTCGGGTAGAAAAGCATAACGTTATGAACATTTTAAGCCTAAGATTTCGCCAATTCATCGCACAAAGGTAAGCAACGCAAACATGTTTACTTGCCTATTTGTACTCAAATGATATACTGTTTACCGTATCTTTCCTACCAGTCTGTATTGGGAGGAAATTTCACATCCCGCACCCGTGAGCTGGTTTTCAATTCGTATGATGGGAACGGATGTATCCCCCTCTTCAATAACTTTGGTTCAAAATCATTGTTTTGATTAGAATATGGGGTGAAACGGGGCTATGGACCGTTCTTTTCCAATCTTTCTTAATTACGATAAAAGTGTAGGGAAGGTTTTATTGTGGATCTAGGCCAATTTAAAAAAAAAGCTGATTGGTCCACTGGCCCAATTCTTTCATATCCATCCCAAGAGACCCAAGAAGCCCTCTGTGGGCTGGGGTGTAGGATATGCATACGGTATTTCCTGCCTGTCTCAAGAGGCGAGTAAAGGGAAGGACTTGTACGGTTTCTAACGGGTTGTACCATTTTTGAAACCGCATTTAAACTTAAGTTTTATCTAATTGACACTGTATAACACATTCGTGTGGTTTGTCGATAAATCTCATCTAACTCCATCCTACGAGTTCGAAAAAGAGAGAAAAAAGGACCCGCCACCTGCACAGCACTGCAGTTTTGTCACAAAGTATAAGATCGACATTTCAGCAGTGATCAACATTATAGGGAATTATAACACTATGCCTCCTGCAACTTTACTAAGCTGATCATAATGACGTGATTTTGTATACATATATCCGATGTATTTCTAAAACAGGCTATAACGTTTCTTTAAAAATTAAATTATTCACTATAACTTTTTCAAAAGTCCCCCGACACTCTGGCAAAATGTCAGGGGCGAAACCAAAATAATACTCCCGACGGAGCCCTGCTCTCTAAAAGAGTTACATACGCTTCCTAAAGGAGCTATATGTCCCTGAAGGACACAAACTTGACCAACCTCTCAACCTTCTGTCAGATCTCTATTTATATCATGGGTCTGTTATGAGCGGTCCCGTTCTACAATGACTGAAAATTAAGTTAACGCAGAATGTCAAATAGGGTTTCGCTCCTGGCATTTCGCCAGATTGTTGTGGACATTGGTTAAAGCACCTTTATAGATGTCAACGCTTTTTATGGAAAAGGAGCGAATTATTCAGGACTGGGCTATGGATTATCGAGCTGGTACCAGTACAACCTTTGTAGTTGCAGCCCCTATGTATGTTCGCGATTTGACAAATGCGCGCTATTTCAAGACTACTGGTTACCGGGCTTGTACCAGTACAACCGTTACAGTTGCACTCTCTTTTTATGACAAAGAAGTATTTTTCAAGAATAGGCTATGGATTATCGGTTTTCAGTACAGCTTTTACAGCTGCAGCCTATATGTAGGCCCGTGATTTGACAAATGAGTGCATTATTCACTGCATGGTTACTGGGGTTGTACCAGTACAACCTTTATAGGTGCAACCGATGTAAGCTGATAAGCCCTTGGTGTGGCACATGAACGCATTATTCAAGACTACCTGTAGAACATGAACAAAAGCTTAGATGATCTGAGAGCGCGTTATTACAGATTAGCGGTAATGGTATGGGCTTTGTACCAGTACAACCTTGATAACTTCGTACTTGTGTAATGAATTTCCATCTCGGTATATCCATGGCAAGTATCGCACTGTTACAAAATGGAGACTTGTCCAAAATAAAAAGTTGTGTGTTGTTGTTATATTCTTAACAATGTATATCCAGCTTTTTGCTGTTTTCTATAATAAATTTGTTTTTTCAAATTCACATTACTGTTTCTTGTTGAAGTCATATTTTACGCTTCTAAAATTGAAAAATGTTCATGTGTGCTTTTAAAGTTAGATATTTAATGATGAAACAGAGACTTTATTAACTGCTTCCAAACAAAATTCAATTTTTCCCTCTGAAAGTCGTTATTCTAAGGAATCATAAATAAAGTGAAATATTTTACTGGAAAAAATTATACGTTAATTTTTAAATCGATTTTTTTAAAGTAAAAACACCAATAACCCTATTTCCTATTTTTTGAAAGTATTTCCTACGGCCTTGATAAATGTTTCACTACTTCCCAAAGGGATATCACTTGACCTGTCACCCGAAAACCGCGTGGTTTTGACATCCACCTCTCTATTTAGTACATCAGGTACGAAGCTGGGAACTATAGAACACCGGAAAGTTTAATGTTCGTTGTATCAGTAGTGATACTGGGGAGTTACTTAGTAGGCGACTTTACAACACATTCTCAACTGGAAATGTTGAAGGTTTGCTCATTTGTAATGTCCTGCCATACTATTTTCCTTCGGTCCATGTGAGAGATGAGGTGAATTCAACCGTCTGGGGCGTTTTTCATGCAGGGTCTAGGGTCCAGACTCAGCGGCTGTAGTAAATCTGACAAATTTTTGTGAATGACTTAAATGGTCTAAATAGCTCAAAGGGGTCTTACCTTATTTAAGCTATTATTTAAGTTATTGGGTGAAATCTTTTGTCACAGGCTCCTTGACTATTAGTTAGTAGTTGAGGTTTTGCGGCTAAATTTCTAAGCAATTGGCTTAAATGTGACCGGTCACGGCATTTTTCCAGTTGTGGCTCATGGACTTATTTTCATTACAATGAAACAAAATCACGCATGAGCACTAAAAGAAACAGGCAAGACAAAAGGACAACAACCAGTGGCGTAGCCACTGGGGGGGGGGGGGGGCATTTGGGACGTTTAGGCAAGTTGCCCCCCCTGGAAAAATTTTTGGGGAAATTTGATGAAAATGGGGAAATTTGATGAATCTTCTTATTATTACAAAAATTTCTCAAAATTTTTGTTAGAATTAGAAATTGTGAGACATTTCTCATACATAATTCGTATTTTCATGCAACAAATTAACTCAGATTTCGTCAGTGTCGCATGAACCGGCCCAATTCGTGTTCCACAGAAATGTCCTCGCCGCGAAGCAGATTGAATGTTCTCTTGTGCTTGTATACACACGGGGGTTATGATCAGTGCATTTCAGTGCACAGGAAGCTGTTATTCAGGTGATACGTTGGAAATTCAGTGAAAGGATGTGAAAACTGACAAGTCACTACCGTAGACCCCCGAGGTTGTTATGTTCTTCTAAAAGCTAGCAGTAGCTGCACGATTTTACTCTGTGTACATAACGATGGATGGGGCTGAAACAATCCACGGCCAACGATAAACTTAAAGTTAATCTAGAAATTAGAATTAACGGGATCCGTTGGCATACTTTGATTTTGTTACTTAGCCTAATCCTTAGAGGCTTACAAGCTAGTTCGGGAAAATAGCTTTCTGCTCACTTTGAGTGTAACAATAAATGGATAATGAGTACCTTGTAGCCTTCTAAACTTAACAGACTGCTTTTCTCGCAGGATATCCTGTTTAATCGAGCTACTATTAGGCCTCCTTAGTGGCGTGCGAAGGGGAGACCATTGGGCCATGCCCCCCCTTACAGAGGCCATTTTTTCTTTGTTCTAGTACGTAGTCTAACTTTATTAACACAGATTTTACTTAAAAAGATAGCATGTGGCACAAGATTGCTTATAAGGACACCCAATTTTTCAAAAATTTTCAAAGGGGAAGGATTGTCCCTGCAAGGTCTTTCAGTGATGCCAATTTTTTTTTTTTTTTTAATTCCTACAAATAGACCTAGGCAAATTCTGTCAAATTCCAATTTTTACTTAAAAAGGTAGACTCTGTTTCCCACTGGTGGCATCGATAAAAAAGACTACATGTCTAGATTCTCTTTACAAGTATAAATGCGCTATTTTGACCATCTGGGGGGGGGGGTCTGATTTTTCGAAATTTTCTTTACGCTCCGCGCCAACTAATGGTGGTGCTCCGCTTAGATAATCTTTATGACAAAATAAGATTTTTTGGCCAAGAAAAACCACAAATACCTATCAATGCTCTTTTATTTTGTCTCATAATAGTGTGCAAATTTAATGACAAGTTTTTCTTCGTATGGTAGCATAAATGGCATAAAGAAATGCATGCCAAGACAGAAAAGTTTCAGTTTTATCCTCATGAACCACCACGATTCAACTTTTAACACTGTTCCTGTTAAAGTCGAATATCTTGCACCATTTTGCACGTAGGCTCCTTGAAAACGTCAAAAAATTTCCGGACACCCCTCCCCTTAGACCATACTGCATGCCCCTCCCCCTTCAGAGAAATCCTGCGTACGCCACTGCGTTCATACATACAAATAAACCAGATATTGTTTACCAAAATAATATACTTTTTTATTTCGGATTGCTCTATGTTATACTTTAAGATTAAAATGCAGGTTATATTACAAAATGACATGGTAATGTTGTTATACTTGTAAGTTTGCATATTTTACATGAAATACATACAAATTGACCGGGAAAAGTTTTGGGGAAATTTCATACCTTTGCCCCCCTGGAAAAAATCCTAGCTACGCCACTGACAACAACTACATTGAGTCATTTCGAGTAGTTTGCCGTTTGATATTTTTTCTCGTTGCGTAGCGGTGGGTGGGATTTGATCTTGTGAATAAGGTTAGGGAGGCCGATTCAGCAACTTGCTAAAATAATCTTATGTTTATATTACAAAATTATAATTGTCGACTTCAGATCATTTGGACAGCGCTCTTCCTTCATTCAATCATTCGCCTATATCCTTGTCCTAAATTATCTGTGCTGGAAATGAAATATGCAGATGTTCGGATGTTATGAGGAAGACTAACTAGATGATCACAAATATGCAAAGTGCAATTTTGCGTCTACTTTGAATACATTCGTTTTGAATGTGGGAATCATTCTTCTTGTCTGATGTTCTGAAAAATTTAAGAAAAAAAGTACAGTCCTTTACTATAACAGTGCACGCGCAGAAAATATTACCGATAAACGAAAACTTGCGTTGATTACGTTCAAGTATCGCATTTATTGTTTAAGCGTGAAAGCCTTCAGTATCTCCTGCTTGGGTGTGAGAAACTTAAACTAAGATTCCGACTGAGGTTGACCATATCAGTGATTTTGAAAGGTTTCGGTTTTTGATTAAGATGAGTAGCCAAGGAAGATATAAGTGTACCGGTTCAATGTTATCTCTGAGTTCAGCCTGTACATAAGAGGGAAACGATATTTTCGGCAATTAAGGTTCCTCTTGTGCATGGATTTGTAATTAAAAGAGGTATACATCGGTTACGAAAATCACGGAATCTGTACATGGGACTACCCTTACATAATCCCTTAACATCTACCATACATCAAACTCAAAAATCACACCACTGTGTCGCACATACAGTTTCGTTTACCGCAAATTTAAGGCTAGTTCCGAGTATACTTCGAGTAGCCATTGTCCGACGGGAATGGAGAAGAGGATCCCGACTTTGAATTCTTGTTACCCGTGTAGTCCATGTTTTTCAGGTTTTTCGCATAAATGAATAACAGAAAAATGTATGTAGATTGACTATCCGTTTTATAACATTGCACAGTGGTGTGGGGAATTGCCCCAGTTTTTATCGTTGCTGCCTCAAGTTAGGTTAGTTAGGAGTTGGGTGAACAGAAAATATAATGTACCTTTCCTAGGACTTAATATTTCATTTAGATGTGCCTAAATCTCGGAGCTTCCTGGACCATCGTCTCATGGACCCGCTCCTCCAGGAACCGTTTCCTGTGGCTAGGTTTCGCGCTGCGCCTGAGAAGTTTTTCCGCCAACAATATCCTTTGCCCATAGTTTGCCCCCTAATTTGACGTTCCGGCGTCGTCACTGCTCTTGAACAATAATTTTTGACTTTTGAGTATTTAACCTTTTGAGATTTTCTTGTACTTAGAACAGTGAACTCATGAGGTATGAAACGTATTTGGTTTGAGTTCACTGCACAAAAAACTACACGTCCTCGATATTAACCTTGAGGCCAACAACTCCAACAGAAACGCAGTATTAAGAGGCAGCTAAACAACGCCTGTTTGTATTTGATGGGGTTCAACCTCAGTGACGTACGCAGGTTTTCTTTGAAGTGGGCCATACAGTATGTTGAGTGATCGCCTGCCTGGGGGAGGGGTCTAAGTGGAAGGGTGTCTCCCTTTTCAAGGACCCTGGATACAAATAGTGCAAGATTTGCGACTTTGATAGGAATAGTCTTGAAAGTTGGATTCTGGTGGTTAATGGGTGTAACACTAAAATTTTTGTGTCTTTACATGCAGTGCAATACCATGCACGCTACCTTTTTGAACATAACTTGTTTTTAAAGTTGCCTAACAGGAGTCAAAATAAAAGAGCCCGGTGAACGGCATGGGCGCACAGGAGCATTTCAGTTTTTGGTTTTCTTACCCGGAAAACACAATCCTGCCTTAAAGACTATTTTAAGCAGAGCGACACCTTTTTTGTCGTTTTCAATACAATTCTTCAAAATAAATTCACATATCGTTACTGTAAATATATCAGAAAGTTATTAAGAAATACTTTCACCCGAAAAGTGTAATTTGCACGAAAGACTATCTTAGCTGAGCGCCACAATTGGTTGGCAAGGAGCGTACAGAAAAGTTTGGAAAATCTCGACCGGTCAGATGGCCGTAGAGAGAGTCTAAGTATTCTGTAGTTTTAGTTTTCCTTTGCAATAATAAAACATCAGCAACTTGCGAAGTACAAAATTTCCACATAAAATGTACCACTGCCATCAGATGACATGGTCTTAAATCTTTTCGGGGGAAACTATACAACGAAATTGAAAATTTCTCCATTGTGACTCTTGGCTAAATTCAAGATCCATTGAATTGATGACTTTGTCCATATACTAACTGCCCGAACTCTCGACTATAAAAATTTTGCTCCGAACATCTTTTGCATGATAAATGGCAAACTATTGCTCACCACAACTTACCTTCACTCCTGCCCGTCTCGTAGGTCAATGCCGGCCGGGAAACGAATCTAAAGGATGCCCCTTCCCATTTGAACATTTCAGAAAAGGGGTCCTCACATGCAATCTGGTGTAATGCACAGATGCGACCCTTTTGAAGTAAAATTTGGCATTTGACAAATGCGCGTATTTTAGGAGTTAAAAATGGCATCACTGAGGGAGCTTGGGGAGACAATCCCTCCTCTTTGAACATTCCTGAAATATTGGGGTTTTTAAATGCATTCTGGTGCCACATACCTTTCGCAGTAAAACTTGTGTTACTAAATTACGTAATTTTAGGATCTGAAAAGTTGGTTTCCGTAAGTGGGGTCATGGCCTAATGGCTCCTGCGTACGCCAGTGTTCATTCCCGACTGTTTAAGAAAACTAAGCTATGTATGTACATTAATTGAAACTTTAGTTAAGGGATCAAGGTCACATCAAATTTTGATATGTTACAGGGGAACTTATTCTATGCATTTCGGTAACTTTCTAGTAAAATGCGAATTGTGGTTGTCAAGATACGAGCAGTTGAAGTTTTCACATTTTCAGCATAAGTAAACTTAAACCAAATACATATGACATCATATTCTCATATTAATATTTTCTTAAAACTTTGCAACCAATCGTTTCCACAACAATCTCATTTTATTAGAATGGGATTGCTTAACTGGCATGAGAACTTAACAAATTTTGCATTCCTCAAGGGGTGGTCCTATAATTAACTGCAAGGTCAACACACCAGTCTAAAGAAAGACAAATGGAAACGAAGCATACCTTGTCACTGTGATGAGGTGATGTAACATCTGCCGCCCTCAAATTCACGGTGGAACACAAATCTAGTGACTTCATTAAATGATATCTCGAAAAATGCACGTCTTACCTACATGAGAGTTTCCCAACACTATGAAGATTTGATTACTCTTACACAAAAGAAAGTTAATTTTTTGCTTTAATTCCCCTTTTATGATAATTTTGCTGGTCTTTACAGTCATATAAATTTCATCAAAGAGTATTTCTGATTTAGTATACTTAAAAGGGAAATGTAAGAAACCTTTAGCAGTTTTAAGTTTCCCCCTTTTTTGAGAAATCAAACTGAAGAAATGCGACCTAAACAGGTTGACATGGTTCAAACTCTTTGGTTTCTTGGGACGACTTGCTTTTGACAAAACTTGGACATGTTTATGATATACCAAACATTATCAAAATGAAAGGAAGGGACAAAACATTTTCCCAAAAAGAAGAATGCGTTGAGAAGGTGTATGAATTCTTTGTTTTATTTGCAAAATTTTATTTTTTATTAAATTTTACTTAATTTTAAGTAAAGTAAACTATATTTCATTCTATAAACACTGTGCTTTTCATCCTTCCAACATTCTGGAAAAAACATTTGAAGTGGATTATCGTAACTTCAGTCAAGTAGTTTAAATATGACCTGGTATACAGCAGGGGCTGTATTGAAAAGTCCTTTCAAAACAAGCTTCATAGTCTCATTACCCACATTATTATGCATTTATCCATTGATATATTAAAGCACTGAAGCCACATCCTTTTTCCAGTAGTTCTATATAATCAAAAACAGCCCTTTGAATTTCGAAAAAAAAAAAAAAATCAAAAAAAGAAAAACAATCCTTTTCCTTCAAATATCTCTTTCTCTTAAAACCAGTTGTTGAAAACAACGCAACCCAATCCCAATGTTACCAATAACCACAGTATTGAATCTAAGGCTGTCACTGAATCCAAACTATTGGGAGAAACTGTGTACTCCACAAATGGGTCTAATAGTTATCAAAACAGTTGTTTTATTTTAATTACCATGAAACGTTTTGTTGGGTAAAGCACATTAACCAATACTTGATAAAATATGAGTTGGTTGCATGCAAGCTTGCAACATTAACTTGGCTGTTTTTGAATTGTACTTATTTGAAAACGGGAGCTGGAAGAGCTGGAGATTGCTCGCTCTGCTCTTCTTTTGAACTAGGTGCTTAGGTGTCACTTATAAGCCTCGTATTAACTGATTCTTGAAATTTCTCTGAACTCATAGGGGCAATGATTCTGGTCCTCTGCTACAGCTGAGAGAGATCAGAGGAATATTTTTCTCCTTAGCATCACATTGCCAACCGTCAAAGAGATAAAAAATATGTCAACACTGTGCCACCAGATGTAGCGTTCTAAAAGGGTGAAATGTTTTTTTCTCTACTACTTCTTAAGCGAAAATACCTTTGTCGCTATATCAGGAACAAACCGGAATTGACTGAAATATCAACAAGATTATTTAGACTTTTGTTAAATTTTAAACAGGTACACTTATTTGCTTAATAATGAATAAATAAGAATAAAAATGGAATTGTGCAACCTAAAAGTGGCTGAGCAGTCGTTTCGCTCAAGGCGGTGAAAACGTTTCACATGTGTCGGATAAGCACATAAAGATCAAAGCGGTATCTTACAGGATTACTAGGTTTTGAAAGAAGAAGATCGTCATTAAGAAGGAGAGTCAACAAACGTCAAACAATAGAAACAAAGTGACCCGTCAATCAAATTTTGCCCCTTAAAGAGGATTTGTATACTTTCAAGTACGCATTGTCTGACCAGGAAGTTGGTAGAGGAGATACAACGCAAAAATTATTCCAGACAATATGTACTTGAAACGGGTTATATCTTTTGGGTGCCACTATTTGATTGACAGGATAGCGTCGAATGACACAAATTTCACAACTTTGCATGACGACTGGCAACGAAATGTTAACGAGTAGGGTGTAAGGAAAGCGTCTCTTCATTTTAATTTTGATAATGCGTCACTAATCCTTGTTGATCGAAGCATTGAGATAAGAATTTGGGAGATGAAAGAAAGATTACCGTCGGAAACGAACATTGTCTCAAAGTGACGTTGTTTCTCCTTCTCTAGAAACTCCCTGGTGTGACAGACTTGAGCGAGCAATCTCCATCTCTTCCATCCCCCTGTTTGGTACAAGTGGGTACATTACCATTCGATTATTGTTTAGCATTACATTGACTTATTATATTCTGAGCACTGTAGTGACTCAGTATATTAAGCATCCTGTTATTCTTCGTGTTGTATACAATGTTCTGTATAATGATCGGCTATGCATAATAATTTTCAAAGTCTGTGTTAAAGCCCAACGTTTGTGTTAGAAAATACCGAGGATTCTGACATCTCATCGGATACTGTTTCTTGGCGGTAAATACAACTTACGATATGTCATACATCAGTGCAAAGTTGTTCTAGTTCGTGGTAATATCTTAAAAGTTATATGAAAATAGAGCTTGATGTCATAGCAAGACCGAACGAACGAGTTATTCTTCTTCTGTAAATTCCAACGATGCGGAAAGTACGTTCCAGATTATCACAAACCTATTATTCCCTCGTACGAAGCTATAGCTAATCCCTTATACGAATTCAATTCTGTGCAAAATATGAAGCACGTGGGTTGTTAGCGCTAAACCGGTCACGCGCAATTTCTCTTCCAGTTTCCTGATTTACCCAACCTTTTACCAACTGTAATGTAAATCAACCATTAATTACTCAAAAAATGGCAAAGTAAAGAAAAATCCCAGTCAGTTGGATAAAGCCTGTCGCCGATGTGACCATTAAACAGATAGTTGAAAGAGCCATATAAGTAGGTAGTTTATTTAATAGCTACCCAAATCTTGACCAATACATTTACAAGTAGTTTGGCAACCAGAATATTACCCAGAGTTTTAACAATGTTAGGAACACTAATTACACAATACCTCATGCTTAAGATACTAGTTTTTGTGATGATTTTATTTGTGATGGTTTTATAATGTGCAAATTGTCTAGTACGAAGTATTTGTGATTAATAATCCATGACGAGCTCTTGGGACGAACATTTCAATGATATCTGTAAATCCATTCTTAAGTATATCGGTATCTGTTCAAATTCAAGGGGAAGTCAATTGCAAATGAAATCTATTATTTTATTTTTCTATAACCTACTGCCATTGTGCTTGGTGCTCAGCATAAGCAATGGAGAAAACAAGCCAGTTAGCCACAGCTGGAAAAAGCCACTGGCCGACTAGATTTGAACCAATCAGTTTGAAAATGGGCCTTAAAACTCCATCCAACCTAACGTAACCTAAGGTATCCTAATGAAGTTTACTACACCGCTAAAGTGACGTATTAAATAAGAAAACAATTAATTAAGGCACAAACAAACCAAAAAGTTGTAATACTTAACCTCTTATGGAGAATATACATATGACAAAGGACCTGCATACTATTTCTAAATATGTTGTCTTGTGTACAATCATTGCGGGCTAATCTCTTCTTTTTTCTCTTTGTTGTTTTTCTTCTTGTATTGATGTTCTACATTCTTGGTCCTATTTCTCTTCAGGACCACTGAAACAGATAACAGTTTTCTCTCTTCATCCAATTTTCATATATCTGATAAGTATCACTGAATTGTATGAAGCATAAAAGAACAAAAATAAAAAATTTAAAGTGAAATAAAATGACCGCATTCAATTTAAATTATTCACTCAAGTTTAGATTAGTCCCCTATTTCACTCTGAAGAATGTTTATCACTCTGCATGTTTTAAAGGGTATGTAAAAAAAAATACCCGGCTACCATGTTAAATTAAAAAAAAAAGAAGATGACCACTTTGAATTGTAAGATGTTAGAGAGCATAGATTTCTGTATTCGGAATATCCTTTCAGCTGTAACCATAAAATTTCTCACATATTTGTATTAAACAGAATCGTACTTTCATGAAACGCCACGCACATTTCCTATTAACATTTGGAATCTAAGTTTTGTTTAAAATGTTAAAAATAATAATAACGATATTCAATCTTTTCCCGTTGTCAGTATGCGGAGACAAATTCCACTCATCTTTGACTTTTTAACGTTTGGCGTATTACCTTGGGTTAGGCTAAGGGAAAATTAATTTCTATATTGATCGCACCTTACTGGTTTTGTCTAGTCAATGTCGATACCAAACAATTCACTTTAATTATGCCTTATTGCACAATAAGATTGTGTAATTTTATTTTATGAAACACTTCACTGTATATTTTTTCTTGTTTCAGAGAAAGCAATAATACATATACCAAAAACATTTTCGTTTTGTTGAATAAGTCAGATACCGCAGTTCCCTCAATTTTGTAAATATTTATTTGAGCTAGAGGTTCGCAATGTTGTTGAGCGTAGCAAGCAATATGAAAGTGGGGGCGGGGGAATCTTTGGACTATGGAACTTGTATCGGAGAGAATACGGAATTTCATGAAAGAAGAGTTGGGAAAATCACACTGTAAATCACTGTTGCCACAAATGGTTACTTTCCGACTTTTCTCAGAGTCTAGAGGGTGATGGCCCCCTGCCCCCTTGTAGCTGCGGCTCTGCTAAGCAGTCCCTTTTTTCAGCTTTCGTTTTCAATAAAACTTTCACTACAATAAAATAAGGAAATTGCAAAATGATTAGAAAGTTGCCAAATGAGAGGTACAACTATAGGACCACTCAACACAAGGTTATAGCTAACTTGAATCATGTGCATCCTGCAATCTTTTTGATTTTTCATGAAAAAAGACAAACGTAAGTTGTTTGACATCACATCGACTTGGGAATTGGGGGCTCAAGTAACAAAGTCCATACTTATTTCTCAGCAAATAGAGAACGGTTTAGTCTTAACAGGTCTTTTCCATCCGCACCTGTACGTATTGGAGTTTTTCTTATTGACTAACGTTGATCTAATGTTGGTTTTCGTGCACAGAACAAACACCAAGTGCACTCCTTTGCTTCATATCTCTTGAGTTCACTGCCCCAAGTAGTAGCGTGATTTGCAAGTTCATCTTTGCTGAAATCCTTTATATATGTTGAAGAGAAAAAGAAATCTTAGTGAAGTCATGACATTCAGAGAACCACAGTGTACCACCATTAAGACATGCTTTGAAACATGGGACTTAGAGTCGACAGTTTTAAACAAACTAATTAAGACACGTGGGCTCCATGCGTGCGATGGGATTGAAATAAAACAAACAGTCGAAAGGGCAAAATCGGCAATGGATTTTTTGCTATTCAGTGAGGCTTAATCTAACAAAGTTCAGAATAACAGACAAGTCGTCGGAAATGAAAGCAGGATACTTCAGTGATTTGCCATTTATTGGCAATCCTGCAACTTGCAATTAAAACGTAAAAATCAAATCTCTAATATAATCGGGGGAGCAGCCAGGATTGGCTCTAACTAAGTGTACAGATTTACGCGTCATTCCTTATGGTTTCCAAGTGGCGAAACGACCTGCTCTTGGTACCGTAAGGGATCAATTCATTCAGTTGTGGGTTGAGACTCTTTGTAAGGCTTTCATAGGCCTCCTAAACTTGTATATCAGCGAAAGTTATTTTTCTTTAAGAAAAGGAGGATGTACTTGAATTTGTTACCAATGACATTATAGAAACTTTTTCAGTTTCTGAATTTTGGAACATCCAACGGTACGCTAGCCTTGTAACTTCTGCCTTTAAACATGACATTGAACATCGGCATCGAGTTAAGCCTTAGAAATTAAGAAGTTCTTCATGGATTAAGTCCCTTGATAGACCTCAAGCTAATTCACTAGACTGGTGGGAACAGCCTGATATTGGTACTTCATCGATAGACTTCCATACTCCTACATTAATTGATTCACAGTTACCTCAAATCTGGTCAATTTTAGAGATCAACCTAACGCCGAAATTTCTAGCGTGATACTCGTTCCATGTCGAAGAATGGTTCACAACTTGAAAAACCTTTGGAGGCATGATCCTCGGAGGCATGACCATGTTTCCAGCAAAACGATTTCAGGTACCTCAATCAGTGGATACTTCAAGGGAAGATTCAACACCGGTAAGTCTGATATTTCTTATCGTGTTGCTGACTAAAATACTCTGTCTGGGTTTTTTCAGAGGGAGGTGGAATCCCCACGGCATCTCCATTAGAGATAATTTGTTCTCTTGCCAAGGGACTCATCATGGCTTTTGATAACCCTGTTGATGACGTCACATTTAAGTCCCCAGAGCCTATTTTGGCACATTCGAAGCACTCAGGACTTGATATGAAGGAGTCAAGTGAACCAGAGCCGGAACCTCTACCCGGTTACTTACATAGGCATAAGGTTAAGGAAACCCTGCGAAACGAAGAATTTGTTAATGTCATTGATCTTTAAATTCTGCACCTTTATGGGGACAAACTCTGACTTCTTTCCCAAGGTCTTAACTTTACACCCATGCCTCCCAGTGTCGATCGCCTTTCTCTCAGGTTAAACATTGCTACTTTTGAATGTTATTTGAGACTTGAAGTTTTTTGACAATGACGATGACAATGACAGGGCCATTGATCAAAGTGTTTCCAGATTCCGTGAGAAGTCCTCCTGGAATCCCCTTCTAATCGGGACAAGTTTCTCGAAGCTTATATTTCGGTTATTACTGATGAGATTATGAATGCTCCTGAACAATTGGCTTTTTCCAATATGAGTGTTGATGAGAGAACTGCTCCTCGGGAATTAAGGGAAAACTGTAACATTGTAATTCGTGAGGCTGATTAGGAACCTGCACTTGTTGTTATAGATAGAGAATTATACTTACAGGAGGGTTAAATGCACTTAAATGATCCCCATGATGATGAGCTGGTGCATGAATCCGTGCTCAATGATATTGTGTCTGAGATAGCAGATTTAGCTGGAAGTTTATATCGTGCACATATTCTTACCGAAGACATTTATGAATTCGCCATGAGAAAACAAACTAGACCAGCCCGTTTTTATCTTCTTCCGTAGGATCATAAGTTGTGGGTCCCTGGCCGTCCAGTTGTCTAATCTTGTGGCTTGGCCACAGAAGTGCTTTTCGATATTGTTGATCATTTTCTTCAACCTTTTATCCCTTCCATCCCTTCGCATATTAAAGACACCCAGGATTTTATTCGAAAGATCCGTGGACTTGGCCCTGTACCCCCGGTGCTTTCCTGGTCACCATTGATGTTGTTGCTCTTTACCCCAGTATACCTCACAAAGAATGTATATCTGGCCTCCGTGTGTTTCTTTCGGAACACCATATTCCACGATCTATTATCAATGGTATTTATGATATGTGTGAAATCGTACTTAAAATGAACGTGTTTGAGTTCGGTTCGGAATGTTATCTCCCGACGATTTCAGGGACGGCCATTGGTACTAAAATGGCACCTGCTTATGCTAATGTTTTTTATGAGGTCTTGGAACGTGATTTACCTGTTGCTGCTTCCCTTAAACCGCAAGTGTGATTTCGTTTTATTGACGATATTTTCATGATTTGGACTCTGGAAGGGAACAACTTATGAAACTTTTGAATTATATTAACAGTGTCCATCATGGTATTAAATTTACTTTTGATATTTCTTTAAGGTCTGTCAAGTTTCGACTTCTAAGGAGGGTGGGATCCTAACTGACCTTTACACTGAGCCTACAGACACCCATTAATTTTAATTGGCGACCAGCTGCCACCCTCATCATACCAAACGAAGTATTCCTTACAGCCAGTCCTTACGTCCAGCCTTGAGACAGCTCGTGAAAGGTGGCACCAATTAACGACTACCTCGTTACGCAGGGTTATAATAGGAGGAAGGTACAGCAACAAGTGGATCGGGCCTTTTCCAATTTTACTACCCCGGTGGCTCCAAGAGAAAATGCGGGCAAGCAGATTTTTTTCACAGTTGAGTACCACCCAGCTTTTTCTGACATTAAGGGGTTTCTTTGGAAATATTTTCCTCTTCTCCCTTAGTCTGATAGGTTGAAGTTAGCTGTCCCCCCCCCCCCCCCCAGTTACAAGCTTTAGGCAGGTCCCTAATCGTAAGAGGTCACTTTTTGGGAGGTTAATTCTCCCTTGGTCCTGGATCCTTGTCAGCCTTGTGCTAAGAAAAGGTGTCAAATTTGTGGTTTACTGGTTTGCTCTGGTTTTATTTTTAATACCTCAACTGGAAAACGGTTTCAATGTAAAAACTACTCTACTTCTTGTGACTCTCTCTGGATTATATACATTATTTCTTGCCCTGTCTGCAGTTTCCAATACGTCGGAAGGTCTAACAATTAACGTTTTAGAATTGATGGTCATAAGAGTGAACTTTTTAAAACTGGTTCTTTTAAAACCCCTGATTCTAAAGTTCTTTATGATCATCTTATTTTACACAATTGTGATTCTTTTAACGTTCAAATTGTTCACCACTTTTTAAACTTGATCTGACTAGGGGGGCCTTAGATAAATTACTCATTACAAGGAGAGGAAATGGATTTGGAAACTGGACACAGTAACCCTGAAAGGACTTAACATGAATGATGGCTTTTACTGTCAAAAAAAGCATTTTAGGAAGCCCCTTTAAATTTTCATTTCGTTTTTAAAATGGGCTGTTTGAGTTTTAATGTGTGTGTTTTTTCTTAATGACCTGAGGAAGGATGCTTTCCAACTAGGCTTCATAGCTCAGTTGTTAGAGCGTTCGCACTAGAAGGTGGGAGGTCCCGAGTTCAAGAAAAAGTGTTCGCCCTAACGTCCAAAAATATAAACAACGTTATTTCAATGTCCAGCATCCGTTCGTGTTAACAGCTAGGTGTCCGTAAATTTGACAACTTTGAAGTAATTGCATCTACTTTGTAAATCTAGGAGGGCGTCTTTGTTCGTTTACGTATTCCTATAGAAAAAGTGTGTAGAAACGTTACGGCGAAACTTATGTTTCGCCCCAAGAAATTTTTCCCCTTAAGGTCGACTTTTCAACAACTCTTCCCCTTAGTGCCGAAGTAGTGAAATATATATATAATAAATATATAGATATATATATATATATATAAATATATATAAATATATATATATATATATATATATACATATAAGTACATATTAGTGAGTTCCACGTATGCTCCATATCGACAAGAAAACCAAAAAATGATAAAAACGACGGTATTCAGAGCACAATAGTCTGTATTTGAAACGATTATTTCGGACACTCCTGTGCCCTCCAACTGCGTTATAACGCAGTTGAAGGGCACGGGAGTGTCCGAAATATTCGTTTCAAATACAGACTATTGTGCTCTGAATACCGTCGTTTTTATCATTTTTTGGTTTTCTTATATACATATATATATATGACAGTAAGTTCCGTGGGTTGGTATATTAATATATATGTACTCTTTTGCAATAAATGCACTGAAGGCAACCACACCATTTCACAGCGACTTACTGGATTTTCTGTTGCAGAGCATTTTTTCTCTCCCGAACACACAATAGACAATCTAAAGCTATTCATCTGGCAAGGCAACTTTAGGGACGACGATCAACGAAAAGCTGAGGAGATTAAACTAATTTTATCCTTAAAAACACATACCAGGGGTCTGAACAAAGATTTGGGCATTTTAAACGAGTTTACGCAGTAGAGTGTACCTTGCTTTATTACTCAAGTCTCCGAGGAAGAGGTAGGACCTCGAAATATTAGACAACACTTTTGTATTATGTTGGTATTGGAGGCACTCTCACCCATGAAATGGGGGCAAGTGATATTTGCTTATTTATTTACACACACACACACACACACACATATATATATATACTTACGCGTAATTTTCATGTACTTTTTACGCTGCACGCATTACCATTTCATCTTATATTTACTCAAAGCATGTCTTTAACTCGTAAATTTAGACTGCAAGAGTCTCATTGACGCGTATTTTTGCGTACCTTTTCAATTTGGTTTACATTATTATGTCTTATTACGTCATTATACCATGCTCCTCTTATCCTGGTTTTCTTTTACGCGTACTTTCCATGTACGTTTTCCATTGTACCCCTTTTTTAATTTTTTGCGCCCTTATAACGTCTTAAATTTTACACGGCTTAAATCTAAGTTTATCTTCAACACCTACTTTAAGACTGTAAGCTTCTTATTAACGCGTACATTTTGCGTATTTTATCCATTTTACACATTATTATGTTATATTATGTCATAATGTTACGCGTCTTATATATTCATATATATGTATATATACATGTACAAAATATATATATATATATATATATATATATATATATATATATATATATATATATATATATATATATATATATATATATATATATATATATATATATATATATATATATATATATATATATATGTATATTACCATTAAAAGATCTTGCATATTTTCTGTAACTTTTGTTCTTGCATTGTTGATGAATGCGACCATTTCTTTCGATCTGTCTTCCGATTTTACTTCAAGGAAACCGGTCTCTTCAATCATCTGTAAACATATTCAAAAACATTGCAACCATTTCCCCTTGTATCTAATTAGAACGTGTTGTGGTAAAACCTCTTATCTACTCATATAAGTATTATGTTGTATTATCTGGTTTAATGAATTACTCTATAAGCTAGTGAAACGACAGTAACAGTAGTACCCTAGAGAATGTATCAGGTGATCTTTAAAGTCGGTGAGTACTTTTGCAGTATTAACGACATCAAGGTGGGAGGTAATCATTTCCGGACAACTCAGGAGTTAAATTAATGTTTCATATAATGCAGAAAACCATTTTCTAAGCAATTTTCTTAAATTGTCATTCATTTTTCATGTTCGCTCCTCGCGAAATTAAAAACAGAAGTGATGAATTTTTCTTCCAATGAACTTGAAGGAATAAGGTGTGATCTATGGATTCAACTTTACGAATAATTTTTTTGTTTATTTTTCATCTCATTTTTTTTAAACCTTGGACTGATTAAGAATAACATGTTGCCCCTAATGAATTAATTTTTCAAAATTTCATTTTGCGGGATACATTTATGTTATGAATACATATCACACTTTTGTCGTATATGATTGGCAGAAATTTTTGTTTTGGGGGTTTTTCATTCATTTGCAAACAATAATTTATAAGGTATAAGGTCCTGAAGCAAGGTTATTTACCCACTGCCAAATAATTTCCTTTTTAAAAAGACATAGACACTAAGTGACCATCTATGCACTTACTAACCAAGTAGCTGTGTGACTCTCAGGCAAGTCACGACGATTGTTTGTGACCTAATGTACGTAGTTGATTTTATGATAACTTTTAATAGATGTTGAATTCGTTAAAAATGTCGTTGACATTGTGTGTCGGTGTAGTCGACGGTGTTCCGATAATGCCCCTTTTTGTGTATGGCATTTGCGTTGTTGTGCAAATGGTGCAGATCCTAGCCATATATCCTAATGTTTATTACCAATTCATGATCTGTCCCGCATGTCCTCTTATTACCTAAAACACTTTGATCATACGATTACTTACACGATCTATTTTATTCGGGCACGATAGAAACCCGACAATTTCACACTCTAAAGTCTATACATTTTGATCAGATGAAGTGAAATGATGCTTTCTCTAACACTAATTGCCAACCTCAGTGTATTCTTTAACTGTGTACAATTCACATCTATCCCCTTTGAAATTGTCTTCGGAACGTTGTTTGTCTTCACGTTTTCCACAACAAAGGTCAGCTATTATAATCCTTCCTCCTTCTTTCAACCAGTCCTTAAAAACACAAAAAACACAAAAAACAATGGAATGCAAGCGTGATCCATCCATTTCTAGGAGATGTTTTCCGATTTCTTTTATGGATATTGTCCTCCTAATCACCGGTTACACCATAATTTTAGTATGAAAAAGCATTGCCAAAAAATAGTTACGGTGCAATTTTATTTTAGGGCACAATCACGATAATAGATTCGTGACCAACTATGTGTTGCACTACATTCAAAATTGCACAGTGTCTATTTTTATTTCAATAGGCTAATCGTTATGGTATCAAATTGTTTAATTAAACTTGGTGCTACCGTGTATCTGCTGTTTTCTAAACTTGAAAATCTTAGCAACAACCCCTTTTTATATATATTATTTACTTCAGTGAAACGGACTGTAAAACGTAATCTTCAAAACTATTGTTGCCCCGAAATCAGAAAGTCATGTATAGCGTTACTGCAAAACGTTAATTTTCAACCTTTCTAATGAAGGCTACAGTCACTGCATTGTAGTGAAGAAATGTAAAATTCCTTTCATCATTTGGAAGAGTAGTGACTAAAGAAATACAAACAATAGTTATTTCAATGAAATGGTAACATTTTTAACGAAATTAATATTTTTTTACAATTGTGCAGTGACTACCTCCATAGAGGTAACATTCTTTTTAGAGGTACATTTGGTGTGATTTACACCGTCATTGCCATGTGGGGTCATTTTAACGTTCCTCCTGCTTCAAACGTGCACTCGGTGTTCGACATTAGGATGATTCGTACTTTAGTGAAAGAACAAAATTCCGGGTAGTCTTTCTGAAGATTAAGATCAACATACTCATCCCGACACTTCCCTATCCCCAATTGGGATCAATTCTTCTAACCTTTGTGTATGGGATGAAACGATTTTGCAGGAAATCAATGGAGTCTGCCATTTGATAATTTTGAGTGCACTGTTTTAGCTGAAGGAACAAATAAAACTAAAGAAGACACTTACAAGGAATAGCTTAAGTTGTTTCTTCTTATCTCTGTTACACCGCATTGTATCTCGGCTGATTATCACGTCGAAAAAATTGGCAGGGTACTCCCTCTGAGAGATATCACCGACCTCAAAACAGACCTGGAAAACGTTATCAAGGCAAGTGCAAGTCACTTACTGCACTACCTCTGACTTGCAAGTGACGGAGTTTTTTTTAATTGGCTCAAATTTCAGTGGACCTAATGTACAAGGTGCAACTTACTTTCAAACTATTAAAATGCACTATTGCATAATTCGCTGGTGGCATAAAACTACAGAGAGTAACCCAAGTATTTAAATGTGAGAACATAACTGTGCGTAAAATATTTTGATAACTAATTTATACTAATCTGTTCGTGTCCTTGCTCTCCTCATGAATCAAACTATTTAATTTTTGTTGTAGCAGAGAAATCCTTTAAATCATAATCATAAACCTTCAGACCATACAGGATAACTTCATGCTGCCGGCTATAAACCCTGGGCAATTTTGTCATTTCCAAGTTGAACATGGGAGAAATTAAGCTTGCATTGTAAAATGCATATACATTAATTGAACATATAAATGTTATAAACGCTCAAATCAGTGAATAAAGTCATGCGTCCCACGGAGGGACTAATATACAGAAAGACTTACATGTGCATTTTTGTGGTTGTTGTATTTTCTTTCCCAAGCAATATCGATAAGCAAACTGGACGCGTCAACTCCCAAAACGTCAGCACCGTGCTCCTAATGCATCAAAACATTCATAAATTTGAAGCAGATCCCACACTTTTAACGCACACAAATACATTAATTAACATATGTATGTATTTATACAGATTGGGTAGAAATTAGACCCTAAAACTCCATCTTAAAGTGGTACGTTAATTTTATCCTGTTAGGTTCAAAAGCTTTTTGTACCGGAGTTTCATCTTTATTTTCGTATTGCGGAATGATTTAAGGTGATTAAAATTCCGTAATTTGAAACCACCCTTCATAAATATGTACATCATTATGTTCCCTTAGACGTGACGTTAGCCTGAAAAAGTACCGAAATTTTCATACACCATTTTTATCTTTGGCTGTTTTCGTATTTAGTGTTTCTTGTACCCAAGTTGATGGAGTGTTTCTACGCGCAGCTTCTTAGAGTCGCAATGTTGACGATGTTTTCTAATTAACGTTTCCATTGAATGAGTTTTTTCTGAACTAATTACTACTATTTCTGTCCAGACATCAACTTTGATTTGGAGTCAAAGAGGCTTCCGTTTACTTGTCACTGTGAAGTTATCTTGGTAAGGGATTCTTACATTACGGAGAATTAGTCTTTAAGGATATCTGTCAAGGCTTCCGCAGTTTTCAGGGAAAAGTGCCAATTACAGAACCCGACCACTTGTTCATTACTCCAATAAGCTGCTTCAATGAGAATTACTATTCTGGTACAAAAGAAGCCCAATAACTTATGGGTTCAAATAACATCTTACAAAAAAAATCTTAAGTAAGGGATGGCAAAAGGGGATCAAATCACTTATAGTGCAGAGAAGGGCTACATCCTTTTTCAGTTTATTCTGAGATGAACTGCTATCAAATGTCAACCTTCATGGCCATTTTGAAATGCTTAATGGGCATAAAATTATTACTGAGAACAATTTTGGTCGAGATTGAGCATAGGGTATTTTTTGAAATGAGCATTTTATAGGTGATTGAAAATGTGCTGACTCTTCTGCAGTAAAATTTTTCCTGACGTTTTAAAATTAAATAGAAATAGAATCTATTACAGAAAAAAGTAGACTAACTGTAATTTCAGATTTAACTTTACACGGTTGTTTTAGAAACATCTTGCAATTGCACATATGTAAATTTTTTTGCTTAGCTCCTTCATTGTGTATTGACGTTTAGTTCGATGGTTCATAACAAGAAATCAAAATGGTTAACCTGCATTATGTTGGTCTTCACTATCTGTTAGAATGAAGGAAAGCGATTTTATATGTGTGAACAGACTTCAAAACAGTAACTTTAATTCAAAACTCACGTTACAACATCGGAAAAAACAAACCTTAGCCATATAGAAGGCGGTGCCCCCTATTCCACAACCAACGTCAAGAACTTTTTGTCCCTGGTGATGTTGCAAATTGTTTGTAAATTCCTGTGTGGTGATGAAAAGCAACAGGTTACTAGAAATTTGCAAAAAACAAGTTCTATTTTCAAAATGGATTTTCTTTATCAATCTGGACAGCTCCTTTCGCATAACTTATTGCCCTTTTTGACAAAATTATAGCCCAATACAAGGTCAGTAAAGGACTGACTCACATGTGCGACAAGGAGTCTTAATTATTTTCAAATTGCCGTTTTCTCAGGCAAGGACGGACTCCTTGTCACAGGTGCGACAAAGTTATTAGGATGCGTGGACAAACTACTTGCCCAACAAGTGACAAAAAGTCAAAGTGACCTTGCCCAGTATTTGTAAACATGAATCCCAAAGAAAACAGACATATTTGATAAAAATGGTGAGAAGACGTGGATTTTAGAAATCCATTTTGAAATTAGAACTTCTTAAAAGTCGGAGTCTGCATCGACACGCTTGTACCTGTAGACTATTTGCTACCGTTGAAGGATAAAGAGTTAATCGTTATCACGTGTTTAGCAAAGTGAAAAAAATCAAGCATTTTCAATAATATTCTAAATTACGTAGACCTACCTCAAATTTCGAAACGTGATTTATTCTGGGAGCTCCAAACTCACTGAAAAGCTTTAGTCGAAAGCAGACCTAAGTAGCCCTGAATACATTCATCATACGTGCGTTTTTCCTAAATTACAAAACTCTTTTTCTTGTGTTTGTTCTTCCTTTAAATGTTTAATATCCGAAATAAACTGTTTCTTGTATTGCTGTAGCCCACGCTGGGTTACGTATATTTGAAATGATCCCTTGCTAGTTAAACTCCTGACTAACTGATATCTATATTTCTAAACCAACCTGCAACATCTGCAGACCCTCAACTCTAATGAAGCCGTCACCAAATATCTTCTCGTACCGCAAAATAGTTTTCACAGAACTCTCTTTGTTTCTCAAGAATTGATTAAAGTCACAGTTTTCGATATCCTCGCTGAGGCGTTTTTTCTGTAACAACCAGCAAATTGAGTCACGATTCCCTTTTAGCTGCAAATAAAACGAGAGGGCAATCCAGGGGGCGTAAATACAATTTTTACTGCTAATTTGAAATGCTCTTTCCACCAGAAATCAGTAGCTCGGTTATTAAATACTGTTGATGATTAGTTGTCCCTAATAGCAATAGTTGACCCCAAAGCAATACACCAGGGTGATAGCTTTAAGGTTAGTTACCATGGTACTCACATATGTTATTGCTTTTATAATGTTTGCAAATGGATAATCCACGAACTTGTGATTCATGTGTAAGGGTATAAGGGAGATTCATGTTTCCTTTATGTTTTGAATTTATGAGAGATAGAGAATGACTAAATTCCACCTACCACACCTATTCTTTGATCTTAAACTTTTGTCTCCGGTTACACTAACGAACACAAACCGTTTCAAACGGTGTGCAATGACATTTCTTTATTTTAGCCCAACAAAATACTGTTTGATCTTTAGCTGCAAATTTCTGCCCTTGTGGGGAATCTCTCTGGGATTGTCTTATGTTTGTAGGCACTCTAGTTCCCAACACCAAAAGTCAGTACAATCCAAACGTTGCGAATAACAATTGTCTAAATTAGTCCTTTGTGACAGGCTTTATTTTCCCAATAGACCACTTGTACCGTGAACAATAATAACTGAAACTGGTACTGCTGGGATTAGTAAAAGGGGTGGAATTCAGTCTTTGGGTGGGTGGGTCGGTTGTTTGGGTGGGTGGGTCAGTGCTTTGGTAGGAAGGTTTATTACTGTCATTGCCTTATTTGGTTTCACTTGGATTTGCTTATTTTCTGTTGAGCGTTCTACGAGATGTGCCCTATGAATTTCTTACAGTGCCTCCCTTCATTATATGTTTGTTTCATAGATTTATGCCATGTATATAGTGTTGTTATTTCACCTTATTGGAAATCTCAATGGAAAGTTCTGTGGTTATGTATATTACGAAAAACATTTACACTTCTTCCAAGCATCTCCACCACGGCATATGTCTAACCATTATCTAATTAAGTGTCTAGTATTATCAAAGCTTAGGTCAGGAGTTACGCAAATGTACAAAGATAGCTACATTACTACCGAAAGTAATCACAGAATCTTTTGTCTTACCTTAATGTAACTTTGAAGGTTTCTAGTGAAGCGTAGCGAGAACCCCCAGCGAGTGTGTTCATCACTTTTAACGGACGCACTTTCAAAATACTTGCTGTAACACTGAGGCAGTCTGTAGAGTGCAGGGTTGTATCGGTCGCGTATATTGCCTGCAAATAATCATTCAATCCTTATTGGCACATCTTCAATCAAAACAATTCTCTCACGTAATGTGCTATTAACCAAACTTCTTATTCAATGGAGTTATCATTGCAATATTTAACAAATAGGTTTTCTTTTCAATATTAGCATGAAAAGAGCAATGATGTTTAATCTGCAAGCGGTATAAGCTCTCAACTGTTATAAACCATACATACTGCTCCAAAAGCATGCCAGATCAAATATGTACTATGTTCCGTACACTGCGGAGAGCACGAAGTCGCTCTCGCTGAGTAGGGCTGCTATGCTCCCCAGAGATTTTCGATTTGTAGGTGCGTTTAGTGATTTTGTAACTGTTTCAGTGCAAAACTATTTGTGATTGGGTATAACCAGTGGCGAAGCTATGATGTTCGACAAAAAGCGAGATTGACCTGCAGGGCAACTTTTAATCAGGTACATACCGCTGCATCTCAGTATAATCCAGACAAAGACCTTCCAAACTTTTTCATTTATTTTCTGAACAGCTGCTGGGAAGTTACCATGTCATTCGCCTTCTCCGAATTGTTCTATTAAAACACACTTTTTCAACAAACAAGCATAAAAATGACAGTGCCTATAATGGTGCATGACTACAGTAGCCTACTTTAAAAGAGTTTAAATTGTAATATAAAGGGAACAACTTCAAATTCGCAATCATTAATGCAAAAAGCTTCCCAACCAATCTGTTATTCTTAGAATCCTATGACAAACTCAGAGATAAAAATTGTGAGTAACGTAATTTTAAGACTCCGTACAATTTTTTATTATCCCACTGTGAAATCTCCACCATCATTCCCACTGAATGTCGAAGAAATCGAACTACACTGTTTTGAAAAGATAAAGTCAGAGAATATGACAGTCTTTGCAGTGAGTACCCAATTCCATTCTCAGAGACAGTAAGATGCTATTCTCGAGCGCCCACATCCACGTTAATGTTTCAGACAGTTTTAAGAGGTTGCCCAGGTCCCTACAGAGAAAAATGGTAAGAATAAACCTTAAAGTGGGATATTCCATCCTGCGATAGAGACGATCTGATCTGATGCTCCTACTTTGAAAGATTGCGCGAACCGTTCTTGATATATTTCTTGTAGGAATTGTAACCCTCACTTGCGGTCCACTCTCCTGATTTGCAAAATTTATATATATATATATATATATATATATATTGTGGTCTATATATGTATATTGTGGTCTAATGAGAACTTCGCATATTGATGATAACAAGAACAAAAAGTCTACAACCCATGACATTTTATCTATAACGTTATAAGTTGTACCCATACACAAAATTGTGTGATAAAAAGAGACTTTAAATCCTTATCAAGCTTAAGCCATTACAGGCACTTTGTGTTTTTAATTACACTCACCGCTAGCTTCACCACAAGACTCTCTGCAAAATAAAAAACCCCCGTCCTTCAGCCACATGAGTAGTTTACGTAAAAGTTTGGAGAGGTCGTCATCGGAGAAGTATATAAGTAACCAGTTGGAGAAAATCAAATCGAAACTGAATGTAAAAAAAAAAAATCTCCAGTATTCGTTGCCCGAAGTGAGTCCCTGCGGCCGGGACAAGCTTTCCTTACTTAAAGCATTAACAGTTATGAACACTTAGAATATGCCAAATAAAAGTAGTCCGTTTTTTAATAATGTTGCTGTGTTCAGATAAAATGCTAGAAATTCAGTTATAGGGAACATAAATAATGTTTATGGAAACGATTTGTACTTAAACTGGCACTGGTAGGTAGGCTTAGGTTATGTTGAAATGGGCATCTATTCGATTTTTCATGGGTCCACAGTTCCCCAGGTTCGATGGTAACCGTCTTCGTACTATTTCAATGGATGGCAGTGATTAAAGGTGCGTTATTCTCAGGGTTCGATGTTCCCAAAAAGTGTTCAATGTTTCCAGCCTGCAAACATCGAACACTTGAAGCCATGAACACTGGGAACATTGACATAGCCCCTTGCAAACCGATGCTTGAAATTGAGCCTAGTCACTGAGCGTGGTCATAAAGTTTTCTCTTTCTACAGTAGTTCTTACTGGAGTAGATAGTACAGGAACGCAATGATGGGTCCTGTTCAGTGAGCTATTTGGGTTTCGACTGTAAAAACTGATCGAATTTTTCATTTGAACCTGCTAGGCCGTTGTCATCAGAAGCAGGCTACCAGGTAATCCTAGAAGACTATAGAAAAGGTGCACGTTCGTGTATGAATAATATAATACTTGCGCTTGTATGAGGAAATGTCTAGGGAAGCCTGATAACAAAGGCGCAAGAACATATTACGGCTGCTGTATGACATATTGTCCCTCAGGAGATTCGCCAAGGGCGTTCGGCAGTAGCTTTAACGGAGCAACCAATAATTATTTCCCTAACATATACCCATGTCACACCTGGGTGGAGATAGACAATCGCAAAATGCATTTTTCAATAAGGAGACCACAACGTAGTTTATGACCCAAGTGTGATCGAAATGGTACTGCTTCGTTCACAAGTCCAATACCTTAACGAAAAGGCTATAGCGCCCTTAAAGAAGAAAAATATCTGGTGGTACTTAGGGGTCTATAACCCCCGTTTACCTCTGCCTCAGTACGTTGCTGAAGGGTCTACAACGTTATTAATGATTCCAAAATAGTCTTTCTTTTCGATGAATGCTTCTGTCATACGTGAACTTTCACACTGAAAAACTGAAGTGTTAAAAATATCACTTAGAGAGCTATTTTGCAGCACCTTCATGGGGATTTCACCGTTGGTGCTACCAGGGAGTTGCTAGAAAAGGAGCAACAGCGTTCTATTTCTATAGTCTCTGTGAGACAAAACTCATTTTCGAAGGTAATCTTCCTTTTATCCGCCAAATCGTTTTCTAAATGCTTTGATTAACCAGGACTAGTGACGCATTAACGAAATTACAACGAAGAGACGTATTCCCTATACTTTACATGTTCACATTTGGTTGCCAGCCGTTATAAAAAGTTGTGAAATTTGTGTCATTCGATGCTATCCAAGACATGATGTATCATTTCCTTTCAAAATAGCGATGATTACTCTACAAATTAACTCAACAATTTTGCTTCTTAGTAATGACAACATTATTAAAATCTGAGGGAAATGTATACACTTGAACAGTATGCCTAAATCCAATGAAAAATGGAGCAGAATTGAAGCTTAAGATTTAAACGTTTTCAGTCGTTCTAATAAAAATTCTTGTTACAAGTTTCGCAATTGGCGCGAACAAATCTCCAACTTAAAGAATATGCATACAATAACCTTTGTTAAGGGAATACTTGAAGGAGAATGGAACATTAGAAAACTCCGCCCCTTGAAAGTGGACGTCATGACTTGGACGAAAGCGTAACGACTTGGCCGATTTTTTTGCCTAACGAAAACCGCAGACAACAAACGATGGCCACGGGACCATGCAATCTGCAACAATATTGCTCTTTGTCAGTTATTTAACAATTGAGGACTTCAAGGAAAGGATAAATTTATCCAACTTTCGAGGGAGTGGATTCTGTAATAAAGAAGTTACCCGTAAAACAGTATTAGGATTTAAGCCGCGGTCACAGTACAACTAATTCGGATCGGATTCCGGTCCGATTTTTGTGAGTTTTTATTAAAAATTTCACCACTTCTCGTCGGAAAGAACCCCAATTTTGCCAATCTTTGTAAATACATGAGTTGTACCGCAGTGCTTGAATTCATACCAATTATTTGTGACGTCACATCGACAGACAGATTTTATCGGACTATGGTGTCCGATTAAAAAATGTATGTCAGGTGACGTCACGAAAAATCAGCATTTCATTTTAATAGACATCAGATGCAAATCATATATTTACACTGGTTTACAAAATTTTGGCTCTTTCTGATCTGATATGAAAAAGATTTTAACCAAAACGCACAAAAATCGGATCTGAATCCAATCCGAGTTCGTTCTAGTGTTACCGTCGCTTTAGTCACAAGGGATTTAATGATAGAGACCAATGGACATGCCAATAAAATAGTGACTCCTTAAAATATAGTAACCGTTATCAAGAACATGAATTCATTTGTACAAATTTATTATATTCATGGAAAGCTATTGATTCCATAGACATAATAAATTTTCACCCCTAAAGAGCGAGACGACAAGGAAGCTTCAACCAAAACGCGTTGATGAGCACAAGTGCTGGTGCGGTTCACTGGCAGACTTGGCAAACAGTGCTTAAAACTTTATGCTTTACAATGTCTTTAATTTAAACTAAGCCTAGGACGAAAAACGAAGCAAAATTGCTTGTTATCTCAAAAACTGGTCAGTAAACTATCAAACATTATCCAGCACTTTGTTCTTCTATAGCAACAAAATCTATTATATACCAGATTTTCCGCCTCCCTAAAATAGATGGAAATTTCCAGGTGTATTAAACTTTCGTCATCGTTTAGTTAGAACGCAAAACAATGGGTTCATGTGGTGATTCTTGGTAAAGACTTCGATTTATTACTGAACATTCTGTTCATGTTATATTCATCGGTAAAGTGGTGCAATATTTTTTTGTAATGCTGAATTTTCCGCTGAAGCTGTATGTATGGGTGGAAAACCACTAACTAGATCGCCGTTTACTCCATGCTGCTTTGATCCTGGTAAAAAAGTTGATTTTCTAACCTCAGTTATCTATTGTCCAAGTGAGGTATATCAAGTTTCCAAACCCACCGCTGGAGGTCTATTATCATCAATTCACCGAGCTTCTGTTCCACTTATGTTGCAAAAAATTAACACGGTACTTTGGGCAGGATTGTAATAAAAACTCCCTCTGCATGCACTGCATGCTCTGGCGTAGGTTTCTTGAGGAGGATTAAATGTCTATGAATGGGGTATCATTGTCTGTCAATCATAAAATTGTGTAATGGGCAAGAGAGGAAACCATGTATATATTTTTACCGTGACCAATTCATCATGTCCCATCGTAGTGTACAAAATATTAAAGGGAATTCTTGCACTTTTATTCTATGCATTTCCTCTAACCTTCCCAAACACCAGCCCAATTTGAACACCAGCTCAATTTGAACTGAGCGTGGTGAATTTTGGTTTTTGTACTTTATAAAATATGGGAATATGCAAAATGCGCAAACCAGTACTCACCTTTCATTCTCAAATTCGACATTCATGACATCATCAATTACGTAGTCAATGTTTGTAAAGGTACTATTGTTTCTTTTGCTTTCATCGATAAATTGTTCAATGAAATCCACTGTTGTCACGTGACTGGCGTGTTGGGCAATTATGCCAGTGAAACGTCTGAAGAGAAATTCGATACAAGAAAAGCTATAGCCTAAAACGTGATTAACTAGGCTAATGTTGTAAAGGAAAGGGTAACCCTAGTTTTTCCTGCTTCAAAACTAGTTTAAGGTATGCTCTTTCCAAACAAAACGCATAGAATTTTGAATCTAAAAAAATATTTTTAAGTTGTTATTGGTTCGCGCAATTGTTGTCTGACTCTACTAGGTCCCGGATGTACAATGACAAAAGTGAACTACATAACAAATTTCAGCAGAAAATGTATCAGCCGAAATGAACAATTGGGAATAACATGTATGTAACACTTAAATGTGCATTTGGGAGACATTGCGGAAACATCCTGCCGTAAGGAGACAAAGGTTATATTTGATGTATTCCCAAATGTGGGCATACAAAATATTTAACAAAAATACCAATAACTATTAATGATGTTTTTTAACGTGTGGTATGTTTGCTTTACCATATCTTTTACATATAAGTTTGAATCAAATGAAGAATTTATTTTTTAAAGATATCAATATACTTAGTCTCCTTATTATACATACATATACTACACACCAAACAAGACACCTGTATTTCAATGGTAAATAACATCGCCATTGATGTATCCATGCAGACTACACAGTGGCATGGTAAAGAGGGAGCAAAAACGCTACCATAGATGTAAAACTGTTAGGTAGAACGTACAGAAGAGGCTTTCAAATGGTGTGAAGTATTAAGGAGACACGATTTGTCTCCTTCATGTTAAATGTCTCCCTAATATACCGACTTTATCTGCATTTTGTCTCCCTAATGCACGACTATATATATATAATATAATTTAAGTCCATCCACGTATGCTCCATGTAATATATAAGAATAAGTAGAAAACACCACAAATATGGCAATATTAAAGCACATACAGGATAAGAGAAACGTATATTTCAAAGACACCTGTCTTCGGCATCAGCGTCAATGCGGAGTGAAAAAAAAAAATAAAAAAAGGAAAGAGATACAAATCCTATCGAGAATGTAAAACAGTGTTAAACAGTGGTCCGAGCTGGGTTTGAACTACAAGCTGGGCGGATCTTACAAGTGACGTAATGATGAAAAACTGTCTCGTCTGGTATTTGAATTAAACTGAACAGTTCTTCCAGCAGAGTTCCGACAGCACAGTTGGTAGAGCGTACTGCACGTTGAGCAGTAGGTCGTTGGTTCTCACCCAGCTCGGACCTCAGTTTTTCATCATCTGGTGTTATTGTCTTCCTTACTTAGGCAAAGATTGCCTTAGTAAGAAACTGGACGCATCTAACAAAAAAATTGTGCGACTGTGTCCGCTTTCCACCATTTCTTCCTTTTTTATATTTAGAAGTCGCAAAGTCACATTTATTTCCGAATATATATATACATATATATTCATGTATATATATGTGTATATATATATATATATATATATTTATATATATATATATATATATATATATATATATATATATATATATATATATATATATATAAGTGACTTTGCAATACCGCACTGGTTCACTTACTCATATAAGGTCGCTACGTCACTCGACTTATATATATATATATCTATATATATATATAGTTTGTAAATGCTAAAATGAAGGCAAATAATAGATGCCTGGTTGACATTGGAAAGTACAGAGATAAAAGACTGGAAATTTCCAATCTTATATTGTATCTCTGTTTCGCGTTATCGATTGCAGTAGTAGAAAAAATCAGGAACTTGCTGAGTGATCAGAAAATTACTAGTTAGTTAGCTATAGAAAATTAGTAGTTCATGGTCAGAGGGCCGTGAAGTTGGTCAGTTTAGTGTTCCCTTAGTGGACGTAGCTTCCTTGGGAAGCAGTTTCATAGTCTGGTTTCTCTGAGAGATTCTGGAGGACTTTAGAAAAAGTAAAATGTGCCACTACCATTGGATGATATAACTTGTATATATCTTTTCATTGGACAAAATATACAACGAATCTCATGCGAGTCTTGACTAAATTCAGTATTTATTGAATACATCAAATTGTCTATGTGACTGTCTGAACTCCCAAATATAAGTCTGCCCGATAAAGCAAGGTTTTAGCCAACTGTTCAGCGTCCCCGTACGGCCGTTGAATGCAGGATAGTACGTCCACAGTTTGCTTTCAAATGTGAAGTTGCTATGCACATGCAGATGAATATGTAAAGATCTACGAAACTCCAAAAATGCAACTCTGTCCCAACTTCTCTTTGGGTGCAATTTGTAAGCAAAATCGTCGGATGGAAACTATGCAAAAGTACAATGTGTTCCCTGATGCACCTGATTTGTTCTACATCAGAAAATACGGTAAAATAACCAATTACCACTATCATTGGAAAAGATGTCATTTTGCGAGGTTGTGAGTCTCAGTTCTGATAATTTTGGAGGCAACTTCAAGAATTTTTGTTGACTAATTTGTCAAAAAAGTGTTAGGATTTTGCTTGCAGACCAAAGAGGTCATAGGTGGAACCATTTACTAATTGGAAATTGGTAGCATTTCTGGTAACATTTTAATGAAAATCAAAAATTTATAAAAAATAGCGACTTATTCTATCAGTTTTTGAATAGTTTTCGTCGTTCTTTCTTCATATTCCTGCGCAACACTTTGCCCATAATATTCAAAGTTTCTGTTAAGAAAAGGATGCAAAACGTTCTGAGAGATTTTCAGTTTCAGAGAGGATGTACAGGCACACAGAGTGAACAAAGTATTGGCCAGAAATGGCATGGGTGCTTTTAGCGACTATTTTCTTTATCCACTTGCAAGTTATCGTTTTTGTAGTGGACATTTTATTTTAAAATCAACCTCAAAATAAGGACTGCTTTCAGGTCTGGGAAATTCCATAAAATTTGCGGCTGTCTTAGGGTTTGCAAGTTTTAAAAATGTTCTGCATGTTCCATGCCAATCAATTGTGTCCCTTAGATAGTAGGCCTGCAGTCGAATCACAAATCCAAGCACCCTTCAAAGTTGGCCTTCACTCAGCCCTTCATCAAGTTAGTTAGTTACATGGAGTTAAACGACTCAGTTTCTAAACGATTGGTTTCAGTCGGGCGGAAAATTCAGGCTGGTCACCCCACTGGGGTCATGCATTGTTTCCCCTACTCCATTTCCCATGCAAAGCATACCGCACAACGGTAGCAGAGTCCATGTTTGAAGTTTTTGGTATGACTGCGTCTGAAAATTAAATAAGAACTCCACGATGAGGTTCGAATACCTATGTGTCACCAGACGAAACACCATATCTGGCAGACCGCGTGTTTAGTCTAACGGTAAGAACATTCGCCTCTCACGCGGAAGACCCGGGTTCGATTCCCAGGTCGAGTCATACCAAAGACTTTAAAAATAGAACTTACTGCCGTTGTGCGTGAAGTTCCGCATAAGCAATGGAGTAGGGAAAAAAGCCAGTGAGCTACGACTGGAAAAAAGGCCGTGGCCGGCTCGACTTGAACCAATAGGTTGGAAACGGGGCCGTAAAACGGGGCCATCCAACCATAACCAAATCGAATTAATTTACTGTCCAGAACGAGGAAGATCACACACCCCGCCTTAAAAGTTTGGTAGTTGGGATTGGACTGTGGCCGGCCAAACTTAAAGCCAATTGTATATAAACTTCAGCAGTAAGGCTTTATCGAACTAACTAACTACCTAGTCGTTGCGGTGTAGCTTTCATTTTGTCTTACGGATAAAACTCAGTTAAGAAAACCAAAGTTGAAGCTGGCAGACTTAATAATTTGCAGACATCAAGTCGCATGTATAGATATTTCCTGAAATTTCAGGAGAGAGGTATGACGGAACAAATACGTGGGCGCTACTAAGAAAGTTGAAAACAGAACAGAATGAACTAACCCGATTCCCCCTGCTAGTTCTAGGATTTTTTTGCCTCTCATATCAGGAAGGAGACTCAGCACTTCCGGTAATTCTTCTTTGCCTATTTTCTCCGCATTTGAGTCCAATAACATTTTTGTCACGTTTGGTTCTTGAGAATAGCTTGACCAGAATCTCTTCATCTCGGCTCTGACAGTCGTACCTTCATTAGAAAGCATTGTGTTGAATACAGATTATCTCTAATCTTTCATTTCGAAAAATCTTTTGTCTATATCTTTTGTCAGTAACATTATCAAAATGAAACGTTTATCGCTGTACGTTTACCGGTGATTGCATGATCTCGACCAGGGAACTGTAAGCTCACAACTCCCTGTCTAGCCACAGAAATGTCTTTCCCAGTGTACATTACCATGAAAGATGTGTACATGGGAACATGTTTCATGGTAATGAAAAACAATTTTAAAACAAGAGGGCAATCCACGGAGTTGCATATCTCATCGCTAACATGTGCACAAGTTGGTTACAGAACTTGAACTATTTATGTGCTAGAAGTTTTATCTGTGCTGTTTTTACGCTACAGTAGAATTTCATTGACAAAAATTACCATACTAAAGCTGCATGCCACAATCCTTTGAAATTCCTATTTGAAGTCCATTTGGGAAGCGATTTTTTTTTCGTTCCAAGGGACGGAAGTTTTTTTTTCGTAAGATAGCGAGGGGAAAGAATATGGCACAGACCAATCAAGTTCTTGGAACTATAGGCGCACCCCTTATTCAAAATCAAAAACTGTTACACTTAACTGATACGGATATGGACGCAACGAAGACGCTTTCGGGGACGCTTCAGACAAGTGCGTAATTGTTATTATTCAGGCACTAGCTGTATGAGCGTATTCTCCATTTTGACGCGACGGCAAACTTCACGTGTGCCCGGAGCTGATATACGCATCAAGTGCGTCTCAATTAAAAAACTGTGCGTGTGCGCCATGTTGAACGCGTGGCGTTAGAAGATTTCCGGCCGACGCACAAACCTTTTCTGCGTACTGGCCTGTGGAGAATCCTAGCCCGTGGCAAGGAAATTGTCACGTACGTTTTTTGGCGATGGTTCAAAACCGCCAAGTTTTCAGGGCACTAATATGTAAGATAGGTAGGCCCTATGCCTAACCTAATGTTAGTCACCCACAGTTTCATATCTTGGGTTATTCCTTGCCACGGGCTAGGATTCGCCACAGGCCAGTACGCAGAAAAGATTAATGCGTCGGCCGAAAATCTTCTAAAGTAAGTTCCTCGGTAACTGTTCTTTGGGTACACCTTGACATAAAGTGAATGATTTCCCTCCTGAATTATGTCCATAAATACCGACATACGACGTTTTGAATTCCCAATTACAGGCCAGACTAAGCCCATTTGAAATTCGAACTAATGCGAAAAACGTATGTGAACGCGTCTCAAAAATGGTGACGTCACTGGAGGCACGGTTAGCAACACTGTACCAGAGAGCTCACAATCATCGAATCATGTGCATACATAATTGCAAACACCGGTGCTACAAAAGCAGTGAGCGTGGCCACTGACATCGTGAATTGTGCATCGCACGGTTACTGCTTAGTATTCGCAATAGCATCTTCACCAAACAGCCCATACAGTAAAGACTCGCTCGTAGTGGGGATCCGCTGTTCATAGCTGTTCGTTATAGCGCCCGAACCGCGTCTTTCTTGCACAAAAACAGAACTATTTTTACCCGCGCGCATATGCACGCGAACGTTTTGGCCAATGATTTGCTCCGAATCCCCACCATGGTCTGCGCCTTTCTCCCTGTATGTTGGACTCTTTATTGTGATGCAATCGTTTTCATGAGGTTGCTAGGATAAGATAACTTTACCGAGCGGTACATTAGTTCCACATCTAGACGCGCGCCGTAGGGCGGGGTTTGTGCCGCCAATTGCGTCATAAAAGTCAGGTTAGCTGTTGCGGCATTTTTCGAAATTGAATTTCGAACGCAGTTTTCCTTCGAATATCATTTATGCCGAATTGTACGGGTTTTTAATGGTGTGTGAGATGATATTTGTACAATTCTGTATCAAATCTTGCAATACACAAAAGTTTTTATGGCCGTGTCACGCCCTCTTTAACCTTTGACAATCTGTAAGGTGAACTATGTCCTTGGTTGCCGTGACAACCACACATATCGGTACAACTTATCATGCCTAGGCTATTACACTTAAACTTTCAGACTTGTGGGATGCTTCCGTTAAGAGTTAAAGTGAATACAAAAAAGTATTTGACCCCTTGTCACGTGACCTTTGACCTTGGTTGCCATGGAAACTACATATTTTGGTAGAACTAGTCTACCCTATTATACTTGTGAAGTTTCATGTAAAATGAAGGTTTCCTTTTGAAGTTTTAGTACAAAATAGTAAAGAAAAGTGTTTTTTTGCCAAATGTGACCTTTGACCTCTGATCTTTGACCTTTACTTCGGAGGGTCTGGAAGACATAAGTTCCCACCCTGGGGTACCCACCTACCAATTTTGAAAAGAATCGGTCCAGCCCACTAGGAGGAGTTTAAAAGACAAAAACGTTGTTTTACGAACAAATTATCACTTGAAAATTTTTTGTTCCATTCTACCACTTGACCTTTGACCTCTGTTGCTATGGCAACCACATATTTTGTTAGGCCTATATGCAATCATCATATGTGTGAAGTTTCGTGTCAGGATTACTTTTACTTTTGGAACTATAGCAGAAAATGTCGATTTCACTAAATTTGACATTTTACCCGTAACCTATGACCTTCACTTCCGGTTGTGTATTTAAATGCAATTGTTTCACCTAAGGTACCATCCAACCAAGTTTGAAGAAAATCGGCCCAGCCGTTTACAAGATATTAGGAAAACAAAATTGGACACACACACACACACGGACAGGTTTTGACCCCTCTCTCAGCCCTGGACCTTCAGTCACCCCGGGGTACCTCACCATGGGTTAGACCTCGAGACTAGTAACCTGGGAAAATTTACCGTTACCATGGTAACCATTGCGATTTTAGCTGGCATTGCCATATGTAGCCCAACAGGCAAAGTGACTACAATATCTCATCCTCCTCACGGAGCGATGAGATAATTAATGTAATGCCTTATCACCAAAGTGCTTTCACAACTATAACTCCTACTCATGGTAAGTCGTCCATGTACACATGTACCCAGTTTAACCCTTTACCGTTGTTTGGGTCCTTTTGGACCCATGCGGAGAGCTCGGCTGTCACACATCTTTACTGTTTCACGCGGAGCTCGAAACTGCGAGTAGCTACCCGAAAATTCGGCCACAACAGCGAGAGAGACAATAGTTTAAGGTCACGGGGTCAATGGCCTACGGAAGCCGATGCGGGGCGGGCTACGTCCGCTTTTCCGCCCACTCCCGATCCGCGCAAATATGCCCCGATCGGAGCACAACGGTAAAGGGTTAAACCCCTTGGATGGAGAGAAATCAGTAAGATAAAGCGTCTTTCAGACGGACACAAAGTAATGAACTCCGCATGGTCGAACCAGCAACCGTTCGAATCGTCAGTCCAAATTCCTTAACGTAAGTCCCATGTTACATTATTTAGGTCAACTTTCTATGCCGACATGTCCTTGGCAATAGGAAGGGGTGGCTTTACATCTGAATTATCCTCTACTTAGAACAACCAACCTTCATTCGTTTCGGAATGTCAGTTTGAGTGTAATAAAATTCACTCCAAATGTAGTGACAATTCACTCTTTAAGTAGTACCTGCAATGATCACTCTTTTCCAAAAAGGGTCACTATAGGCATTTCATCAAGAGTGAAACTTCGTGGAGTAAATTCACTATTCTTGGGGTGAACCATCTCATTCTTTTAAAGAGTAAACAAGTTTACTAGTTTGCTTTTAAAGGGTCAAGTTCATTAATTTCTTGCTCTTCGTATGAATTTTCCACATTTGTTAGAAAGAAGGGATGCGAAAAAGTTCCATCCCACTCTAGATTTAAAACACCATCAGAGTGATTTCGCATTAGCCGGAGGTCAGAAAAAGGCCCAACCACAACAGTAAACTTCCTGACTGGCATAAACCTTACATTGACTGGCCTCTTGTATTGTTAAAAGCTGCTCATGAATTACACAAATGGAAAGCTGTGATGGATCTGGATAGGAGAGTTTTCCCAAAAGTTGTGAGAAGGAAACCGAAAAGCAAACGTATCAGGAATAAGGAAGATTGACTCTTCTTCTCCGACTTGTCATCGGAAGCTAGGTAAAGGGCAGCTGATGGAAGAAGACTCTCATGAATAACGCATCAACGGACCTCTCCACTTCTACACCCTTGCACAAGCACCATGAAATTCCAGCTTTCCCTCGTTTCTAAACTGGATAAATTCAATAAGATATTATCTTCCTGATTCATCTTAGGACTTAAAGCCTTAAACCCAGTAAGCAAATTTGGCTGTTGAAAAGGTACTCCTTATCTCCCTTTCACGAATTTAAACATGTAAATTGTACGTACAAAGGGTGCTAACAGCATGAACTCTGTATGTTAAGACAAATACATGCAATTTGCCGCCATGTACATACTTCCCATGCTGTTTCCATACAATTGGCATGCGCGTACCCAGAAAACCAGAAAATGTATTTGTGCACCTTATGTTTCAAATACATGCGTGTAAACGTTCCTCTAAGCGTGTATACAACAATAGGTGCATGTAACATATGCATTGTGGTGTTGTGTAACCAAGCTTTCAAGCATGTACTTTGAACTTACATTTCATACAGCGGTTGCATGTATTTTGGACTAAGGCTCAATTTTGATGTAGTCCATCATTCTTCAGGGAGTGCAGTTCAAACGTTAGCTGTACAATTGGCACTAGTCTATGTAGCCATTATAGTAAGGAGTCCAATACATACACTTCAGTGGGGTTATTCATTCAAATCATGGAAGTAAGGCCTTTGATAATAGATCACTTACACATATACATTAATTGAGACTATTAATTGCCTTTAATGCTACTGCATGTACTCTAAGTCAAACCAGGTCTACAGTAGCCTCGTTCAGAATATGAAATTGAAATCATACAGAAAAATTAACCAGGGAGTGGAGAGTACTGTCAGTAGATCGCCTTAAAAGTATATCCATGCAGTTAGTTTCTTACCAAATGATATCATGGGTGATTCCTCAGGTATCAAGAGAGAGAGAGAGAGAGTACTGGCAGTTTCAACATAATTTGGAGGTAAGCACCAATTTGTAGTTCTGGTCTTTGATTTCCTTTTACCATCATCAAAAGGGAAAACAGGATTTCACCCACTGTCATGTACCGATCGCCATAAAGAACGCTAAAGGTATTCAATAAAAAACATAACTTCAACAAAAAGTGTAAAATGATGTAAATAAACATCACCTAATATACCATACAAAACAGGAATGGAGTGATAAAATGACCATGCTCTATATTTTGATGCTCTCCAGTAGCCCAAATGTTCTTTGATGCTGCGAGGAACTCTTGAGATGAAATGGAATGGTTTCATTTGCTTTAATCGTTCATCTACTTTATGTACTTGTTTTCCAATAGAGAACATCTCTTTGTGATTAGAGCTGTCAAACCACAGATGCAAACAGCATTTTGGCTGCCAACACCAAGAAGAAGCGTATGCATATAATCAATGGCTGCCAGTAAAACTAAAAAATGTTGGCTCGTTGATACCGATAACAGGCTTTTAAATTTATAATTAAAGCAAAAATAATATTTTCTTTCAACGACTTTTTCTGAGTGGTTATTCATTCTATAACACATAAATTTACACATTTGACAGCCATCTGTATACCACATGAAGGATATGGTGTTTTGTTATTCAAAAACCCACCAGTATGGAAATTTTTCCTATACTGAATAACATCATACAGGTCTGCAATATTCTGGAGCGCATTTTCCCGTTAAAATGTATGCAGCAGGTCTTTATAAAATCCTGGTTTCTGCATTAGATTAGCAAGCTGTTGAGAAATAGGGATTTCTAGGAAGAAAGACGCTGCAGTATTTTGAGACACATCTTTACTACATATTGGACAAAGATGCTCTTCATCCAAAAAATATATACAAAAACTCCAAAACTTATGAAACTTCAATGGATTTCTAAGGTTTGAAAAAAAATTACTAAACAAGTGCAACTCTTGTCAAATCATGACGAATGGCGTACAATTAACTAAGAGGCATGATTGACCCATGATAGATTGATGTATCTTATTCATTTTTAGAATTTCTATTGTCAGTTTGATCCAAGTTTTATAGATATATCGTCAAATTCATTCCCACCACAGTCTCCCGGACAGTCAAACCAAGTATCACTTTCATCCATCATATCCACTTCTTCAAAACATCCGTTGGATCTTCCCTAGAAATTTTCCTCAAAATTCACTTCTTCACTCCCTGATATCTAAGGAAAAAATAAAAAAGTCCTACCAATGCAGATTAAAAGATGAGATTAAAAGAATCACGTCTGAATCGCGAATAAAAAAAAGTATCTGAATTTTCATCACCATCAACATCGTCATTGGTATTTTACATTGTACCATAAGGCAAAGAGGCATTGGAAAATTCGAGAAAGGGCTAGCAATGTGTCAGGGCCCATAAGACACCTGAATATATCCAGATGCTGTGTGACTACTGCTTTATTTTAACAATGTGTTGCAATGAAAAATTAATTATAGTAGAGGGTAAGAGAAAATAGTTATATTACAGGGTTCTGCAGATGACAGCTTTACTGCTATTATTATATCTTTTTTCAATAATGTTAGTAGTGAATCTCTAAAATTAGTTTGTTCAACCCGCCTTCTTGTTAGTATTGCAGTTTGAAATACTGTTTGTCAGGTTGGACACTTGGGATATACTCATGTAAACTGTTGAGGTACTTTAGCCATGGGCGGCGATCCTTCTTTGGAAGTGAGGGATATTGTCGGAGCCACTATCTAAACGGAGAGCCACCATCGGTTGGCGCGAAGCGTACAAAGAAAATTTCGGGCAAAAGGAAAAACAAAACGCCCGAGATTACCGGAAACGGCCCATTCTCGGCTATCTAATGTGTTATTATAGCAACTGTCAAAAGCTTAATTATTAAAAAGGTAGCAGGCCTATCGTAAAAATCATAGAAAAGACAAAAGTTGTCTGTTTGTCTTATAAGGGGGCTAAAGCTTCTGAATCGAGTGAAAGAAAATCATTAATTGAATGCAATCGATTTACTTATTTTTGCATATCTTTCATTTACATAGTAACTGTTAGTCATTTCAAGGGGTGTTGGTTCATATAACAGCATTTTTAGTTTCTTGTCTACACTCCTCGGGTTCTTTACAGTTGTATAATGAATCAATTTTTATTTTTGTAGACACTGCTAATAATCACGTCCCCTTAAGTATTATTAATAGAGGCCTAAATATTAAGTAATTGTTTATAGTCATCAGTCATTTTCTGAACTAAATAATTTAAATACCCTTTTTAAATGAGACTGAAAGAAATTCGATAAGCTGAACCGAAAAAAAAGGATAAATACAACGGCAATGATTTTCAAAGTAAACATCACAGTGTGAACCGTGTGGAGCTTAAACTGCGGTATAATAAACTCATCTGGAAAAGCATACCCCCCCCCCCTAAAAAAAAAAAAAAAACCTTCACAGCGCGTCGGGCAATTATGTAAAAATTCTTCAGCAATTTTGATGGCATTTAAACATACGTACGCTTTTACTGCATGAGAAAGTCACTTTATCAGGATATGTGTGTAATAAATGGATATTTATCTTCTGTTTTATGCAGAGAAATAAACGTATGGATGATCAACGTTCAAAGTATTTCAATTTGGGGGATGCTCTTAAACGAAACAGTACACCTACCAATCCCCTTAATTTCCTAAGAAGTGTGATCGGTAGCACGCCAGAGAAAGGTATTAAACTCAAGGCCAGCAGGTGACTAAAGCCCCATCTACACTATCAAACATTTGTTCACGAACATAGTCATACAAATGTTTGAACATTTGTCGTTAAGATAAAACCTGCACCTAAATAAGTGAACGCCTTCATACATCTTGGGAGTAGCTCGAATTTATAGGTGAATCAGTCTACACGGTCACATGTTTGTCCGTTAACATTGTTATACAAATGTATGCTGATATTTTTGACCAAATAAACGACCGTGTAGACGGGGCTTGATATTGCTCCAGGGAGTTGTCCCTGACAACTCTCTGATTAAACCAATGGCTATGACACCACAGGTTGAATTTGGTGGTGTCACTGTGTATACAGTGAACTTACATTGACACAGATCGTGCTGCTGCATTCAGTCTAGCTACTGCTTGCAAATTAAAATTGATGTCAGACTTGGAACTACTCTCTGTAGCAAGAACAATGAAATATAAAAATAAAAAATAAAAAATTGATATATTGGGCATCAAATCAGGATGCTACCACATCAGGCAAAGCATTAATTTTATAACATATGCTACTAGTAGTAGTCTATTACTAAGGATTGGTTCAATTCTTTACGTCTCTTTTTTCAAGAGGGCACCAAAAATATTTTCTGCTTCATGAACATGCAATTCATGTTAAATGCAAAAACATTTATTGTGGTTTTGCAATATAAATGAGCTAAATTTGCATTTTCAACAGAGGAAATACATTGAAAGTCACATAATCAAGCAAACATTAACGTTTCTCAATAACTACTGAAATGTTTTTATCCTTTTCCAAGCCGATTTTCAATTTAGCTAATAAAAATAATAAATTATATACTAGGTGGATGCGTTAAGCAGCAGGTACAGTAGTGATTAGCAGTGTTTTACACTAGCCTAGGCTATGTAACAGGTACAGTGTGATACTCACCTTTCAAAAATTTCAGTTTCAAAACGCATTGGGCTTGTTACGTCTTCACAGTAAAATGGGTTTGATGAGATGCTGGATTTCTCATTATGCAGTAAAAAATTAAAACCTTCGTCTACATCAAGAGTTTCATAACCTCTTGATAAGCATTTACTGCAGAATGTAATGGCCTTTTTGACATCTCAGCAGAGTTTGCTATAATCACCAGTGGTAATGTCTTCGTTTTTATCTTCATTGCCAACTTGCTGCAAAGACCCACATGGCATAAGTCTCAGGACATCGCTAGTATTAAGCGTAGGCCTAGACTTGATAGTACTAGTAAAAGTATTGTCATTATTATCATTTGAAAAAACAAAAAACAGGACTGGTCGCAACGTTTAAGCGTACGAGCCTTCTCTGTACTTCCTTGGTTTCATCCATTGAAAAATTGAAAACGTCATTTTTCACAGTGCTGTGGTTAGGTAAGAGTCTATATTACTCTACATTGTGTTGTTAGTGACCACTTCCTTCCATCTGTCCTAGTTACATTATTAGGGTTCAATGTAGGCCTAGGCTATAGGCCTGCATGCACTTTTACTTTCGCTATTTTCGGCAGACATTATCCGAAATAAATGGTCAGTATGGTAAATGGTATTATCACTTATCCAATAAACTGGAAGTAGCCTTACTCCGTATGTGTGTACTGTTTGTAGACTCATTGCTACACGGAAAGGGAGGCGAAACTACGAACACGTCACAATGGCGAAAATAACGACTATTAACAGTGATTTCCCTTTTATATGTACTCTAATTGTATCTCTTAACGGTCACTATTACGGAATGTAAAGGCGGTTCTCTGCGAAGAGTAAAAAATACAAAATACATATCAAACCCTAACAAATACAAAACATTCAAAAAATAGAACGTCTATCAAATACTAAATATTTTGAAATCGGTAAAAAGGGATAACAAAAATTTAAAATTCTCAATTTGAATCATTCAATGTAGGTACATGATTCTGCAATGTTGGCATTCTCACATTCTTAAGATTAATACACATACATTGTACATATGGGTGCGATTCAAAGCCGGTCTGTTTCACTGTGCATAAATAACATCCCAGAAATTATCTTTATTTCAGAAATATACAAGAAACAATTATTAAAACCAGCCGAAACTAAGAAATATAGAATAATTAAGAAAACGGGATTAATTACCAGTTGTTGCGCCTCCTGGGTACGAATTATGGCTCTTTATAGCCCGTCTTTACTTCAGTAAGTGGAGATGTATGAAGGTCTGATACAACGATCAGGATAGCCGCTCCTACTTAAGAACACGTAGGCAGTCACACTTGACCGCGTTTACATAAGTAATATTAAGAGGTCGCAAACTCTGCTCTCGTACTATGAGCAAAGTTCACGACCTGGTACGGGTAACTTAACCGCCACTACACTGTTGCTCTTGCAACTAAAAGTAATCGGGCACGGTTTCTGGACCTCTGCAATTCGCACGACTTAGTTTTGCTTGAGTACTACTTTAGGCCTTAACTTGTTACTAAGTGTTACGCTAGTACACTGTAAAAAATTTCTGTTTGTCAACAGCACAATTTCTGTAAAAAATTACAGATTTTGCCTGTAACCCCTGTTGAACAGAAGAAAGTCTGTTGAAACGCACCTCGTGCAATGCTCGATCTTTTCACTGGAAAAGTACGCCGGCAAAAACTGTTATGAAATGTGTATGTCGTACAAAGTAATAATTAAGAGTAGTAATTATTTATGATTTTCGACAAAAGCTTATTCTGTGGGATTTAAAGTGTATGATTTTGATTCCAATATCCGAAAGTAGTCTTGCTCCCAGCATGCATGCAGTAAACCTCTGACGTTACACCGCTTTCTCACTCACCGTGCACAGCTATCATTTCGCTGAAATTGTAAAGGTACCGGAGTTTCGTTAGCATACATTGTGCTGCAGAAGTTCATGGTAAGTCAATTTAATGTATAAACTACGTATCTTTCAAACTAATTTATGTTTCAAAATGTTATTTCAAATGAAAAGTGCCGGCGGCCTGTTTACTGTAGATCCAGAGGCAATCCTAATGTTATCGTTAAGTAAGAGCCTAACGTTTATAACTAAGGCTATTTGTGTGCACTGCTCATAATTGGTAGAATCGCCTCGCAAAACGCAGGGTTGTTGCTCAAAACCTTTGCGTAAGCATCCAAGCTGTCGTACCTTGACCATAGTTTAAACTATTTTTAAACATTAAATGAGATAAACATAACAAGTTTGTTAATGATTTTTCTTATCGATTATTGCACATGAATGGAGGGGGGTAAAGATAGACGGCAATTTTCGTGATCATGCAATAGGGTTATAGTAGCGTCATGAAGGTTTACGAATCTAATTCACTGTTCAGTTACGTCATCGTGTTTTAAACGGATTTTTGATTGGCTTAGAGTTGTCGTGTGCGGTCCATTAGACCAATGAGATGTAGCAAGAACTAATCCGTGACTCGAAGCATATTTTTTCATTTGGTGCTGTTGCTCTTTCAGGTGGAGTGATTAAGAAACAATTAGGCCTAGGCCTATTTTGAGCTCTTAATTAATTTGGTAATTTGTGTATTTGGTAATTTGGTAATTTGTGTATATGAATTTTAATGCGAAATTTAAGCATGAAGGTTGTGAATATATTCCCTTAAAGGCCCAGTTCTCTCACCCCAAACAGTACAAATTCTCCTAAACTTCTTACTTAAGTTAAGCCCCTCCCACAACAATTGTCTGAAATTCATCCTCATCCAGATACAATCTCAGTTTATTGCTTCAAGGTGAGTAGAAAAACTCAATTTATATAATCAAAACACTCCCAATACCATTCATGCTGTGTAATATAAGCTTTGGCACTCTGCATTGTTCGAATTAACTGTCAATCAAAGAGCTGAGCCAGTTGAGAATTTTGGTACCCCCGTACCAAAACTGTAGTTTGGGGTGAGAGGTTTGGCCCTTTAAGCGTCAGGAAACCTAGGATATTAAAAGCTTTGCTAGGCCTATATTGCAGTTCCCCATGACCACAGGCATTTGGGAGGGGGAGGGTAGCAAAAGGGCACATGCTTGTGCCCACTAATTCAGATAAAAATGGTGGACTGGATTCACACCTGCCCGAGGGATACAGGCAAGTAAATTATTATCAATTCTCCTCCCTTCCAGACTACCTGTACACCTACTGCCAGTGTCAGTGTCAGTGGCTGAGCTTCCAGCCAGGAGAGATCAATTGAAATTACTTCAAGAATAAAGTTACAATATTCTACAGTAAGTAACAGAGGTTAATGTAGACTTCAGTAAATAAGTTGACCAGCTGAAGGTTGGTTCATGGTTTAAAGTCTTATGTGACACTAGATTTGTTTTTTTTTTTTTTAATTTGTGACAACCAAGGAGGGTCTTCATCAGTTGCTGTTTTGCACTTAAGTCCATCTTTAAATAAACCATGGTGTTTGTTGTTTAGGGGAGGCGCGGGAATGTTTTTCACATGTTACAAAATTTCGGAAAGATTTAAGTACGTAATTAAAATCACTTTTTTACATCACAGGTTGCTTTAATGCCTTACTTGACCACAGCCTGTCATGGAAGTTACAAAAGAACAAAAGAAATTGGACTTGGGACAGAAAACTAAGGAAAGCTGTTTCTGCATCTGAATGTGGGGAACTTAATGTCTGAAACAAAGGTATGGTATGTTCCTAAGTTTATTAATACCCTCTCGAATTTATGTATTAATGTTTTTAGTTTTAAGTGTTTTTATTGGTGCAGTTTTGCAACAACAGAGGGGTTGCTTGATTGAAATAAATGAAAATGGAGGGAAAGACTTAAAGGGCCAAGTCTCTCACCCCAAACTGCAATTTTGGTACCCGGGTACCCAAATTCTCAATTGGCTTAGCTCTTTGATTGACAGCTAATTCAAACAATGCAGAATGCCAAAGCTTATATCACACAGCATGAAAGGTACTGAGAGTGTTTTGATTATGTATATTGAGTTTTTCTATACTCATCTAGAAGCAATAAACTGAGATTGTATTTGGATGAGGATGATTTTCAGACAGTTGTGGGAGGGACTTAAGTAAGAAGGTTAGGAGGATTAGTACTGTTTGGGGTGAGAGAACTGGTCCTTTAACTGAGACCTATAGATATACTTAACCTAACCCTGACTGATTCTTTTCAGCAAAACTTGGTTGTGCAAAATTTGATTACTAATCCATACAGTTAGGGCTCGTTCAAACTTTCAGTCACCACATAACCATACTACCAGAATAAATGTAGTCTGGCTCAGACACATGCAAGCACTAGTAATTAACCCTTTACCGTTGTGCTCCGATCGGGGCATATTTGCACGCCTCGGGATTGGGCGGAAAAGCGGACGTAGCCCGCCCCGCATGTGCTTCCGTATGCCATTGACCCCGTGACCTTAAACTATTGTCTCTCTCGCTGTTGTGGCCGAATTTTCGGGTAGCTACTCGCAGTTTCGAGCTCCGCGTGAAACAGTAAAGATGTGTGACAGCCGAGCTCTCCGCATGGGTCCAAAAGGACCCAAACAACGGTAAAAGGTTAAGAGGAGTACGAAATAATTTCTTTGAAAGATTGGGATTTAAATTTATTGGATGTAAGCTTGAAAATAATGTGTAAAGATGAACAACAAATTAGATACGGAAAATGTTTTTCTGATATATTAATTCAACATAGTTTAATCAATTTACTCAAAATTTGAAATTTTAGCAATAGAAAAATATGAACAGGTTTTTTCACCTTGAGGAAAATTATTCAAGACTGCAAGTTGAACAGAATTACAGAAGCAGGGATTCTACACGAAACAAATGTGAAGGGGAGGGGGGGGGAATTTATTTTTGCTAAACCCCAGTTTTAAATTGGTGATGTCATAGGCTTAATTTGCCAGTGAGTTCAGGGGGACAAAAACTTGGTTCAAGGCCCCTGTTAAGTGTAATTTGAAGGGTTTATAAGGCAATTTATATGTGCAACTTCAAGCATTGCTGCAAAAGTATCCTTTTTCAATAAGAAAGCAAGATATTGACAATTTTTTTATTTTTATGGAAATAAAGGGGGGTTACCCACCTTCTGGGAGGGTAGGACAAGAACAAACCCCTTACCCCTCTCTGGCATAAACACTAAGTTACATACCTTGCATGTGGTGTGATGGTCTTTTTAAATGATTTATGTTTTTAATGATATCCAACCAATTCATAGGGCAAGAGGGAATAACTTATCTGTGATCCAGTCTATAGTTCATACTTTCATTTTAAGAGTTATTCACCAAATACTTATTATATTGCTCCCTTTTCTGTCTTTTTTTAAGTCAGCAGAACACTTGGCCTGTATAGAGGGGTCATTACATTTGGAAGATGGCACTGTGTCAGAGGAACTTCTCATCTTTTGGAAACCTGAATATATTGCAGTAGTACCCTGATGATAAAGGGAAGTTTCAAGACGCTAATGCCAAGAACAACGGTAGGTTAATGCAACTGATAACATGAAAAATCCTTACAACAGGATGTTTTGTTTCATACTTTTCATTCAACCCTTCGTCATTCTGGTATTTTTACATCTTTTGAAGTGATATTCTTTGTTACAGGTTTCAGATGGAGGTTTGGATTATCTGCCAATAAGGTGCATTTTTGTGATTGGGGAAAAGATAATAGTCATGCGGATTGTTATTTTTTCTGAAATCTTGAACAAAATATAATTTTCTGCAGAGCCAAGTGAAGTGATGTTGTGACTGTGTCACACACAAATCTCAAGCAAGGCAAATAACAGGGTTGTATAAATGATGAAATTGATCAAATTTGATGGAAGCAGACAGAGGATATATCCCATTAGGAAGTTATACTTTTCGAAAAATTGTGAAGTATATTTATAGAAGATCTCCATTTGAACTAAGCTGAGGTAGGTCTAAGGTAACGATAAAGGTTAAACTGTGGGTTTTTGCTAGGAACACTTGAATCTCATACTGCATTTGTTGGTGTTCATACAGGACAGGAAGAGCTGCTTCCTACTGTGTATGCTTTATATCAAGTTATCAGAATGAGACATTGAAACTATGAGCTTTTTTCACACATGTAGAGTGACAAAACATTCAAACCATAGACAGCATCCCATCCGAAAGGAATTGTACTCACTATTTATGCCATCGTCTAGTTTTGTTTCATCCCTGTACATTTAGTTCTTTAGAACAAGAAGGACAAAACATCAAACCCTTTTGAATCTAACTGGAATTTCATCAATCATGAAGTAGCTCAATCCTTAATGTATACCATGGGGTACTATGTGTCAACAGTGGTATGAGTAGTAAAATTTAAATCAGCAGCTAAACCTAGGCATTGCTAGAATGGCATGGATGTTCAAAGAGAAATTGTAAACGAGGTAAACACTGGTCATTTTCATAGCTATCTGTGGAGCTTCTAGGAGTTTAAACAGCAGTTCACTACTTTGAAACTCATTCAGTAGTATATTATGAATTAATACAAATGTTTTCTTTTAACATGCATTAATGAATTTGTGTGTAATTCTTTTCCAGAAGGCATGCGAGTTCAACAAGCTGTTTTTGAAGAATGTGGATACCTGTGCCTTATTTACTAAGGTAAAAGATACTTTTATCATTTGTGAAAAAATGACTGATACATATTGTATTTATTGTCATTGACTAAACACTCTCCCACTAACACTGCAAGCTAAACACCCTTAAAACACATGGGATAAATTTAACCAGGAGCAGTGCTTTATTTACTCCAACACAATCGAGGTTTAGTTTCTTAGTTAAACTAGCTCAAATCCCAGTAACTTAAACCATAATATGTGTAAGTTTAACCAGGATTTGCATTAAGATTTAACCACAATTATGTTGAGTAATCCATGATTAAGTTTAACCCCAGTGTTTTAAGAGTGTTATATAGCTTATGATAAGTTATACATGTGAAATATTCATGGCAGTCTTCTTCCCTTTTAGTTTAGAGGCTAGACTGAAACTTAATTATGCTTCACCTTGTTCAAAGGATTACATGCTAAAACATTTTTTTTCTTCTTATAGCACTATTCATCAGAACTTTCTTAGACCATGGAGATATAATATAATAGCTCCATGATCAGACATAGATTAAGACATTCAAGTTTGAGTCTACTGATTTTTAGTGTGTATAGTCTCAATCCATAGTGGGAGAAAAAAACTTATACAGTTATGTATAATGTTTCCAACATGTTTGAGAAGTGTGTCATTATCACTGTGGCTATAGGGGGGGGGGGGGAGTGGTATAGCTGCCCCTCCTCCACACAAAATGTTTTGTAAACCACTCGTGTAAAAGACAGCTATTTTCTGATCATATTCCACATGGCTTTTTACCTCATTCACCAGGTCATAATTATATCCCTGCATCATGACTGTTGTGGTACCTCCATGTAGGTTTTGGCAACTCTTTTAGTCTCTTAAGAGTTTGTGGGGATGAATCACATCAAAACATTAAGTAGTTTTCATGTGAAGGTGTACATTTGTTGGGGCATGCAATGATCTGTTTAAGTTCAAACTTGTTAGATGCAACTCATAGCATTATAGAACGTGAAGAAGTTACAATTGTCTTGTTTCCAGAATTTTGGCAGTCTTCTTCTTGTTTCTTAGGATCACATACAACTTTTTCTTTTATGTTTTGTTTTCAACAGGTTATTTGCTAACATTAGAAGGACACAAACAGTGAAAGAAAGTGACTAGTCTGGAGGAATCGAAAAACTGGTGGTAAAGGTCAAGGACATTTAATGGGGTCTTTGAACTGTGAAATTTGGAACCTAGTCAAAGCTTTCCTTTTGACCAGTAGCCAAAGAGTATTTCTGTGAAAATTTTTTTCACATGATTCTGTTTTATTATGTTTAAATTTACCAGGTCAAGGTATTGTATCTGATGGACTGGAAACTGTACCTTCTCCTTTATGCACGCTGATGATTGGACTGATAATTCCATTACGTGTTTTTGATCTATTTTCAAATCATCTTTAAGTCTGTGATTTTGACACTGTATTGCTGCTTTACTTTTCAGTCTTTATAATGATCCTATAACAATGACAGATAACAGTAGCCAAATGTTAATTACATTTTATAAGTATTTCATTTGATTATAGGTTAAAAAAAGCCCTGAAAGTTTACATGTTTTGAATAATCACAAACTGTGCTGGATCGATGTGTTGCACCAAAACCTCATTAGGCCTGTTCTATGAGAAGTTACCCTAGGCGTTGTCTTATAAGAAGTGTGATTTTAGCAAACTTGTCTATTATGTCGTCCCAAACTCAGTAACTGAGCAAGCTCTGGGAAAATGGCCAGCCAGGAACTTTGGCTAAATTGTGCCCATTAACTTCCAGCAACATGTAAGCAAAGGATAAACTAGACTTCAGAATGATCTTCAGTATCTCTGAGGTCATGTAATGTTATTTTCCACTTATGTCACAGTTAAGAGGTAATAACGGCAAACATTACATCTGGTGAAGAGGGTAAGCTACTAACGTTATTATAATGAATTGCTACAAAAATTGATCTGCGCGAATAACATTTTGTTTTGAAAATCAAGTCAAATTTCATTTTAATATGCTAACCTGTAGTCGTTTGTGAATTGTTTACTACTTAGAATTTCTTTCTTTAGTAAGTTCACTAGAAATTAGAACCATAGTTGTCTCTCCTACAGTCCTAAGTTTTGTCCACATGATTGTTGTGATTTTGAAAGTTATGCATGATGTCAAATCATCTACTATGCACTTTTGAAAATTTTCATTTCATTTGCAGGAATCATAAAGGAAATGTTATGTCAATTATTTGCTTCAAAAATTTTCCAGTAATAAATCGTGTTGTTTTAAGGATTCCAAATAAAAGACTTTTGTGTGTTTTGTTCTCGTTTAATGGAATTTTATTCATTATATGTAACTTTCCTACAGCTACCCGTATATTAACTTGACTCATTGACAGAATTATCTCGGTTTGTTGCAATATGCCTTTTATAAGATGCAAAAACACTACAGCAACATGTGCAAATAGCCTCTCTTATCCATATCACCAGCCAGAAAAGATTCATAGGACAGTAATTAATATATTCGAGGAATGTTTCATCTTGATAACATAGTCGGTTCTGTAGTACAACTGCAGTGAAACGCAGTAGCTGTTGTAGTTGTACAGAAAAGGCAGATGAAGAAGAGACTTTGATGAGTTTTTCACAGCAGATGGCAAGAAGTTGCAGTGGTTTGACGGGAAAAAGAAAATCTGACTGCGCACAGTTTCTGTCTACCGACAGTAGTTTGTGTTAGCAATTGATATGGACAGAATTGTTATGTTACAGAAAACTTCTGTTAAAAGTAACAGAAATTTTTAACAAATTGACGGCACATTTTCTGTGTCCCAACAGACATTGTGGTGTAGCAGTACAGAGTAGCTCTGTTTGGTTACACACAATTTCTGTCTGCCGACAGTACTTTGTGCTAGCAAGTGATGGACAGAACACGTTATGTTACAGAAAAATTCTGTTAAAAGTAACAGAGATTTTCTGTTCACCAACAGACTTTGTGCTAGTAACCGCTTGACAGTACATTTTCTGTTTTCCAACAGAGAAATTTTTTACAGTGTACCTAGGTAGGGCCTAGGCTACTTCTCCAGTTTTTTTGGAAAGTCTCATTTGCTAAAAATATCCTTCAACGTTGAAATAAGTATCCTTTGTCCCTTTCAGTTTCGCATCGACTGTGGGTGCGGTCTGACAATAGCACAGGACAACGCTCTATGGCCCGGCCCTGGCTCTGACGGTACTATCGATCCCACTAAAGTTACATCGTATACACACTACATCAACAGAGCGCTTAATTCTTTCCTTTCGAAGAGCAGTACGGAGGAGTGTGGGTACTTTTACATTCAAGTACGAAAAATACTTTAAGTAAATTAAATGTAACATCAAATAAGTTTCAACCCACTAACCTACCAACAAATAACCAAAGAGAACGTTCCTTTTAAGTTTAATTAGAGCAGTTGAAAATTTTGCAATCCTGGATATATCGTACATATTTGGATTGCAAAATTTTCAACTGCTCTAATTAAACCGCCAAATTTGGCGCCAAATAGACTGCAAAATGCCGAATTCGAAAAATCCCTCAGCGTATAGTAACACATGTCAGGATCACTAAACATATCATTCACAAGGGCATGAGACGTCGTGGGCATACTTATTTCATTTTATGTTTCGTTGTATTTTTCACAGTATGGTGCAAAATAAATGATAGTAAAACTGCATATTTGGCTCAACTTAACTTATGCTTTGTGTGCGTTATTACAAATGTAATTTGTCTTATTTCTCAATGATATTGATAAAAATGGAGGAAAATGTTGCTGTCCTTCAAAAAAAAAAAAAAAAAAAAAAAACACGCCAAAATTTCGCCAAATCAGGGTTTGACGTCCCATTCAAAATCTACACGCCAAGCATTTCCAAAAAAGCCAAATTCTGCTGTTTCTGGTGCGCAAAACGCCAAACTAGCAACCCTGGATATATCCAATGTGTTCAAAGGTCGTCGTTGCCAGATGATAATACAATTTTTTAATTCAATAACAGTACATCTTAATGAAAACTAAATAAGCTGTAATCCACGAACAAAACAAAATTTCAACTAGTCCTGGGCACTAGCATTATTATTTATGTGTGTGTGTGTGTGTGTGTGTTTTTTTTTTTTTTTTTGAAATAACTATTCTCAGAATGAGAAATACGAGGTAGACCTAAAATGGCAGGAAATTCGTTTCACTGCGCAGGTTACGGAATATTTGGATTTTGCGGGTTTGTAACACAAATTGACTGTATTAAAAAGTTAAAAGCAGCACTATACACAATACGTGCACAAGGCCTGGATTCAAATCTAAAATTATTGGCGCGGCCTGCTGCTTAACGAACCAAACGGACTGTTGTTGAGTTTATGCGTAGGCCTAACTTAGGTTACTCAGCGATACAATTTTTGCAAGAATTCCATTGATCTTGAGATTTTATCTAACGTTAATTAAATATACTAGGCTGCGCTAAGCCTGGTACAAAGTAAAAAGGCCTAGCCTAGCGGCCCAAGCCTAGCCTAGGCCAAGCCTAATCTAGCTTTAATCATCATCATCGTCGGTACCTTGCAGTCCCAAGGGGCGCAAACGCAACGGAGTAAGAGAGACAGAGAGGAGGGGAGTAATAGGCCCTAGTTTCATCTCCTCATCATTCACCAGATGAGTTACCGAAGTGTCGTCTTTTGGAATTTTGTTCCTGATCAGGGATCAACAAATGGGCTACCCTAATTGATTTCTACCCTTAATAGGCTTATGCACTTCCTCGATAAGTACCTTACTGCACAAGGCTACCTTATTTTGAATACTTTATAAGTTTTAAAAACACGAATATTTTCCTAAAATAACATTAAGCCTAAAAGCGACAAGGGCTTGGCTTGACTAGGCTCGGTTATTTCCCTTTAAGCGCAGATCGTCCTGACAAACCAGAAAATATTCTCATGGAATTAAGTATTAACCACCGTTGGGTTCTGTTCACACCACTGGTTGAGGCCGTTAAAACTACGTCATTATTGAGTGAAAAACTAGGCATATCCTATCAATGGAAAATCCTATCAATGGGAAAACTGGATTCGTAAAGGGAATTTCCCATTACGTACTGTGACTACATGAGTCTGGGACAAGTGAACCTGACGGTGTTTTATACTGAAAAATATGAGAATATTTCCTGCAATTGATGTGAGATTTTTGTTTTGCCTGAATGAATTAACGTTTATTCTTTTTGATCAGAAAAGATAATGGAAACGTTCTTGAAAACTTTGAAGACGTAAAAATAAGTATAAGGTGGAAAATCATGAATAATTTTGTGCACAGCCCTCTTCGGTTAACGGCAATCTGCCCTACCATGTCCTTTTTCATATGAACAATGTAGAACCCTGTGCCTTTATGTGGGACCCGTTTGTTACAGTAATTCATCCAGTGTTGAAGTGTATGCATAAAAGCCGACCGGGGGTCCGACCGTTTAAGAGAAAATTGTTTTCATTTTGTAGACAAAAGATTGTACTGTAAGCCAAGAGTTTCTGTGACAGTATTTGACCAGACAAGTTGTTCACATCTTGGATGAATTTCAAATTTCAATTTTATTGGATGATTGCAAAAACGCAAATTCAATTTGTCATATTTTGTTGCCAATTTCAACAGCTTTTTGTCGTTGCTAATATAATTACGACCACCTTAAACAATAAAGTTATCGCCCTTTCATTTTTCTGCAATTTGTTGAATGGAAAACTATAACACATTAAAAATGACCTGTATTGAAATCATTTTCAGACTGATTGGGTGTATTTTCATTTAGTAACGTTATCAAAGGGTTTCACAGCATGATGCATTAGAATCAAGATAAATTCGAACTGGCATGGTATAAGAAGGTAGTGTTAACTTCCCACTAACTACTCAATGTTCGTCCAATTCTTAAATTGAGTCACTGGCTTCATGTTCTGTAAGCAAATAAAATTCTATAAATTACCTCATTTGAGATGTTTTTTCTCAAATAATCATATTGTAACGATGTGTTATATGGTGTGCGGAACCACTAGGAATTATGTGGAACTCCTAGCATTATGTGGAACCGCTCTGAAAAGCATCTCCCCATTCTTCAAAGATGTTCCTCTCTAGGTACCTGGAGTGGAGATTTATCGCAGTGTTAACTGTAATTTCGTGCTTCTCTACAGAGATAATCTGTGCTGATCCACAAGGTTATGCAACATTATATGTCTGCTTATGTAACATGATGTAACGTTTTTGTGTGCATAAAAGGATATATGAGAGAGCTGAGTATGGGACTGTATTAACATTGGGATTTAAAGTGTTACTTGGATGTTGGCTATTATGTGTTGCTTTCAAGATTTATCTAAGTACGTGTTTTTTAGTATTCCTTGACGGCCAAAGACAGGGTTACTTGATTTTGGGCACAGATATTTATTGCGTAGTTTTCATGCATATTCATTATAGGGTCGTCGAGTGGCAGAGTGGTCTATTCCAGCTGCTGTGTACCAATGTGTCTCACATGTGCATGGGTTCAAGTCCCGCTCGATGTACGTGGGTTTTTCTCCGGGTACTACGGCTTTCCTCCCCCTTGACATATGCTTGACACTAAAATCGGTTGCCCAACCGACGAAGTCGGTTGCGCGCCGGACTGAAGCACCTTCGGGTGGACCAGTTAACTAGCCGACTTTGCTTTGCATATTCATTTTATTGTTATCTTATTTTACTTTGAAAAGTAGTGCATATTTTGTTGAATTGAGTAGTTTGAGTTTATATGTAGTATCAGTAAGTAAGTTAAGGTCAGTTCTCTCCGAGGCAGCCGAAGTAAAGGATCCCCTCCACGAAGTTATTCCAGGACTGGCGGAGGGTTTTTGTGCCCTTCAGTCGTCGGCCTGTACATGCAAAGACGATCGTACAAAACACACTGCATTTGGACATGGGGATAACTGAAGTAACACAAGGGGTAACTGCGGTAACACATTAGTCACGTTCTGCACAGATAAACCTCCTCCGTGTAAGTGAGGTTTCATTTAAACCCACATATTTTCCAAAATTTTCTGTCAAAGACCCTCAAACGTGACACAGATGTTTTCTCCGGAAATTTTACCTGCAAAACAATACCTTAAACTTTAAAAATGATATTAGAATACCTCCAAAAACGAATATGAAAAAATATCATATCTTACGCAATCTTTTTCCCTGGTTTGGAAGCCACTCGAGATAAGTCGGAAATCACGTGATACTTCTTCCTAGTCCTTTTCTGTACAAGGGTGGGGGGGGGGGGGGACTGTGCTTTACGAATACCACGCTCTAATTAGGAAAATCACCTTCAACACTATCTGGCTTGAGTACTATTTATAGTCTATTGTTCACGACAAAAAAGGGAAATCCTTGCCGAAAGGTGAAAATAAATAAAAGATACTGTTGGGGTTTTACTGAGTCCAACATGCGAGTTTTCTCAACTTTAATGAGTAATACTTATTTTGGCATCTGACCACTGTACAGAAACTTTCTCGGAAGAAAGGTTGGAGGTAACTGTGGTACGCGTGATTTTCCTGAAAAAAAAAAAAAACTAGCTACAACTTTAGACATCTTTCACAATACTCTTTGAACTGTTTTATGCTTTTTCAAGTATTCAAAGAATTTTATTAACAGTGTTTAACTGTATATATTAGCAGAAATACTGTATTGAAAGAGAAATAGGGGATTTTCATCTGAAAATTCTTCCACTCATGTTTGTTTCTGGCAACTTGAGCACTGAACTTCGACGTTGTTACCTTGTGTGTAGCCTACCTTTTAACTTAATCTTTGATTAAGAGGGCCAATGAACATTTACGTATCCAGCCTGCATTGTTTGGCTGAGACCGTTCATGGTATACTCTTGCCGTGTTAGTTCTTTTTGCTGTTTATTCAACTTTATTGTTAGTTGGGTCAAGTGGTAGAAAAGAAGTAATCAGGAAAATATGCTAAGCTTTCCTCTTTTGATGCTTTTAGAATATGGCTCTGTTACCACGAAGACAAAATGTTCATCGCCTTGGTTGAGATGGAGTGAAAAGGTCGGGAAGTTCGCACAGAACTATCTTGTACCGTGACGATGCCATTGATGCAATGCAAAAACATGCGTTTGAATCAATTCGAGGTTGGAGAAGGGGGGGGGGGGCGAACTTTGTTTCGGAGAACCGTCCTGGGGAGGGGAAGTTTTGGGTATTTTGCAGTCTTAAGATGTAATTTTATGAAGGGTATTGGGTGAATTTTAGGGAAGAATACCGGTACTGAAAAGTTGTCACATTTCTACACAAGCAACAAATAATGGATTTTCCTCCTTGGATTAAAGGGAAAGTAGTAGGCTTCTGCCCTTTGGACTGGGAGGCTAGCCCCAGTCTAATCTTCCTACTCCTCTGTCTTCAAATTTCATTGGTACTTTATTTTCTGGTTACAAACGCTTATATGAGTTGTTGGCAATGTATGTGTTCCAAAGCAAATCTTTTTCGCTCTTCGTAATGAGCAGGTGCATAGCCAGGTTTTTTTTGTTAGGGGCAAAATCGACCTATCGTCCCTATTCTGATCGCCGTCCTGGGGTGTCCCCCTCCCCTTTTGGAAATTTTTTTGCTTCTTCCAAGGCCTTACATGCAAAATGGTGCTATATTTTGCTTCTTTTTATACTAGATCAATATGTGCTGAATATGTTCTGATTCCATGCAATCATATTTTGGAGATTGTACAAAGTTTTGCATTAAAGTACCGAAAGCACTAAAGACCTAGGCCATACAGTCACCTCCTGAAACTTACTTTTCAATGGCATGTGAAGTCCATTGTATAACATATATAATACTGAAATAATAACAAATATGGATTATAATGTGAATCATAACAGCATCGATAGCAAACATTTCTAATGAAGAACGGCAAGGTACATGAAAGTATGCAAGAAGATTTATCAGAACTTAAAAAAATTATTTCCTGTCTTTCATACTGCTTTTTGAATACAGGGATTTTACTGACCTCATCGGAAATACTGATTCATGTATACGTTAATTTCAATCAAACACAAAAGAATGACTCTCGCTTTGAGAAAGGACTGAATGGTATCGACGTGGAATAAAAATAAGTGAGGGAAGCCAATTTTTACAATTAGGTTGCAGCAGGTCAATTTACTTTTTTCAAAGCCACCTCAGCTGATATTTTCTGGATTTGGCAAGTTTTCACAGGAAATCACCAATGACTCTAAAATTTAATAGGCTCTTGAGGTACCTCCTGAATCAGTTGCTGTACAATGATCCATGTTTCTACTATTGTATAAACCATGGATACAGGTAAATTGAATGGAACTATGAAAAGCTTCGATTTGGTTTTTAATATGGAGTGGACATCTGGCCTAATTTTTTTCTCCTGTCCTGGTAAGGTGTGTACAGGGGAGTGGCTAGACATTTTTTCGGGAAGTGGGGGGGGGGGGGGTAGGCAGGCATCCACATTTTACGATTTTTTTTTTTTAGTGTGAACACCTTTGTGCTAGGGCCGTTATTTGCGGAGCGCGCTGAAATTTTTTCCATTTTTCAAATATTTGAAAATATGGAGCTTGTATTGCAGAAAAGTTTTGATTTTGGGTTTCCTGTAAGAAAATAATTTGAAAAGTGGGGGAATTACTGAAGAATTTGCATTTCATATTGGCAAATCTGAGATTGAACGGCCACCAAAGATAGTTTTTGCTTCATAATGTTATCCAACCCCTACGAAATGAGGCTCTCTGACGAAATGTTTTGAGTCAAGAGCTTATATTGGAGAAAATTTTATTTTTATGAGAGAAAATTTATGAAAATAGCACTGTAGTTACTTATGTCACTTGATGATCTGGTGTCACATATAGCAAATTTCCGTTTTTTCACTTACAAAGTCCAGAGCTCGGAAACTTTTACTCAAGGTATGAGAGAGCACTTCTGCTAAGGAATCGCAATTTGTGGCGCGAAAAGCGCGCGGAAAAGTTTGCTCCTTTGAGACAAATAATGACGAATGTGGAGCTTTTAATGGGGAGCTTTCGGAATTTCATGAGTTGTCAAAACCACACCGTAGACTGGTTCCACAAATAGCAAATTTCCGAATTCTTCATTCTTTAGAACCGCCTTTCCCTGTGGCTACGCCACAGGGTGTCTGAGAAAAGAGGGCCCAGATGCAAAATGGTGCTAAATGTTTCAATGTTTTGAGTTACTAGAAAACTCCAAAGTTTTCAAAACATGATCTTGAAAGCGTTGGTAATTACTTCAACGATCTATTCGGTCAATTTAAATACGAGGTGCACCTAGAAGTAATTAGAATCACAACGAAAATTGTCATAGTTTGCGAAAGACTTGATCAAAATCGCACTTCAATCTACTACGGAAAATCACAGATCGAGGGGTGAGGGAATGGTACCCACTTGTACGGTGCCACTGAGTCACCGTTGCATAGGCCTACTGGTGCAAGACTGTTGATACAAAAAACATTAAAATATGATTTTTCGAACGGCACCTCATCATACATTATCATAAGTCTTTTATCTAGAAAACGTCAGTGTGATTTTACTTCTCTGACAATGTTCTAAATATGAAATGGTCGAATCACTACACAAAAGAATGATGTGAGCGTGTCAAAATTTTGCATTAGAAATCACACATTTTTCCAAAAAAGTTTCATGCACACTGTGCACCTAGACATTTTCAGTTTCCCTAAAATGTGTTTGCCAATTTCAGCCTGCCAGGCTGGTCAATCACTAAAGACCACGGAGGGGGGGGGGGGGGGGGGGTCTGCAGCTGCAGTTCTCGTCTCGACCGGCCATGCAGGCTTTTCAATCGCCCTTTTCTACGGGCTGGAAATGCCGTGGGCATACTTCAAAATTTCCATCTCACTTGAAAGATATTAGATGTATTGAGTAAGATTTATTTTAAGTTTTTTGAAACCCTGTCGATTTACTAGCCAGTTGAATAAACACTAGTTTGAAAAAGCTTGAAGACAGGAGGAGGGAAGGTGTGGGATAATCGCAAAGAAATGTGAGTGCAATTTAGAAATCGGTATATGTAGCCATATTGTTTTTACTTTGGGGGGATTCTAAAACTTGTCCAACTCAAGCTTTGATTTGTCTCCTTAGTTAAAGTCAGCTTCTAAGCAGTTCTATTTTTCTGATTTTCTTTTATCAACTTACTTGGAAAGGCACTAGTCTTGACTGCTGTCCCTTCCCCCAAATACCGTCACATTGCTTCAATTTAATTCTTAAAGTCGGTCACTATACATCGATTACAATCTTACAACCGACGGGCCCCAACCCAAAATAAGCGCTGGTATATGGGATAGCGTCTGGAGTCGAAACGTTTTCAGGGAAAAGAAGAGATTAACTGAGATAAAGTAATTTTTTTATGGTATAAAATAGTGATTTTAAGCTCCCTGCGGGCTTGCGGAGAGTTTTTAAGGGTGGGCCTTAATTCCCATCCAAGTTTTTCCGGCTACGGGTTTAATTTGGACCTGACAGCCCGATGAGTTTAAAACAGACGGTAGATTTCACTTGTCTGACAACTCTGTAGTGCAACAAGTTGTTCATCTAGCGGGCAAACACTTAACGCAATCCAGTGAGCAATGTCCGGCGGTCCGCCGGCGGCCATTGTCGACTTTCGATCGGCCGTGAATACGTTGTTTGCCACTGAAGGACCATCGGGGCCATCGGAGGTCCCCCGGCTGAGTCCGGGTCAGAAACAAAATTTCCTGCTGGGTAAAATTTTTCAGCTGTCACCGCTGTCGGAGGACCGCTGGGAAGCCACCTGCCATTTTTCGGACGGACCGAAGAAGTGGCCGACGACGATCAGTTGTCGAGCCGACCAAATTTGCTCACAGGGAGTGACTGATTTTTTGGCAAACGGATATATCCTATAGTCCTTTAGACTGTTTAGGAACACGGGAACTGGGAAAGTCCGTACTATTGTTGTTCTCAATATATTGACACATATGTAAGCATTTAGACAAGCATTTAGACAATCAGCATTTAAATTAGGCTGTTTGGCACTTTGAACAATTTGATATTTCACAGATATTCATTTCGATAAGACTGCGAACAATCGGGTTGTAAAGCTGTATGGCTGAAAGATATTTTTGCAGATACTAAAACCTGTTCAGATACTAAACTTACATCAATAGAACAGTTATCTGAAGGGATGCAACACATATTTGGAACAGCCTGGTTAGAGTCATCAAGCGAGATAAGTGCGGTTGATTTTCACACCTTGTTAAGCTCTGGCAACGTTTGAGCAAACAAATTCCAAATGCAGTGAGTTCTGTACAGTCGACTTCTCATGTAGCTTCAAGAGTTACATTTGTGCAAAATTTAGCCCTGGGGAGTTTTATCATTTGATTTGGTTTCACAGTTTTAATATAATGATCTTACACCAATGCCGCATGTATTTTCTACTAATTTCTGTGCTCTTCTTGCCTTTCTAAGCATCCTGGCCATTGAAAATGCAACACTTTTAGGCCAAGAACCTCACCATGCAGATCACAACGCTGCCGTCTGAAACTCCTCTACCCCAATTCGTTACAATCTTTTATCTGTCCTATCAAAATTCTTCACCAGAGCCTCTTAAAGGACATTTTTGCAGGATGATTTTCGGTATTCAAATTTCTGGTTCATACTTTTAATTTGCCAAAACTTGGAAATCTGGCCATGCTAGACCATAATCTTTTTGCTCACAAAAAATATGAACACAAATAGGCGTAGGCTTAATTTTTGTGTGTGTGTGTGTTTGAAGAATTTGTATTGCAGGTTATTGTGTTGTAACTTTGCAGTCACAATGCACCTGCAGTCTGCACACTGCACTAGAATTTAGAAGACCGTGATCGGTTCATGATTGTGATTGGCTCATTTTTTTTACCATACAGTAATATTGACTTTTATGTGTAGCCTGCAGTGTTATTATAGACCTTCAGGCTGCATGTAGTAAATTTAGTGTGAAAGGAACATTGGAGGTTACGGTAGGGGTATACACTTTGATGTAAGGAATAACTGGAGAGATCTCTGACTACAGGCTGCATGACTGTAGGTCTTTGTTAGGGTTACAAACAATCTTATGTACACCAGTAACCTTTACACACTGTAACTTATTAAACATTCGTACTTTCCTGCCTATGCAAATTGATTCAACAAATTCAGCAAATGATAAAACAAGTTCAGATTACTCCCCGAAGAAGGCCTTTTCTTCCCCCCCCCCCCCCTCCTTAAAAATCATTTTGCAAGTTGTTGGTAAGTGTGGCCATGACTTATATTTAATAAATATATACCCACTGGTTGACTGATAGGGTTTGATTGTGTTGTTGTTGTTATTTCAACTGTACTACATACAAACGTACATTCATTATCATTATTATCATGATACAATACGTAATTATATTTACAAGTAGGGTGTATACTTATAATAATAATCAGTATACAATTGGTTGTACAAACTGTAACATATAGTTGAATATGAAACATCTCCTACTCCTTTACTTCGACAAATTACCACAGTGCATAAACCCAGGATCATGCAATCTCTCCACTTCTCAGTTTGTGGGGTGTTTTCATGGGCTGGAATTACCACCTTTCCTTGCATCTTGATTGAATCCAGAATCTGTACCTGACAACCAACACGACGTATTCAAGGTTTACGAAATTTTGATTCTGGACGAATTTAGTCCAAAAATTCAGTTCCAAAGTTCCAATTAAATTTAGTCAACACTTCTTCCCTTGTACAGTAGTACACACTATATAGGCAGTGCCTCAATTACAATTTTTCAAATCTGCATTGTCCCAGATTCGGCTTTCTTTTGTAGTGAAAGGTTTGCTGATCGAGCTGTTGGTACATTGCTTTTTTCCTTTCCACCTGCACCTTTGTTGGAGTTACTGGCAATGTCCACTTCCACCAAAGAAGGTCATACAAATGAGAAGCAGCCTGAAATATTTAGGCCAAACATGAAGTAAAAGCGTTGTGTTGTATTTTGGGTGTATGAGATGAAAGTCAGCATATATATATATATATTACCCTTGTCTGCAGTACCCAAGTTGGGAGATGAAAAAGAAAGAGTTTCCACTGGGGTCATGTTGGACACATCATGGCCTTACCGAGCTCGAATTGTAAAAATCAGTGGTAGGTTTTTGGTTTCGATGATAAGAGAAATCAGTGCATTCATGATGGTGCTTATATGCGTGTACGTGTGCTCTACCCGTAGTGTGTATTAGCCAACTGATGAGCGTGTGTGAACCTATAAACGATACCTTACCGGGTACAAGCCGCTCACGAGAGTTCAAGCTTCGCTCTTGCAGTGCTCGTTACTTGCCTAGGTACCGGAAAATTCGGACACTGCAATGAGCTTTGTCATGTCACGTGATATGCAAGAGCCCGCCCTCGCACACGGCTTTCACGTGCTGCATGATTTAAACGGCTAAAGGGGAATTCTGACCATTTCCTTACGGGAACTGTTCTCTGTACCCCGTTAGGCATTGAGTACGGGTATATGCTGTGTGCGTATGTGTGTTTGTTTGTGACACTTCTGTCTAACAGTTTTCAAACTTGGTACATAAATGTGCCATGTTGAGAGTCTATTGTTTTGGTGGAGGTCAAAAGTCATCTGGGGTCACTAGGTTTCAAACTCTGAAAACCTTGTAAACAGAAGACCACAGAAGATCTCAAGATAGGAAACTGAAACATGTTTTATTCTTAGTTTGCGGATGCATTGTGGTGCGAAGATAGTAGTCAAAGCCCGAAAACCTTGTTAATACAATATCTAAAGGTAGGAAACATGAATAGATTCCATATTTGGTATGTAAATGCGTTATGGTCAGGAGATGGTCTCTATCTTTTTTGGTAGAGGTCAAATGTAATCTGTGGTCTCCAGTGTCCAGTGTCGAAGTCCGAAAACCTTGTTAACACAATATCTCAAGGTAGGAAACGTGAATAGATTTCATGTTTGGTATGTGAGTGCGTTTTGTTCTGTGGGTCAAACGTCATCTGGGGTAACCGAGTTTATCAGGTCTATATATCTGTCTGTCTGTCTGTCTTCCTGTCTGCCTGTCTATCTATCTATCTGTCTGTCTATCCATCTGCCTTTCCCCTTTGCATTTTATGGAGGTCAAATGTCATCTGGGATCACTGGAGGTCAAATGCGAAAACCTTGTCAACATGTCTCAAAGTTTGAAACTATTTTTTGAACATGTTTGTATAACATTTGAGTGAGAAGATATGGTACTTTTTTAGTTTTCTGATTCAGTGTTTATTTTACATTAAAGCCTTCAGTGTAACAATGAGTTATGACTCCAAGAACTTTTGCCTTTTAGTGCAAACATCTGCCAGAGTAAAGATTTATATTCTTCTTCAAACTTATTGTAGATTGGCAGCTTGCAAGCTGACTAATAGATCTGCTTTGCCATAAATGTTAATGAACAGATGCCTTTTGATGACTTTATTGGTATACCTACCATCTGTACTGTATAATCAATGTAGTGCCCTCAGGCAAGACGTGGCTTGAAAATTCTAATTGCCAATTGCATTACTTCAATAGTCCTAAAGCATTCGATAAACTTATTTCAATACAAAGCAGAAGGACTTTTGGGTTGTATGGTTTTAAACCTCTAGTCCACTATGCATTTGATAGAGAAGTTTTTTTTATATTTTTATCCTTTTATTTTTTTTAAAGCAGATCAGAGATCACTCTGCATGCTTAGCAGTCAGTTGTTTATCCACTGTACTGATAACAGTACAGTACAAGCTTTATTGTGCTGTCAGTTGTTACATGTCTTTATATGTCTTACAACTGCAGGGGTATGCAGACTGTCTGGAATTCTTCACATCTACACACACTTCTTTCTTTATCAGATGACCCCCAAAACCTTTAGCTGTGTATTTGTATGCAAAAGCTCCGTTAGCTTTTTTACTGCCCGTTATTTGCATGCAACAATTAGGGCTCGAAATAACGACAGCACCAACCGCCACTGTCGCCGGGCCGTTACTGAAGGCAGAAAATATCCTATGATATAACATAGAGACCATATAGACTTACAGCTAGTTTAAGGTTATTTCGTACCCTGCTTAAAGTTACATTTACTTTTTGCCATAACTGAGCTTCGAGGTCAGGCACCTCTTCATAGCTCCATAAAGTGAGGGGATCATCACAATGACCTAGGAAAAATACCTGAAAAGTAAAGTTGTGTATGATAACATGGTTTTCATTTAGATAACTTGCAAGTATTGAAAGAAATTGATACGGAACTTTGGATTGGAATTGCAGGCGAACTTGAAAAGAGCAACAAAATGGAAAGTAAAAGCAGAAGAGGTACGAAACTTACGAAAAGCAGGTAGATGAAGGCAATTGCCGAGAATAAAAATGTAGTGGAACAACCCCAATGAAGCAATCAAAGAAGAAATTAGAGAAATCTGTGAAAAAATTGTGCAAGAAGACGGTGCAAAGGCAAGAATGAATGCACAATTGCATGCAAAACATGCAGTCTGCGAATCTATTTCTGACAATGTGGGTTAAGACAGCATGCAAACGATTAACAAGTGGACTTTGCAATGACCGAAAAAATTGATCATACCAAAGATACATTGAAACCTGAACACATGGGCCTTGAAGGTATAGCGAGAGCAGTGGAAGTGTCTTTTGACACTTTGTGTACCCCGGCAGACTGTCCAAGCTATCATGACATGGATGGTGATAGACTTTCGCAAATTAATAGATGGCAATATCAAACTGGCTCAGAAAAACAATGAGCTGGATGTACAGTACCATACTACTGACAGTGAGAAGTTGGTTGAGATAATGGGACTGAAAGAGAAACTAGAAAGCTTACCCAACTCTTTTAAGTTACAAAATGATGCTTAAAGAGAAGAGGTCTTGTGGTATAACAGGAAGTTGGGGGCTTTTAACCAAAGGCAAATAGTCACATTGTCAGAAGCTGGTATGTTTCCTCCCTTCAGCTGGTCAGTTTTAATTTTAGCCGCTCCGTAATAAAGTCTCTGTACTTGTTGCTCTTCCTTCACTCCTTTATAATAATGCATGGTCGTTGCTAGCCAAATTGGAAGGCTGGGTATTTTTTCGGATCATGTGAGAGCGTCTCATTCTTCCCCCTATTGCATCTGCTCCATTGTTCAGCCATTGATTTTTTAATATTACCTTTATTTCACTTTTAGTAGTAAATTTGGGGCTGGTTTTAGTTCCAATTAGGCAGATTTGTGGTGTGTGGGGAGAGGAGTGTTTGTCTGAAATGTTGGGCACGAACATCAGGCGCTGGGTGAAGCTGCCCAGCAGCAACCTCTGTAGCTACAACTCTGTAGTAAAGTAAAACCATTGTTGTACAGATTCGAGTTGATAGTAGGTGCAACTAATGGTTGCCACATGATTGTAAAGTGTGCTTGACAACTCAAAATAGTCCATATGCTGACTGCTTTTATAGTCTAGCAAAGATTTGTGTGATAGTGGGGATAACATAATATCTAGCATTTTATTGGGGTGGGGGTGCCACCAAATATATAGTACCATGAAATCGTGACGGCCGGAAAACTCCCACCTGGAAAATTGGCTCCCGGACAAGTGGCACTCGGGCAAGTCCCACCTGACAATTGCCAATGGCCCGGACGATTCACACCTGGACAATTCGCACCCGAGCTATTCCAGTCCGGACAATTGGCAAAGCGGGAAAGTTTAACCTAGACTATTGGCACTCGGGCAATTACACCTCCGGACAACTGCCAACTTGGACAATCACCACCTGGACAATTCTCACACTTAAGATTCCCCGACAATAATGGCTCCCAATTATGTCAGTTGCCTGAACGATGTCCAGTTACATCTTACGAGAAAGGTTTGAGCTGCTTTTATTTCAGATTGTGTTGTTTTACATGTTACTTTTGTATCTAAAATCGGTTAGTATTGAAAATTGAGAAGGAATTTAGATACTCCAAAGGCCCTTTATCGCATAATCTTTGGTGTAGGTCACTTCTTGAAGGTTGGGTTGTTCAACCTAACTCATGCACGCACTCAGCTGGTCACGGGTACCATTTGGGGAGGTTGAATTCTAATGAGTGTTTTCGGGACACCCTCGTCCATTGAACATGAACCACATTTCTAACTGTATGGGGGTTTCATCTTGCATCTTTCCCACCCTAAGCAATGCAGATATTGTCTGCAAATTTAACATAGGCTAATTCCATTATTTTTTTTGTCTTACTACGTTATCATTGCACTTTCTTTAACGTCATAATCCTAATCTAAATTCTCTTGCTTCGTGGGCGATATTATTGATCTGAGAGATCCTTTGATGTCGAAAGTTAGATTATATTTGTACATGTGCTCTTTCTTGTGTCTGAAAGGGGCCTAGAATATCACCAGCTTTGTCGCTGATAATGTTGTCCTAAATAGCTTATTTTGCTCTAAGAATTTTGCTTCTTGTCTAGACCAAGACCGTTGGGTAAACAGCCACTTGAATACCTGCCACTTAATGAATACTACAACAGTGGCTAAGAGAAGGTTGCCTAAACTTGTGGTACATTTCTACGTTGAAAGTCCACCCGTGAAAATATATCATAACCCCTTTTATACCTTTAAAACCTTATCCATGAAATGACTGACGTTGTTCAAATAAGAACAACTGGTTTCAGTTTTATTTCCCACCCGGGAATTAAAACTGACATCGTTTGTATTTATGTTAGGCCTAGTGATCGGACACCTGCTTTTTCGCAGAAGGTGTCAGATCAGTAGGCTTAACATTGCAGTAATCAGCTTTTTTTCATTGAAGGCTTGAAATGTGCTTTCCGAAAAAGACATTTCGAATCTCTCACGAAATAAGTTAGAACTGATGACATCTATCCGGAAGGGTTCAAACTGTTCAAGATCCCAGAAAGTATTTCAGCGTAGAAGCAAAAGATTTGCTTTGATGTAACATGGGAAAAGTTGTACAGTAGTATTATCGTTAAAATTTTATCAACATCTGACACTTGATTAATAGTTTGCTCGTGAGGAAATGTGACAAATTGCCTCTATACAGCTTCCCCCTCTACCCTACAGTTAGGATTAAAAAAAAAATAGAAGCCTGTGCGATCATTAAAAGATACTCAGGGGAGAATATTGCTTTTTCAACATTCGAGTGTTATCTGAATTATCGCATCTTCAGGAACTATTCAGGCGAAGTCCAAAGGTCCAGTGAAGGTTCCGGGGCGAACAGTCCCGAAAATTCCTGCAATTTAATGTTTCAGAAGCCCCACGAAGACCGAATTAAGGAGTAAATATAATGTTTTGTGCTATACATTTTAAGAAAGGTTAAATGTACGTACTGGGGGCCGTTCCACAAAGAGTTACGCACAATCTTAAGTTTGATTCACCATATTTAAGCCAACAGTAAATGAAACTTAAGATCGTGCGTAACTCTTTGTGGAACGGGCCCCTGGTGTTATGCACAAAACTTAGGTAAGGTATGAGACGCACAGTGCGCGTGAAAAATTTGGAGTTTTGAGAACGCTTTATTCTTGCCTGTACTAGTCCATTAACGACACATTTAATACAGCTTGCAATAGAATACAACGTCTTTTGAGGCAATATATGGATGTTTTTTTTTCTTAAAAGAAATAAATGAAATATCCCCCAAAATTGCAAGAATTCCCTCGTATCCCCAAAGAGGTTTTGCCTTTAATTAGCTGCTTGTAAACTCGCTCTTTGCCCCCACAGTGCATATTGGATTCTCCATCGTGGTCTATCACCGCTTTAACATTCGTGGGTCCGGTTTCTCTTCTTCATATCACACTAAAGATTCGTGATGAGCGGTATCCTCTCATTTCCAGATTACCGTTCCACATCCAACTGTGATTACTATTAGGGTAGGAAATTGTCAGGTATGCGAATCGACCGTTTTGGAAATTATCCTGGTGGCAATCGTCAGGGTGGAGTTGTCTGGGTTGGCATTTGTCCGGGGGGGGGGGGTTGTCAGGGTGGAAACTGTCTGGAGTTAGAATTGTAAGGGTGGTAGTTGTCCGGCAACCCCATTTAATTTAAGGGCCGGATAATTGCTATTGTTAGCAATACACAGCAGTTTATTAACACAACAGTTTACACACAACAAATACAGTCTATCCGACCCGTCACACATTCGTACACGTACAATATCATAACTATAGTACAAATGCCACCCTTGTGGGCAGGGGTTGTACAATATGCCCATAGTATTTCCCTGCCTGTCGTAAGAGGTGACAAATGGAAGAACTTTCACCATGTTTGGTCTTTATTTAAAACTGAACCTGTCCTGTATTCGAAACCATTTTTAACCTGCACCTTAACTAGTTGAATATGTAGTATTTAACACAATCATGTTGGTGCGTTGTTAAATCCCATATAACTAACAGCAACACCATTATACCACCCATTAACAATGTAGATATTTATAATCTCTAACTTGAATGCAAAAAACTTGTGATTGGAATGCAGCGTCCATGACATCTTTTTTTGTAAACACTTCCTGTTTCGTAGTCATATGCTAAGACAGGGGGTGGTTCCAGATTTAAAAAAAAAAAAAAAAACAAGAAAACGGCAATTTGGGGGTGGCCTGATAATAATGTCATTTTATTATACACACGAACACACGGACGAATTTGAAAATTACAAGACAACAATTTTTGTAGGCAAGGAGGGAGCGAGACAATCTTTTGGAACGACCACCCACTTATAGATTTTAAACACCGACTTACGCATCAACGAATCACTTCACCTCCACTCCCTCTCACAGGCACCCTAAAATTCCAAGAATGTTCCCTTTATCGAAGTGAATGGAATGCAATGAGGTATTAGCTTGCCTTATTCGTCATACTTCTTTAACCTTTTAACCCAAGAGGTGCTTTTTACGTGATAAAAACGGACACGACCAGACCGACAAAAGGTTTACATATGGCCAACAACCAAAAACTGAAACCATAGAAACCCGAAAAGACAACACCAAACCACCAACACTTAACAACCAAAAACTGAAACACCAAAAACACTAGACAGAACAGTCATTACAAACAACTGCTCCAAGGGGCTACGAGGGGACGGGGAGGGTCCACTTGCCATGTTTACAGTACGTACACCATATACACTTTCTACACCCAGCCAAACCGAAACAACAAAAAAAAGTTAAGTACCGGAAAGTTAGTTAGTAAGATGGAGTTTTACGGCCCAGTTTCTTATTGGTTCAAGTCGAGCGGGCCATGGCCTTTTCCCCAGTTGCGGCTCACTGGCTTGTTTTTCCTACTCCATTGCTTATGCGGAGCATTTCCCACAACGACAGTAGGTTCCATTTTTAGAGTCTTTGATATGACTCGACCTGGGAAGAAAACCCGGGCCTTCTGCGTGAAAGGCAGATGCTTTAAGTCCCGGAGAGATCAAACGAGCCCTACAGGGGAAAAAGCACGTCCGCTCTCCTAGGTGACTTGAACTGAAGAGGTAAAAAGTAAAGATGTGCCTTACCTGTTCTGCTGTCTGTGGAAATTGGTGAAGTTGTTCCAGTTTGTGACTCCATGATAAGGGATGAAAGCTTGTTGAAGTGGAAAAGTATTGATTCCGCGTTGAATGAACTAAGTTGTGATGCAAGTGTGTGTATGCTCAGCAATCTGTCTGCTGTATTTAGTAGTCGAATGATCACCTGGTGTGAGGATTAATTCCTGCAAGCACTGTATGTATCATCGACGAATCAACCGTGACCTATGCAAGCACCGAATTAAGTCTGCTACAGCCGAGTTCTGACGTGTAAGCATGCGTCGCTCAAAGCAAATGCTATTTTTAAACAATGTGGACATCGTGTAGCATCGTTTTGCACGACCTGTATTCAGATTGGAATTACTTTTAACGCCTCTAGATATTTCAGAAAAACGTCGGTTAAGGGTAGCCAATGGTGAATTTTATAATGTACCAGAGCAGGGCAATGATTGCCATTACATTTTAATCCAATAATGGAAGATTCCCTCGACAAAAGTATTTAGTTGCTTTTAATTCAAATGCTTTTTCTATAGTCCTCTTGACTCTCTGGCAAAGAGCCGTTCGGGGAAACCAAACATTAGAAACCGCTTCCCAAGGTAGCTACGTCCACTAAAAGACAACGCTTAACTGACCAACCTCACGGATCTCAGACATTTTGCATCATTGGTCTGTCATGTATCCAGACTGGCTGAAAAGAACAGATTCTACACATGATCTCAGCGAAAAGGCCCTCAAATACAAATTAATTTTGCACTGCGGTGTTCTATTTCATGAATGTCTGGCGTGTAAGGGATCTTTTGATCAAATGTAATCATAAATGTCGTCCCAAATGTAGGAGCAGGTTTCGTTAACTTTACTTCTTCTTTTTACTTGTTCAAACATTTCCTTAACAAAATTTGAAAGATTTCGAACGCAAACGAAAGCATAAGTGTATCGACTCAAATCTGCGGTTGTTTCTGTGCGTCAATAATAATGTACATTTTGCATTCCCTGATTTGCGAACAAGAGCTGCAGCTGCCCAAAAAGATTCCAAATCTAAGTTAAAGTTGACTCACTCGAGACAAACTACAAATGGTGGAAATTTCTCTGCTGTAGTTAGCGTTATAGTAAGTAAGTAGCAAAGAACCCGGGAAAAGTAAGAAAACTGTTCTTTGTCAAAAAGCAAAACTTAAAAAGGACTCCCTCTCGGCATGGAAACTGTTCCTCTGTTGTTGTGCTGTTTAATGTACCAAATAAATCAATCAATTAAAGACATGTATGACTAGCATATTAGCCGACTCTTTAAGATCCTACCCTTGGCCTTCAGAGTCATACCGACTCCCGGGATAAGAGTTGTTCGGCAAAACCAAACGTTTACTCCCGATGGAGTTCTGCTTTCCCAGAACGCTATAAAGGACAACATTTAACGACTGACCAACCCCACGGCCTTTACACTACTTTTATCATTGGTCTGTCATCCGTGGTTCCTTTCTCGACAGAATGAAACGTACAAATATTAGCCTACACATAGTCTTAGCCAAAAGTTTGGGAAAAGCCTCCCCTTTAAGTAATTCACATGTCGCTGTGCTCTATAAGGAATGTGCAAAGGAATTAAAATATTCAGTACAATGCATAAATGAGTCAGTTTCACTTATATAAGGATAAAGCCACATTGATTTGCACAAGTTGTAAAAGTTGCAGGTGGTATTGCTGCCATTCATGTTTCAGGTTATATAGCCCCCAATGAATTACGAATTACATTAATCATATATCAGCTTCCGTTCCTTTTTTTTTTGTTAGGGACTTGATTTCTTCCTTACTTTCCAAGCATGCACGTGAAGAGCTCCCTCTCCCGTTTAGTTTCACCGCTCGGATCTTCGCCAGCTTCTAAAAGACTTCAGAAAAAGAAACTCTTTACCGGTCACTCCGTAATGGTACTTGTACATGAGGTGGACAAATGCTTTGAAGCTTACCAACAGACTGTGATTAATCTAAAATGGTCCCCTGTAATCCTCTACTTTCTCCCATTAGTGAGGAGGAAGATTGTTTCCTCCAACAAGCAGAAGAATTGATTTCCTTATCTTTGCCATGCTTCGGGGACTTCCAACTGCATTTGGTAATTAATACCAATCCATGGTACCCGTCCAAAGCCTGCTTCGCCGGGTATGTGGCTAATAGAGTTCCAAAGCAACTGTCGTCATAATGTAGCCTACACTGTTTAAAAGTTGGGAAACATTTGCGGGGTTATTGTGTTTATGAACAATGTTGGACATTTTTTCCACAAACTTGAGACTTTTTAGAAGGCAGATAATGAAAAGTAATCGCCTGATCATGAGTAAACGGTTTGGGTAATTTTCCTGCCACAAGTTGTGGCGTTCCGCCTATATTAATGTGATGGAGACATTAAACAATACTTTCAATTAATAAAAGTCTACCCAAGGTCTCAGATTACCTTTGATTATCTTGAGGGATGCAGCTTGGTTAGAAGGTAATTGTGTTTTAGAGGGAATGTAAGCACAGGGTCTTGTTTGAAGCACTTAATGTTTATATTTAACTTTCAAATAACCTTTTACGGCAAAAAAGTCATTTCGCTCATCCAGGCTAGACTTACCTGGTCCAACGGTATGCTTGGTTAGTCTTGTATGTGTAAGCTAGGTTAGTATATTCCCTGGGCTAGCCTAGGGAATTCGGCTTCGGCTTACTATGGCAGCTTATTTCTGAAGTACTCAAAATTACTTAGTGAATTTGAAGCACCTTTGATGGAGTAGTCAATGTGAAATGCTCACCAAGCTGAAAAACTAGAAAGATGCATCGTTGCTTGAAATTTTACAACAGTTCAAAAGTAGATATTGTGTAAAGGTATTTGTCAGACTTCACGCTGACGATGTGGTATAGGAAAAAGAGAGGAAGTAAAGCCATGGTTTCTTATTATTTGTTTAAAATAAATTTTCCACAGGAAAGGTATTGCAATACATTACAGGATTTCACTTTGTGATGAATGTACTAACGTATGCGGTACCGCAGTTTTGGTAGATAGTAATTAATATCGTAGAATGAGGTCAGGGATGGAGAAACAACTCATACTTTGGTACCTATTTAATTTAAATGAAAGTAGGAGCCTAAAAAAATTGACATAAGATATCATTCATTGAGGACACTTAAAGACTAACTAAGTTAAGGGTTGTTTTTTTTTTTTTTGGTAAAATGAGTCTATTTTAGATATTGGTTGTCCATTAATAATTGACTACCAGAACTTGGTTGAGGGACTGGAAACAGTAAATCCATTGCAACATATATCCCAGAAGATTGAGATATTTAGTAAAACATTCAGAAGTATGCCTTTAAATAAATACTTAAACGAACCATGCATCAATGGATGCACATTTGCTAAACTTTTCGGCACAAGAAAATGTCAGTATAATGATTATATGTTTTTCTTCAAGGACTAGAGGGATTAAAATGTGGATACTCTGTCAGATCCAGCTCGGACATTTCGCAAGTCACACATGCGGTGCTATTTATTCGATTTTCGGTCCCGAAAGCATCGGACCGGAAATCGGTATCGGAATCGTTTTAGTGGGACCTCAACTGTAAAGGAAAATTCCATTGTTATAGCAAATTAGTGTGAGTGCAATTGTGAAACTCGTTCTAGGCCTATACGGGCATAACACATATCTCTGGTTATTATGAGAGAGTATGTTTACTGCGCACTCAGAAACGAACCTAGTAATTTGTTTTTCCTTGTCATCACGTAAGAATGTAAACGCTTGTATAAAATTGCGCACTGGAAGATACCTGCCACAGAAGTTAATCAATCAATAGGTCCATGAGCTTCCAAACAGTCACCGTTGTTTCATTTTGAAGTGTCCAAGTGTTGAAGTTGTTGCAAGAGGGAGGGTGTGGGAGTGTCCCCTATTTTACGGTGTGAAATATTTATTGGGTTTTTTTAGTGTGAAAATATGTGATTTGGTTCATACTTTAAACGGTATTTTGTACGCATAAAGAGACATATTGTCATGAATTTTATGAACTACTATGTAGGAATAACCATACAAAAATAAAAAACACATATTGCTGGCAAATCTTTTATCATTCTACAAGTATATGCAGAATCACATAACTTTTCAACAAGTGTGAGGTGTTGCTCAGGCCTACCTAAAGAAACCATGTGTGCCTGATATGTTGGGCCTACAATTTGTCCCCTTATGATATCTGTAGAGTTTGTAAGTATGTTGTCATTGCTCCGATGGATTAGCTTTTTCAGACATATTTAAGCTGTACCTCAAGTCAAAAAATTTAAAAATTTATAGTTAAGAGTAATTTGTGACTCTGCTGTTGCACAACTCGGATTACCTGCTTTGTTTCCTTTAAAAATTAAAAATTTTTTTGAGACCTTGAACACTTCCTGTTAGATTGCATAGCATGTTGCACAGAGTGGACTTGATTACATCACCCCATAAGAGTAAGAGTGCTATCACACCGTGGAAAAGGTGAAGTTACTGTCCGAAAAAACAAAGAAATACAAAGACTGTAATTTGAGTACAACAATGACATCACAAATTAAGGCCTGTCCACACAGGATGCGTTGCGTTCCGTTCCGGATACGACAAGGCACGTCAGTTTTATCACTTTGCACGTAAATCAATGGAACCGTCCACACAGGATGCGTTGCGTTCAGTCACGATCGATGCGGAAAAAAAAGTTGACGTATCCTTCCGGATGCGTCAAATTTCGGCAAAGTCCTTGTGCGTTCAGAAACAGAGTTGACGTACGGAAGCATACTTCAACTTTGATTTCTTTCATGTTTTTCTTTCATGAAATGCAATTTAAGGGGATATGGATGCAAAATGGTACTATGTTTGAGCTTAAAATCACAATGAAACGCCTGTAAAATAAGTAGAAAAGCTCATTTTGGGGGCATTTTTTCACAACATTGGGAATGTATACGTAGGCCTATGTTTCTTTGGGTACCCACTACCCTTGCGATGTTATTGACTTCGGTAGTGGAAAAACGTTGTACTCATTGTTGGGACGGTGGGCAGAGGAAGTCTGGACACTAGACATGGCTGCACAGGGACATTTCAGGGCACACGACAAAATATAAATATACAATTCAGTGTATATAATCAGTGGCGTAGCTTCGGGGGCTTATGGGATCAAGCCTGTGGAGGGAATTGAATGAAATAGCTAGGTCGCCGTCACTGCTAGTGTCGCTCATGGTAGTCATATTGAATATCGTGAGTGACGGTGACTGTGGCCTGTTTGCTGTAACTTTACCACAGTTTGAATACACTTTTTTGTCAATCAGCATGCATTGTCATTGGAAACTACACACTCATCTCAAAGTGACGCATCGAAATTGACGTAGTGTGAACGCATCCTGTACAGACAGGCATGCGTTTTGACGTATTCGGAAGGATGCGGGAAAAAACGTGTCGTATCCGGAACGGAACGCAACGCATCCCGTGTGGACAGACCTTTATTGTGCAATGTACAATTTTAATGTAGGTGAATAAAACTTCAACACTTTATATCTCGGCTCAAGAATGCCCTATGAAGATGGGAGTTGGACTGTCAGAATTCAGTTTTCATGCCTTTAAACATATATTTTTAAATGATTTGACTTGAGGTACATTTTAAGGCATAAAACAGGAAAACACTGGTGGTACTATAATTGAAAAAAAAAAGCTAAAGGGAACTCGGTTTCCCCTTCCACCAGGTTAAGGGAACTTGATATCCCCTTCAGCCACCTTGGCTAGAAGCGTGGATGTAAGTGAAATTCATTAAAAAATGATGTTTCTTACATAGACGATATTCTCAAATCACCAGTTGTGTACATATTGCCGGGAAAAATGATCCTTTTTGGATTTTCAAAGTTTGTCACTGTATAAATATCATGATTCTTTTCAAAGAACTAGAAAATTACATGTCAACTACTAATTTTAATACAACATTTTTTTTCCCTATACGTTTACTGAAAGAATTTGGAGGTATCTTCATAATGTTTTTAAGAGAGCAGGTATTCAAAATAATTTAAGAGACATTTCTATTGCTTTGTTTGGGAATGATCCTGCTTGTGAAGTCAATTTAATTCTTTTATTACTAAAGAAGTAAATTTTTAAATGTCACAAATGTAGAGACTTTCCCGACTGTCAATGGTTCTTCACTTAAAGACTATGTTATTTTGCAAAAATATGTTGCACATAAAAAGTCTAAGTGAGGGTACTTGTGAGAAATATTGGTTTTCCTGGATAAGTTTACTTCATTCCTCATTTACGTATGGTATTCAGTATATTATTTGTTGTAGTTAATTTGTGTCATTATTTCCTGCATCATTTACCTGAACATATTTTTTTTAATGTCAAGAGCATGAAAATAAAAGAAAAAAACTACTTACCGGACAGCTTTTATCAGAAATACGTCACGGAATAATAGTCTCAAAAGGTCGGATCGTCATCCGACCCAGGTCACGGGTATTGTGACCGGCGCCTTACTCAGGCCACCGATTGTGGGTATTCGACGGTTATTTTTTTCTTACTATCATAAGTTTCCTTTTCCAAATCTTGCACAAATATTGCAGTTATTTTTGAAGAATTGAAGCTTCCATTAGATGGACAAGTTCTTCTCTCATTGATACTTGTCACGAGTATGCTTGGCACAAGTCTAAAGATACTTGAGTCAAGTCTATGGTGCAGCTGTTTAAATTTACCTCATGAATATTCATGTTTTTGCCAGAATTGGGATAAAGTTCGCTGCAGGCACGGTCAAAACTTTAATGCGCTTTGTTCGCTTCACCAATTTTGTTGCGGGCATGTTAAGTGATTACCACGCGGGTTTCACGTTATATATTCGGTTAGGCTTAATCTGCATCAAATGTGGAATCTGGGGTAATAAGAGGGGGCCAGGTGAAAAACTAGGGTGTGACATTAAATTTCGGTTCTGGCTGTAGACCAAAATCTGTCCTGCTTTTTCGCGTTACTTCGTGACGCACTTCGGAGGGTCTAATTGAAAAAAGTACGAATCGATGGGAAAAGATGAAATAATAACCCATGCAATTACCACAAGAGATCCATTTGGCCTATGGATCAAGAAAAAATAGGTAAAAATATCCCTTTAAATTCAAAATCTGGCGAAGGTGAGATAGACACACAACTTCCACGTTTTAAGTAAACTTTTCCTCGAACAGTACTAAAACTACAGCTGCAGCCTCTAATCTAAAGGCACTTTAATTATCTGAAATGCGCTTTAATGTTAAATTTATGAAAAATTAAACAAATTTAAATGCTATTTTTGGTACGTGGGATTAAAAACGGTAAAAAAGATGTGGAAAGAAAAGGGACACTTTTTCGCGAACGAGGAGCTGTATATGTCCCCGCCACGTCGGTTTCGCGCGTAACGTTAGCTTCGAATGAGTAACTCGAGCTTGATACAGATCCAAATTGAATAATCTGCGTCACTCCGATCTCTGAAAAAAGAATAATACCCTTCAACCCATCTAGTACCATTTTTGTATCGAGGAACGACGAAATCTGGAAGGTTAACAATACGAACACGGGCGAGAATGTCACCAAGCTGTATTTCGTGTAATAGGTCCTAAAAGGCACTAACATGTGGGGTGTGTTGGTTCTCAAGTTATTGGGGAATAGTTGTAGCTTTAATTCGGCTTAGCAGTAACTTACATGCTATCTAAAAAATCCTTAACCGCTACAGACTTACTTAAAATTTGGTGGTCGAAATGTTATTAGCGGCTGGGAACGGTTTCCCTTCCGAAAAATATCGTGTACTAAATTTTCTGATCCCAATATGAGCCTCTGAGCTCAGTACTAGTGCCAAACTGAATACGGTACACTGACCACATTTTGTAAAAGCCATCAGCCCTTTCCCGATGAAATGCTTGTTGCGACAATCGACGAAGTAGCCATGTATTGAAAATTTTGATCTTTCTGGCAGAAAATCTCATTAGAAAATAGAAAATCGCAAGCAGACCTTGGCATCTTTCATGCTACTAGGCGTAGACCTTTCAGGTGGGGATGGGGGGGGGGGCTGCACTCCTCCCAGAGCAGGAGAAGTGCTCATTTCAGGGAACTGACACTTACATGTATTTTAGGGCAAGGGTGTAGCCTGTAGTAGTAAGTTCGGCCTGCAGCGGACCGTGTTGATACAGAGGGCGCGGAGCCAATTTTGAAGTGCGGGGGCTAATCATAGAAGCGGCCCAATATGTCCAATAAAATAAATGCAGTTTAAGGCGGCCCAAAATGCCCACAGCAAAAAAATGCGGGGGCTAAAGCCCCCCTAGCCCCCCGTCTCCGCGGTCCCTGTGACATGCGGCCGGGCAAAATAGGACTTGAAAAATATTCAGTTTACGGCAAACAGGATCCGCCTCTTCCCGTACGCCTTTGTGTATTTTTTGAAATGACGGTACCCGAAATGTTTCTTTCTTTTAATTACATCAAATTGAAAAATGTTTACATTCTATTTCCGCATTTTTAATCTTAGTTTCAGTTGAGCATAACTTTACTAAAGTTGGACCGACTTCCTTGGTTCAAGATTATTTAGTATCTTATTGTGACTGAATTCGATTCCGTCAATAGTCAGATACAAATCAATCCTTGAAACTCGTTTGAACTTGGTGCGGGTGCGGCAAAGATACACAGAAGGTCATTGCAAGCGCTACTCTGGATTCGATGTCCCGCATGCGGTGTGTACGAGAACATTTGACTACGGTAGGCCAAAGCAATATGAAGTCTTTCTCGAAAGACTATCTTAAATTGGGCGCGGGCGTATAAAAAATTTTGAAAAATCGCGATCCCTCCTACCTGCAGACCCCGATGACATCTCAGAAGTTTCCCAAATTTGTTGTCCTTTTAAATATTTCAAAATCAAGAACTTTTAATTGTAGAAAAATTGGAAGTTTATGAAAGACAGGTCACAAAAATAGCAACATAGCTGCCGGTGTCTCTTAATGATGTGGTGTCACACAAATGGTAAATATCCGATTTTGTTATGTCCAGAGCTCAGAAAAGTTTACCAAACTGATCTATTAGTGAGAACTAGTGCACTTTATGTTGCATAATGCGGCGAACAAAGAGCGCCGGAAATTTTGCTGTTTTTTGAGATTGGAAAATTAAAGAAGGGGATTCTGACACGGGAAGTGGGGAAGCGGAAGCATGCTTCCGCCCCTCATTTTTCTCTGGGGGGGGGGGGGCTTTCTCCCCCAGCCCCCCGCTTCCTACTCCTATGCTTAAAAAAGTTTATTTTTTCTTTTTACTTTTCGAAAGGTAGGCCTACCATTTCAAAACAATTGTGCTCAAAGGGTTCCAAATGGAATGTTCACCTGTAAAATACATGCAAAATTAAGCATATAAATAAGTGGCAGGTTCGAACCACTGGTTGTTGTGATTATATCACTAGGAATCTTGGCCCCTCTCCACCCGACAGACGATAATGTATTCATACAGCTCTCACCCCGGTCGGTATTTTCACATTTTGTAAACTTTACCCCACGATCGGTTCCCTTTTTCCTGGCAGAGATGATGGCGATAAGTTCTGCTACATGATGCTAAGTTTCTCGCAGGAAATTCTTTGATGATAGATCAAATAGTTTGAACTTATACTTGGAGTGAACGACCAAGGCTTTATGGAGCTTCGACGCTGGTTTAAAATCATGCAGGCATGCTCACTAGAAGAGGTTATACTTTACAGCTTTAGGTATAGTCAAAGTTCTTGGGCAGTCCAGCTGAAAATTCCATTTGGAACCCTTTTGGGTTAAACCCTTTGAACCCAAACGGTTTCAAGTGATACCTTTTGTAAATACCCTTTGCATTTAAAGGGCAGTCCCTTTGGTAGATGATGGAAATTGGTCAAAACTCAAAGGGAATTATAAAATTAACCTTTTAATAAAACAAACCCTTTTGAAAACCTTTTACCATTTTGAAACCGTTTTGGTTGATTTGGACAAAAGATCTCAATGGGAATTACGTTCTGCTTGGCCGTAAGGCCTGTCCATTTAGGCCTATCTACACAAGTTAGTTAGATGGACGGAGTTTTACGTGACGACCCATATGGCCAGTTTCTAACCAATTGGTTTATGTCGAGCCGCCACGGACTAGCTTTTCCAGTTGTGACTAACTGGCTTGTTTTTCCTACTCAATTGCTTTATGCTGAGCACCAAGCACAATGGCAGTAGGTGTTTTTTAGTCTTCAGTATGACCCGGCCAATACTCGAACTCCCGGCCTCCCAACTGCAAGTCCAGGCGCGGATCCGCACATTCAAAAAGGGGGGGGGGGGGGGGGGGTGACCTCAGAGAAAACAGAGGTGAGAGGGAGCTGCATTGCTAATTTTCCATATGTTTTATTGTTGATGTGGCGAAAAAGGAAGGGTTGGGGCCGAAAGTCCCGACCCTTGTATCCGCGCCTGAAGTCGGATGCTTTAAAGGGCCATTCCTCTCACCCCCAAACTGCAGTTCTTGTAGGGGGTACCGAAACTCTCACTTGGCTCAGTTCTTTGATTGACAGCTAATTCAAACAATGCAGAATACCAAAGCTTATGTTACACCGCATGAACTGTACTGAGAGTGTTTTGATTATGCCCAGTAAGCTTTTCTATACTCACCCTAAAGAAATAAACTAAGATTGTGTCTGGATGAGGATGAATTTTAGACAATTGTGGGAGGGACTTAAGTAAGAAGGTTAGGAGAATTGGTTCTGTTTGGGGTGAGAGAATCAGGCCTTTAACCACTTGAACATGCCGTCGGTTACTTACTCTCTCATAATTTAACTGCAAACCAGACTTGACTGAACAATATCATGTGAATCATCTATTGGTATCCTTACTGAACGCATCTCTTCTCTCTGTTTGTTTTTTCATGTCATTTGTGTTTATTTTCTTTCTCTTTTCTATTCCAAATTTTTATTCTTGTTTTGTCCTATTTCATTTTTCTTCTTCGCTATCCCTTCGCTACCCTTTCTCGTTCCTGTTCCTGATTTATTCAACCTTTCCTCAGATGAATGGAAAGTCGTCCTACTCCCGTTTTCCCCCTCCCGTCAATTAAATGACATAAAAGTTTATCCCTATCAATTTCACTGACCACTGCACTGTGCACTATGCCCGGCATTGTACAGATTTTGTACGTGTCAGAAACTTCGTGGAACTAGTATATACAATGAATGTTGGCCACAAAAAGCCAACAATTCACCCTCAAATTTCTCTTCGGAGGCCAACTCGATCGCTTGTGGTAATTGATATTATGTTCAAAAGGTTAAAATTGACCTTTGTGGGTAATTTTTATACCGACCCTCAGATGTGCGTCACGAAAGTTGAAAACGAAAGCCCGCTGCCTACTGTGCGAGGGTTGCTGTGTGCGCCCACGGTCGTCATTGGAGATCGATAGCAGTTGGACACGATGTCCGTTGGACTTTAGCCCGCAGCAGTATGGTCTAGCGTCTTTGTGAGCTAGCTGATAGTTTTTATGGGACAGTTGTAGCTCCCCGCCGTTACAAGTTTTTGGTATGTCTTAATCACCTTCTTTAAAGGTAGTCATTCGTCACCCTAAACTGCAGTTTCAGTATACATATATCAAAAATCTCAATTGGTACAGCTCTTTGATTGGCATCACATTCCAACAATGCATCATAGCTAAATTACACAGCCTGGGCACTGAGAGTGTCTTGATTACACATTATGGACTTGTATGGCCACTGGGACAAGCCATGAAGCAATAAACAAGGACTGTGTCTGGATAGAGATGAGTTTTAAATAAATGTGGGAGTGGCTAGAAGTACTGAGTAGGTTGGGAGAATTGGAACTGTTTGGAATGATGAAAATATGCCTTTAAGAGCCTGCCCGTACTCCAGTAAAAAGCTGGAAACCTTCATAAGTTCCGTAAGTTTTGATTTTGTTTTAGGTGTTGCTTACTATAGGCTTGTACTAAACAAATGATATACTATTTTGGGTAGCCGAATGAACGGCAAAGGGGGTAACTTATTTAAAGCAGTATGCTGCTTGTATAAAGCAAGAGAGTAACAATTAATTGTTTGCAGAGAAAGCTGCAAAGGGTCAAATGTAAGGGTAAATACTTTGTGAATATGAACTTAGAATGCAAAAATGTAATTAAGGATAAATGATGTCGCCCATCAAAGACAAGGCAGGGAGGAAACCAGTTAATTTAATTGTTCTGTGTTTATATATTTTAGGTTAAGCCATCTGTAACCAACCTTCAATTGTCGATTGTATTGTTTTCTGTTGCACTTGTACATACATTTTGTTTTATTTTACATTTTTTCCTGGGTTTTTTAATTTGGTGCAATAAACTTATGTAAGGTCGAAGAAAACAACGTATCAAGATGCAACCATTCGTCTAGACGTGAATGCTTCACCATACCTGTGACAATATTAATCAAGCGTTCCCGTCCAAATTCCATAGTTTTAAATCAACTGTCGTCCTTATGTGTGAATAGGTCCGAAAATGTGGAAGAAAATCAAATTCGCATCTTCCGAAAATTTATTGTAGTTTTTGAAATATATCTCAACCACTAGCGTAACATTTTGACGTCAATTTGTATATTTGATCTTCGCTGTTTGCATACGTCCCTATGGCAAGTTTACTATGCAAGTTGTCTTGACTGAGATAACAGTTACATTAGCATACTGCCCGGCTTGACAGCAACATAGTAAATTCTACATTAGAACACCACTAACGTAAATTATGAAGTCACTTAAACTTTAAGTTCGCTGTTGTCACGCGTCCCTAGACATGGACAAAGTATATACTTTGCAAGTTCCTGACGGGCCACCGTAACATAAGCATACTGCCCGGCTTTCCAAGTTCAGAATATCTCAGCGATCAAAATGTATTTAATTTGCTAATGGAAGAGAATTGATTTCAACAGTTAAAACGAACATCGATTATCCTGCGGTTTTGAACAGTTGGATGAAGGACTGTCCATAGTGAATGTTAAGCGAACGACCACAGTCCTTTAATGAGGACAATGTAAATGCATGAATTCTACATCAGAAATGCGAAAAACAAATTTATACTCAATATTTCTAGACGTCACATAACAGAGAGCTCACTGAAAACAAAATTGCATTCTAGCTTCCCTTTAGACGGATCCGGACGGATTGTGATGGTCTGATTTTAGTCGGCCATTACTAGGGTCCACCACCTTTAATCTTTTAATTTCTTGCCTTACCTGTTCCATGGATGGTTGTACACTAAAGAGTATTTTGATTATCTCAACTTCACTGAATATGAGGGTTTGATATTCACGTAGGCAACAAATGAAGACGATTAAAGGCTGATGGACCCCATTAATGGCTGCCTACAGTCACTAAAAACAAGCGCTAATCGGATTCGTCTTTATTAGCACAATTGATGAGCCGAATCCGTTGGGCCTGAAATCAAATAAACATCTGCATAAATCAAAATGACATATCTTATCAGTGACGTATGATAAATTTATACTGATTATAACCTGACATCACATGACAGACAGTTTTATCGGAACTCTGTGAAAACAAAATTACATTCTAACATCTCTATACTAGCACAATTCATAAACCGAATCTGTAGGGGTTGAAGTCAAATAAACATCTACATAAATCAAAATGGTGTATCTTATTGATGCAAAGGGTCTGTGGTGGAGTAGGAAGGGGAGCCCACTGCCCTTAACCCATCATAACTCGAAATATGGCCCAGTTTTAAAAAATAGTCCAGACCAATACATTCTTTCCTAACTGCGAGATACAGTTCCATATACCCACTGTTTGACTGGCAGGCCTATGATTTATATTTGTTATACTTGTCGTGTCAAAGGGTCCTAATAAACAGGAATATACTAAGAACCAGTAAAAACTTGCTTAAAAACTGCGTAAAAGATTGTTGGGCAAGGAAGTCTACATAGTGTTAGCAAACAATAGCGCCCTGTTTTAAATGTTAGCACCTTGATAAAACCTCTGCCCTGTCACTCAAAGTTTAAAGGCTCTTTTATGTCAGACGAAACCACTTTTTAAAACCTTCGTAAGATTTAAGTTTCGGAATGTCAAGGGCCAATTATATGCCTAACTGTATTTTTCAGTTGGGAGGCTTCGGTATCCTCTTTTTTGGGCATAAAAGTTTAACATCAATTTAATATGGCACTTAGCTCAAGAATAAAGTGGTTTTACTTTCATTTCTGTACATTTGATGCTACAGTCATATCCAGAAAGACCATACTCCTTTATGTCGGTGCCGCGTGAGGAGCTTCTATAGCCACCGTTGAGATGAATTTCCCTGGACCATGCACAGAAATACCACCGGTCGTGAATGTATCGCAATGCCTTTCACCCCTGATACAATTTAAGAAGAAGAAGAAGAAGAAGAAGAAGAAGAAGAAGAAGAAGAAGAAGAAGAAGAAGAAGAAGAAGAAGAAGAAGAAGAAGAAGAAGAAGAAGAAGAAGAAGAAGAAGAAGAAGAAGAAGAAGAAGAAGAAGAAGAAGAAGAAGAAGAAGAAGAAGAAGAAGAAGAAGAAGAAGAAGAAGAAGAAGAAGAAGAAGAAGAAGAAGAAGAAGAAGAAGAAGAAGAAGAAGAAGAAGAAGAAGAAGAAGAAGAAGAAGAAGAAGAAGAAGAAGAAGAAGAAGAAGAAGAAGAAGAAGAAGAAGAAGAAGAAGAAGAAGAAGAAGAAGAAGAAGAAGAAGAAGAAGAAGAAGAAGAAGAAGAAGAAGAAGAAGAAGAAGAAGAAGAAGAAGAAGAAGAAGAAGAAGAAGAAGAAGAAGAAGAAGAAGAAGAAGAAGAAGAAGAAGAAGAAGAAGAAGAAGAAGAAGAAGAAGAAGAAGAAGAAGAAGAAGAAGAAGAAGAAGAAGAAGAAGAAGAAGAAGAAGAAGAAGAAGAAGAAGAAGAAGAAGAAGAAGAAGAAGAAGAAGAAGAAGAAGAAGAAGAAGAAGAAGAAGAAGAAGAAGAAGAAGAAGAAGAAGAAGAAGAAGAAGAAGAAGAAGAAGAAGAAGAAGAAGAAGAAGAAGAAGAAGAAGAAGAAGAAGAAGAAGAAGAAGAAGAAGAAGAAGAAGAAGAAGAAGAAGAAGAAGAAGAAGAAGAAGGAAGAAGAAGAAGAAGAAGAATAAGAAGAAGAAGAAGAAGAAGAAGAAGAAGAAGAAAAAGAAAAAGAAAAAGAAGAAGAACAAGAAGAAGAAAAAAAAAAAAAAGAAAAAGAAAAAAAAAAAAAAGAAGAAAAAGAAAAAGAAAAAGAAAAAGAAAAAGAAAAAGAAAAAGAAAAAGGAGAAGAAGAAGAAGATAACACTATTTTGTAGGGTGTTTTCCAATCAAGAAGGAGAAGAAGAAGAAGATAACACTATTTTGTAGGGTGTTTTCCAATCTTTCAAGAGTAAGAAGTCCGTTTGGACGCCCATACCAAGGGAGAAGAAGGTACTTGATAGTGTCATTAAGTCCATCAATAATGATTTTAACCGTCTCCTCCCTCCTACTCCGACTGCTCTTTGGAATATTTCCCCTGACGAACAAGAGACTATATTGTCCCTTCATAGAAACAAGAATCTTATCATTAAGTCTGCTGATAAGGGAGGGGCCACTGTCGTATGACGAAGGGACTTGTGCAAAACTTGGTAGAAAATAAGTCAAGGGCATCTTCCTTCTCCGGCCAAAACACTTTTCCACCACTGCCCCCCAGATTTCTAATTTTTACCTTCTTCCCAAAATTCTAAAAAATTGAAACCCAGGTCGACCATTGTTTCCTCAAATAGTTGTCCTACTGTAGTAATTTCAGAATACAATGATTCCGTACTCTCCCAATTAGTATCAAATTTACCATGGTTTGTACAGGATACACCCTATTTCCTTAGATTAAAACAAGATTTTGAATTTCCAGATGTTCGTGATGAACGGTTGTTATTTATATGGATATATCGAGCCTTAACACGTCAATTCCCACCATGCTGCTCTAACAGCCATGCGACATTACCTGGATCACTGTCAAGAGTAGCCATGGGAACTAAATTGGGACCATTCATAGCCTCCCTCACTGTGGGACACTTTGAAGAGCAACTGTTTTCAAGCCTTAGTGGCCGTACATAGACGACATTGTTGGATGGCGTCGGCCTCTGGTCGTGAATTAGAATTTTGCCCCTTTTTAAAGTTCACCAGAGGTATTTGTGACACTTCAGTAGTCTTCTCAGATAAGGGGCTATCTATTTGTGACAGAAAACTCAAAACTAATATCTATTTTAAGCCCCCTTCTTCCAACTCTTGCGAGCAAGACGCATTTGTTCCGATAATTAGGATTTCAAACTAGTCCCTCAAGAGATAACTTTCTTTTTCGAAAAAAGTCAATATGCACGTAAGATACTCATGAAGGCTCTAGGGAGGGTTCAAGGAATGGATAGAGCTACTATCATGGCCCCCAAGACTAATATCGTCAAATGTACTACCAGAATACCCTTCGTGGTGTCTTACCATCCTTCAGTTCGCCCTATTGTTGAGTCCATTAACAGAAACGCTAAAATTCTAGGAAGACATCCCTCCACCAGTGAGCATTTTCCTGAAACGCCCTTTAAGGCCTTAAGAAGTTATTAGAACATCTCAAGTCACTTGGTTCGGGACCACATCCCCAACCCTTCACGATAGATCCGATAGGGACGTTTTCTTGTAACCGTGGTAGATGTAATACTTGTAAAATCGCCGCAAAGACAGGCTTCCGTCTGTTGTAGGTCCCAACATCAATTCCGTCGACATCAAACAACATTTTCCATGTACCCCTAATAATGTAGTATACATCCTAGCTTGTAAACGTTGTGCCATGTTGTATGTGGAAGAAACGAACGTTGCCTAGCTGATCGGGTTCCTGAACACTTGAGGGTCATCATACAAAGCCTTTCCGGTACCCGGTTGTCAACCATTTCAACCCCCCCCCCCCCCGTCGGCTTGTTCTATAAAAGACTTTATGGCCACGTCGGCCATTTCATGCAGAGGTTCAGACCGTGATCTCCTCGCGCGCGCGCCATTGCCGAAAATTGACTAATAGTGAGGTTGAGAACTCTCTTTCCTTACGGACTGAACGTCATACTCGAACTTCTATTGATCGTGTTTACTTTCACAACGAACTATGCGCGGATATCCGGTGGCTGCACGGCAGCCTTAATGTGCAGAGGCTCTGACCGTGACCGCCTAAGTGCTGAAAACCATCATGAGGTTTGGTACTTTCGCTCCACACGACTTTAATGTTAGAACTGACCTTTTGTAATATCCAAGCTCATTTGTCCCAGTTTTAATTCTTTTGGCACGTATTCGTTCGTGCTCGTTTTTAGTGTGAACCTTTTCATCCAGGACCCTCTTTTTCTTTTTTGTTTTGTGTTTCACCAGTCGCACACATGTTATAAAACAAACACTTTCGTCCGGTTTTGTTTTTACACCGAGCGTTTCGAATTTGCTGTTTGTCGTGTCCATTTTTACTGTTGGTTGTTCAGTTTGGCTTTTGCCACCTAATGAAGGGTTTGTACCCAAAACGTGGAGTTTTCTGTAAATTTTAAGCCTTTTCTACTACCTCTGTACGACCTGTATATATATATATATATATATATATATATATATATATATATATATATATATATATATATATATATATATATATATATATGTATATTTATATTTATATATATGTATATATATATATATATTGAGTGAGAAAAGTTAAGTGGCGGTCAACTACACGCTAAAGATGACAAGAAGCGCACCGTGCCTGGTAGCTTTCGGTTATTTATTCAACCTTCAACAGCCAAGTAAAATGAAACAAACTAAAAGACGTTATAAATACCCCTGTGCATCAGAATTAAAAGGTAAAAGGTCAAAAGTAAAAAGCACCCCTCAATTGACTACACAAGTCTCTAAAACGATACCAAGAAATAGCCGTCTACTACCAATCTCCGGAGAAAAACCATTAAAGCGTAAAAACAAATAAAAGAGAGGAACAATATATATATATATATATATTGTTACGGCTTGGCGGCAATTCAAACCAATAACAGCGAAAGACCACAGAAGAGCGAGACTAAAATCAACAACTTAATTATTATTCACCTCTTACTTCCTTAAATTTACAACAATTAATCTTAAATCTACTTACAATCTTTTACAGCTTAAGGTATCACTCTTTGTCCAAGGGGTAGTGTTGTTAGCGTCGATTGTACAGCAGCACAGCGTAGGACTCGGTTCTGCGAAGGCAGGATGAAAACTATAGTGATCGGCAAATGGCGACACAATTACAGCATTAAGCGGCGAAGCAGGCGTCTGGTCTCGGTATTATCTGTGTATCTTCTGTTCTCTTCTCCCCCTGTCACACTGCTTGCATGACCTTTTATATATCTGGTAGTTCTTCCAGAAAAGTCTGGAACTCACTCTTATGGAAACGTCTCGTTTGATCTCGTACAAAACAAACAGCGAAAGGTCTGGGCTCAGTAACCCATAACCACACGTTGGCTATTATTAGGCCATTACATCATACAGTAGTTTCCAGTAGGTGATCGTACATTCTCGTAACTGTGCGAATGTTCTCTGGGGTTACCCGTTCAATATGCTCGAGAGAAAACGCCGAAGCTAGCACTTTCTAGAACTTTCCACTTGCTCGTCCGTGGATTCAATCTGGTTGATGTCGTCTCGTAACAATATATATATATATATATATAGGTCGAAAAGAGGTAGTAAAAAGTTTCGACGTTTCGGGTATAAACCCTTCATCAGGTGGCAAAAACCAAACTGAACAACCAACAGTAACAATTGGACACGACAAACATCAAATCCGAAGCGATCGCTGTAAAAACAGAACAGAACGAAAGTGACTGTCAGAAAATATGAGTGCGAAGAATGAAACACAAATCAAAAAAAGAAAAAGAGCGTCCTGGATGAAAAAGTGCACGTACAAATCGAACATGGTCGGAAAAAAGGGGAAAAAAAGTAGACAAAAACTAGGTCCGGAAAAATAATAATTAGGGCTGCACAGTAAAAAATGAGCACGAACGGGTAAGTGTAAAAGGAGTAAAAAACTGGCTCAAAAAGGGGTGAATATTACAAAAGGTCAATTCTAACATTAAGGCCGCGTGGAGCGAGAGTACCTAGCCTCATGATCAGTCGGTTTTCAGCACTTAGGCGGTCACGATCGGAGCCTCGGCACATTACAGCTGCCGTAACAGTTAAATGCTGTATAGAACATGGTGAAGGGGGATTAAAATGTGCAGCCACCGGGTATCCATGGAGATTCTGTTTGATGGACCTAAGGTGCTCGGTGACTCGATCGGCGAGGCGGCGCTTGGTCTCTCCCACATACAACGAGTTACATCTCCCACATGCTAAAATATAAACTACATTAGAGGAAATGCAGGAGAATCTTTGTTTGACAATAAGCTATTGCCGTTGGGGCCTGAAATGTTGACGAGGTCGTGTTTGCCAGCAACTGGACATGTATTACACCTCGGACGGTTACATGGAAAGGTACCAGCCGTGTCGTCGAAAGAAGTTTGTGGGTGGGAAGCCCGAACTAAATGGTTGGCTAAATTTTTCTCAACTCTAAAGGCAGTGATGGGGGGTTCCGGGAAAACATCACGGGTTGAGGGGTCTTGTCGGAGCAACTCTACATTTTTGTGGATAGCGTGTAAAATAGGACGGACCGAAGGGTGATAAGAAATAACTAAAGGAATACGTAGATTGGTACCAGATTTGCTCTTTTTCTCCAAGGCTTCCTCTCTGCTGGTTCCTTGAATTCTGCGTAGGGCATTAGAGAGGATTTTGGCAGGGTACTGGCGTTTTTCAAAAAAGGACAAAATTTCTTCAGAGGCAGTAGAGAAGTCAGAATCCTCAGAACAAATTCGTCTGGCTCGCAAGAGCTGGGAATAAGGGAGAGATTTAGTGCAAGATTTGGGGTGGTTGGAAGGGTACAAAAGGTAGTTATGCGAGTCGGTTGGCTTAAAGTGTAGGTTAGAGGTAATTGTACGGTTGTTGATGGACAGTTTAAGGTCGAGAAAAACAACAGATGAGTCCGAGATACAATGGGTAAATTTCAAAAAGGGGCAAAAGGAATTAACAAAGTCGATAAAAGTTTCTAAATCACGACGGGATCCAGTGGCAACTCCTACAATATCATCAATATACCTTTTGTAAAGTATAGGTCGTGGCCTGGTATACTGAGAAAAAAGTTGTTCTTCGAAGTGACCCATGGTCAAACAGGCAACAGAGGGACCCATTTTGGTTCTCATAGCCACTCCTTTAACTTAACGGAAAAAACGCCCATTAAACTGAAAACAATTTTCCGTGAGAACAAGTTCCGTTAAACGTAGGAAGGTGTCAGTCGGTATAAGAGGATCACGCCGTTTGTCTAGGTAGTAACGGATAGCTGTTAAGGCAGCATTATGAGGAATGGACGTGTAGAGGCTGGACACATCCATGGTGAATAAAAGACGTTCTCCGCAATTTTCAGGAAACTCAAAGTCACGAATAAGTCTCAAGAAATGTGGCGTGTCTTGAACAAACGACGGCAAAGCTGAAACTAAAGGGGAGAGCACAGAATCCACATACTCAGAAATAAGTACGGTGGGGCAGCTGTGTGAAGAGACGATAGGTCTGCCAGGGTTGTTGGCTTTGTGGATTTTGGGAAGCAGGTAGAAGTTAGAAATCTGTGGGCAAGGGTGGAGTAGAGAAGTAGCGTTTTGGGGTAGTTGTTTATTGTCCATGAGTTGGGTCAAAGTGTTTTTAACTAACTTTTGGCACTCAGGAGTGTTTGATCCTTCGCACTCATATTTTCTGACAGTCACTTTCGGTCGGTTCTGTTTTTACAGCGATCGCTTCGGATTTGATGTTTGTCGCGTCCAATTGTTACTGTTGGTTGTTCAGTTTGGTTTTTGCCACCTGATGAAGGGTTTATACCCGAAACGTCGTGGAGTTTTCCGGAAACTTTTAAGCACTTTTTACTACCTCTTTTCGACCTACACATTTCAACAGTGCTCCACAGCATTTCGACCTTATATTATATATATATATATATATATGGTGAACGTAAAAAATCGTTGCGAATTAGCTTTACATTTCTCAGGTACTTTACATTCACTAAATGATATTAAATTCATTATCATTGAAAAAATTCGCTCTTCTATTAATCTGGAAGCCGTTTTGAGCAAACGGGAAGGTTATTGGATGGCTCAATTAAAAACACTTCAACCCTTAGGCCTAAATAAGAGAAAGTAATTCAATTCTCGCAAAAGAACCTTTTTTTGGTAGTTACCGTCTCTTCTTCTTTTGTGTCTTATTGTAGTTACTGACTTATCCGCCTTTTATTTTGATTTTTAGCCCTATTCTGACTTTTTAGCCCTGTGTTTCCTTTTGTTTGGGCTATTCTCTCTTGGTTTAACTTCCTTTAAAATTTTTTTTTAATCTTTTATTGTTTAAATTTTTATCTTATTTTTTCCCCTTTTTTCTTGGACTGATGCCCTGTACCTGGCCTTTATTTTGTTTTTCTTTTGTATTTTATCTTTTTGTATTTTGACTCCCCTTTTATCCTTTTGCCTTTTCTACTAGGACCTTAAAGTTTTTACTTTTTACTCCCTTCTTGTGCATTTAGCCTTGTATATAAGTGTAAATTATTTTATTGGTCATACAGTTGGCTGAAGAAGACTGAATAAATAGTTGAAAGCTTCCAACAACACCGTGAATCTTGTGCATTTTTTGGAACGTAGTTGAGCATGGTATTTTCTACTCCGTGTATATATATATATATATATATATATATATATATATATATATATATATATATATATATATATATATATATATATATATATATATATATATATATATATATATATATATATATATATATTTATAACGCTAATTCCCACCTTAGGGGGAAATTGTTATATCTGCGCGTACTTAGGGCGAAAAAATAACAATGAAATACATAAGAAAAAGTGTTCGCCCTAACGTCCAAAAATATAAACAACGTTATTTCAATGGCCAGCCATCCGCTCGTGTTAACAGCTAGGTGTCCGTAAATTTGACAACTTTGAAGTAATTGCATCTACTTTGTAAATCTAGGAGGGCGCCCTTGTCCGTTTACGCATTCATATAGAAAAAGTGTGTAGAAACGTTACGGCGAAACTTATATTTCGCCCCAAAAAATTTTTCCCCTTAAGGTCGACTTTTCAACAACAACTTTCCCCCGAAGTGCCGAATTAGTGAAATATATATGTATATATATATATATATATATATATATATATATATATATATATATATATATATATATACATATATATACAAATTGGGATTTAGGCGAAATATAGTATGAAAAAACGCGACTGTTGGGAGAACTCGACCCTTGGGCGAAAAAACCGTTTCGCCTTAACGTTTTACACACTGTTTTATATGGGAATGCGTAACTCTATACGCAAGTCCGATTTACCACATAATGTCTATGCAATTACTTCGATATTACTTCGATGTTGACCAACTTACGTACATCTATCCGTTAACACTAAGGACTTACGGGCCATTGAAATAACGTGCATGTATATCTCAGAACCAATAGGGGAAATATAATCTTATGTATTTTATTGTTTTTATTTTCTCCGGTTGTACTGGCGGTATACCGGTACTCTAAAAAATAAGTGGGAACCTGAAAAGTCTGCATAAATTCATTTAAAGTGAAAAAGTCACCCCTGTGCGATACTAGTTTATACACAAATTTTATCCCTTTTTCAATCCAATGGTTATAACAAAACGGTTTGTTCCCAACTTGAATTAAACTATTGTTCCATAGAGGAAGATCTTGTGTCATTGAAAGAATTTAATACATTATGTAAATAAGAATACACTAATTGAAATATTTCTTTCCAAAACGGATTCATGACTTTGGAACTAACAATGTTTCCCAAAAAATTGCCCATCATAAATAAATTGTCAACCTTTATGCCGTTGCAATTAAGTAAAGATTTAGAGAAGCTGTCCACATCGCCTTGTAAAAAGCGAGCAAAACAACTTACTTTTAACCCTGTAGAGTATTTAATAAAATCAACCATTCTAAGACCACCATTCGAATAATCCTGTATGAGCTGTTTTCGGTTAACGCGGTCTGGCCTATCATGCCAAACAAATCTAAAAATTAGGGAGTTGATTTTTGACATAACATCATCTCCCGGTAAAGGTAGTGTCTGCACATAGTAGTTAAACAAAAGAAGAATTAATGACTTAACTACTGTAAAACGACCAAGAACAGTTTAATTACGTTTCAACCATTTTAACCATATTAACCATAATCAAGCTGTTCATTTTTGCTAAGGCATTCTCATAATTTTTTTTAACCATACTATACATATTTACGTTAAAAATTATGCCAAGTAACATGAAATCGTCCCCGCTGTTACATCCTATTTTGACATCCACATTAAAGCCAACAGGAGACCCACGTAAAAACCCCAGCCCCACTAAAAAGGACTTTTCTAAATTCAACTTTTAGCCAGACAATTTCTCGAAATAATTCAATTGCTTGAAAAAAAAAAAATTAAGTGAAGCTTAATCTGCTTCTATTAAGAAAGTTGTGTCATCGGCATACTGGACCAGTTTTGTTTCTCCCTCCCCTATTGATACACCACAAATGGAGATATCTTTACAAATAAGTGTACTTAGCAATTCCGAGCAAACGATAAATAAATAAGGTGATAGGGGATCCTATCCTCTTTCAATCGGTGAGCTTTGGGTGAGGAAACCATTTACTAAAACAGACAAGTGAGCATGTTTATAAAAGGTGTCATACCACTCTAGAATTGAAGGCCCAAAATTAAATAGAGAGAGCACTTTTCTTATAAGAGCAGGGGAGATACTGTCAAAGGCTTTTTCGAAGTCGTCCGCTAACAAAATACCGGGCTTATCATCCTCCTCCAATTTGAAGGGAGTTTTTTGACGCCAGGTATACCGTTCATCCTAAGGATGAAGTATCCGCCAAACATCAAAAAGGTCTAAATGATTCATCATATCTAGAACGGTCTGACGAGCTTTCGGATTGTTAGTATGCAAGTAATTTTTACTATCTAAAACAGGGTCAAGAACTAAGTTCCAATCACCTACAATTATGCAATGGGGTGTATTGAATTCCTCTACAATGCACTGTACCTCGTGAAAGAATTCAGGTGAATCGTTATTTGGACCGTTAACTACAACAAGTGTTATGTGAATGACCTGTAACAATAATTACCGCAACCAAGTTGCCGTCAGCATCAAAGTGCTCTTTCTTTACAGATAAATTATGCATAGGGTTAAAAAGAAGTGCAACACCCCTAGAGTAGTTGCTACCAGGTGCAATGTAACAATTTGATCCTCACTCGGACAAAATAGTATCTTCAAGACCGGCATCCCAATGCACATCTTGTAAACAGTAAATATGACTTTGTTGGCCCTTCAAAAAGTCGAACATGTGACCTCTTTTAATTTTATCACGTAGTCCCCTACAGTTTATGGAAGAAATCATTAAATCATTTGTCACTGGGAAAAGCTAAATTGTCTTTCAAATTTTGCATGTTCTCACTTATTACACAAAACACAATTTTATATATAAATGCAGAGAGTACTTTTTTACTAACAGCGAAAGAAAAGGTAACGTAACGACATGTAACACATATAAGGAAAAGAAACACGACAGCGAAAACCATCACAACAGCACACTAAAGTAAAAAAAGTACCTACCGCACAACCCTTTCATAAGAAAGCAAAAAATTCGCGACTGGGTTTAATTATCTTTTTTCAACTGTTTTATCCAAAGAAGCAACCACATTTTATACACATCCGCCAGCATTTTGGTAGCAGTTTAAACCTGTTTACTTGTAAAAAGGGGGTGGGGATACAGGTCCTGAAAGCAATAAAAAGAAAACATGACCGCAAAAACTGATCTGCTGGACTTTAAAAGTCACATTTTGTTCTAAGTTAGCCACAAAGTCCCTATCTGTGTGTACAAGTGTATACACATACACACATACATAAGCATACATAGAGCCACCCACACAAACACTTGCATATATACGCACACATACCCATACACACACTTATGGGCATACATACTTGCACATGCATGGGTGAGAGAAGAAAAAAAAAATCACATATAGGCTATAGCAATGACCCATCTTCATTCCTACTCAGAATAGACATGCTAGAGAGTGACCTAGCTCAAAGTGACTAAAAAAGTCCCTTTCATTACCACAAAATGATCAACCAATAAAGAAAATGTCAAACTTGACACCATAAATGATTGTCTCAGGACACAATCTCCATTACATGTGGAAAGCAGGATCACAGTATTTACCGTATAGAACCGCCAACCAATATAGAAAAGGGCATTGTTGACACCTCTATGATAGTCTCTGGAGAAAGTCCATTACATGAAGTAGGCAGGATCACTATACGCCTAAATAAAGGACAGCCAACAAATGCCTAAAAGGGCACCCTTGACACCTTTACATGATTGTCTCAAGATACAGTCCATCACATGAAGTAAGCAGTATCACAATATATATAGGACAGTCACCCAATATAGAGAAGGGCATCCTTGTCACCATTATATTATTGTCTCTGGACACAGTCCATTGCATTTCGTAAACAGGATCACAGTATATATAGGACCACCAACCAATATAAAACAAGGCATGCTTGACACCATTGTATGATTGTCTCTAGACACAGTCCATTACATGAAGTGCAGGATCACACTATATAAAGGACAGCCAAACCAATATAGAAAACGGCATCCCTGAAACCATTATATGATTGTCTCTGGACACAGTCCATTGCATTTCGTAAACAGGATCACAGTATATATAGGACCGCCAACCAATATAGAAAGGGGCCTCCTTGACACCATATATGGTTTTACTGGACACAGTCTCCATAACATCTTAATGGCAGGATCATGGTATACTTGCTATTCCATACAGTAAAAGGCCTACCTTAATACCATCATATGACTGACACTGGAAAACAGTCCCCATTACATTTTGAAAGCAGGTCTGATCTCGGTTTTTATGGGACCGCCAACCAATATCGAAAGGGTTATACTTGACTCTGTTTATGATATTATCTCTGAAGACAGTCCCCATTAGATATTGTAAACCACATCGTGGCAAATGGACCACCAAACCGATATAGAAAAGGTCATCATTTTTAACACCATTATGATTGTCCTGAAAGAAATGATCCACTTGCATTGGGAACTAGTTTGCAATTTTCTTAAAGCAATTTCTCCATGGTTCCATCGTGTTTTACAACCTTACTAAATGGTGGTATCGATTAAGGAACATATGCATAATTCACATCAGGTTTTTGCCGGATATCTGTTAGCTTTCCTTTTAGCTGTTTCCTTACTTCACGAACTGACTGGGTTACATCATTAAATATGAAAATATTCAAACCTTTGTAAGGATTGTTTTCCAGCTTTGACGAGCTGCACGTAACACTTTCTCCCTTTCCACATATCGGAAGAATGTCACATAGTTGGGCCGTGGATTTGTAGCATTGGAGGGACCGGAACCCTGGGGAACGATGGGCTCTCTCAATTTCGATGTTGTCATTGAAACCCATATGAACGCTAAGCACTTCTCTTTTAATAATTTCTTCACATGTTATTTCATTTGATTCTGGGACACCATAAAAAACTAGATTTTGTCTTTTGGAACGATTCTCCAAGTCCTCCATGTCACCCTTAAACGAATTCTCCATTTTCAGCATTGATTCTTTGAGTGCTTCAACATCCCCCTTCTCTGCCTTCGATTTGACTGTTTCTTTCACTCTATCTACTTCCTTTACCATAAATTCAACAGATTCAATCATGTCCACAACAGCCCCTCTAGGAGACTTGATTTCTTTTTACATTGCCTCTAACTGTGATGGTAGAGACTGCAGCTTAGCAAGCTGCTCCATGATTGTATCAAGTTTCTGTTCCATTATGCTTACATCACGTGCAGATTCCTCGGTACAATTTGTATTGGGACTTTTCGGTACGCTCCGCGCCAGCTGATGGTGGCGATCCGCCTGGATAGTCGTTTTCCTGGTTTTCAAATCTTTATCCCATGCTTCAGATCTGTAGTGCTTAACGTTATTTGTTACACCCCTGCTAAAATTCCTGTGAAGGCTTGGCTTATACCAGCCTTGGAAATGTCGTTTCCAGCTATCTTAGGGGTCGTGACTTTTCAAAATTTTCTGTACGCTCCGCGCCAACTGATGATGGCGCTCCTCTTAGACAGCCGTCAGCCTCATCCTCTAAGACTTGTCCCACCAGGCTTCAGGTCTGTAATGTTTTACGTTAATTTGTTACACCCCTGCTAAAATTCCTGTGAAGGCTTGGCTTATACCAGCCTTGGAAATTCCGTTTCCAACTATCTGAGGGGTCGTGACTTTTCAAAATTTTCTGTTCGCTCCGCGCCAACTGATGATGGCGCTCCTCTTAGACAGCCGTCAGCCTCATCCTCTGAGACTTATCCAACCAGGCTTCAGGTCTGTAATGTTTCACGTTAATTTGTTACACCCCTGCTAAAAATGCTTGTGTAGGTCTTTCTTAAAGCAGCCTTGGAAACGCCATTTCCGGCTATCTGAGGTGTCGCGATTTTTCAAAATTTTACGATGAGACAGATTCTAAATTCACATTTTTTTTTTGAAAAATGACGTTATAATATCCCCCATATTCAGAACAAATCGCTGTCATTTCTGATGTGACAGGTTCTAGATTGCAGCTTAATTTATCTTTGTCTAGTCAAAACAAGTTGGTTGGTTCCTTTGGTCAATTTATGTTCTAGAAAATTTACAGCATTATCATTTCAGCAACACTATAATATTTCAATCTTTTCGTTATGTGCATGGAACTCCTGATAGCACCCTGTGATAAGTTCAGTCTCGAACTGTCGAATGACCCCGTTTGCTCCTTTGCTACCATTCACTTTAATTTTTTTTTTTTGGTTCGTTTCTGAACTTTCGAAAGGACTGTACACAGAATTCAGCCCTCTCACCTAAATAAGCATTTGGATTCTAGAGAAGTTCCTTTAAAGTTCTATAGAATTTCTATACCAGTTTCCATGCCTCGGTTCCTACATAGAGCAATCTCTGTAAAGAGCAATCTTACAAGATATTCTCTTTAGAAATTCTGAAGAAACATATTGATACATTTCTGTGTTGGCTAAGATCATGTGTAGTATCTTTTCAGCCAGTCTAGAATGGAACCATGAATGACATACCAATGATGTAATGGTCTGAGGGCTGTGAAGTTGGTCTAGTGCTGTCCTTCAGTGGAAGTAATACTTCTTTGGGAAGCAGGTATAGTTTGGTTTCGCCGAACGGCTCTTTGCCAGAGAGTCGAGAGGAATATGACAATTCAGGAGGATGTTGAAAAGTAACAGCCAACGCTTATTTAAATCTCCTGCACACTGGGTATGAAGCGTTGGATCAACAATTTTTATCAGCTTTTACACATGTTTCAAATTTTTGGATATTTATGAATCTTCTATTTTCTCATTCCCTATAGAAATCTGTCCTTTTTCTATATAACCGCTGTAGAGTTTCTATACATCCTCCATTCATCTCTATATAGAGGTCTGTACTCTTTCTGTAGTTTCTCTTTGCAGTTTCTCTATAACATCGACCAAACTCTCTAGAAATCTGTCCTTTTCCAGTTGGAACCTATAGAGTTTCTTTAGAAAGTGGCGCATTTTTTCTATAGAAACCCTATTGAAATTTTATGAGGTTTCTTTAGAGCTATTCTAAGGATACTCTATGGGATTCTTTACAGAAGGTCTATAGGATTTTGTAAGGGATTTCTATAGAGAATCTTACGTTGTTTCTATAGAATTTCTTCGACAGAATTCTATAGTAAATGTCTATATGGGTCTACATTTAAACCTGGCAATTGTCGCCTACAGATCAGTTGGACAGCACTCTCTCTTTAATTATTCGTCTGTACCATTGGTCTAGATTTTCTATGTTGGAAATGAAATATGCAGATGTTTAGATATTATGAGGGAGACTAATTTGACGACCACAATTCTGTAAAATGCAAATTTTGAGTCCCATTCGAGAATTCCGCTCCTTGAACGATGGACATTTAAATTTTGACCCTGATTTACGAATCCAGCAGTGGAATGACGTATTTTTGCGGTTAACCTTAAGATTTTGGGCACCCAGCTTCAAAAGATTCTTAAGGATTGATTTGCTTTTCCACATGAAAATTGGGTCAAATTTATTAAGTTATGCACGAAAATGAAATTGAAATGCGGGAATAAAATTAAACATTTCTAGACAAATCAGTCAAATTAGTGGTATTTGAGACAACACAAATATCAAATAGGTACTTCATGTTCCAAAATTAACGAAAAACGTGCTAATAATTACGAAAGAGCATTATCTCTTGATATTTTCAGCAGTGAGTAACACCCTAGTCATTGTTTGGTCTGTGAATACCTGATAGAAGTCTCAAGATCAGTTTGTTAGTTGCAGTTTTGTATCGTTAAAATATCGGCCAAGTCAGGACGCCCAGTTTCAAGCAAATGAATTTTCTAATGTACTTCGAATACGGGAGAAATTATTTGGTCTTGTACACAAGTAAATGGGAGTTTGTCGGTCATTTTAGCTCATTAAACATTACTTTTGAACGTGGAAATCATTCTTCTTGTCTGATTTTCTGAACAATTTAAGTTAAAAAGTACCGGTGTAGTCCTTTGCTATAACAGTGCGCGTGCAGAAACTATTACCGATATACGAAAACTTGCCTTAGTTATATTCAAGTATCGCATTTATTTAAGATCTTTAAGCGTGAAAGCCTACAGTATCTTCATTCCTGGGGTGTGAGAAACTTAAAACTAAGATACCGACTGAGGTTGACCATATCAGTGATTTGAAAGGTTTCGGTTAATACTTAGATGAATAGCAATGGAAGATGTAAGTGTACTGGTTAAAAGTTCTCTCTGAGTCGCAGCCCTACACATAAGTAGGAAAGCGAACTTTTCGGCAATTAAGGTTCCTCTTGTGCTTGAATTTGTAACGAAAACAAGTAAACATCGGTAAAGAAAATCACGGAATATGTACATGGGACTACCCTAGTGTAATCTTGAAATTCTGCCATACATCATACACACAAACACACCACTGTGTCACACAAACAGTATTTCATTTCCTGCAATTTTTAATGTTGTTTCCGAGTTTACTTCGAGTATCCATTGTCCGAAGGGAATGGGGAAGGGGTCCCCGATTCTGAATTCTGGATCCCGGTTTAGTCCATGTGGTTTTTTTCAGGTTTTTCGCATTAATGAATAGCAGCATAAGGATGTAGATTGACTAAACTTTTATACTATTGAACAGTGACGGCGCTACGGGTGACATTGCCCCCAGAATTTGTCCTTGCTCCCCACCCCCCCCCCCCATTTAGGTCAGTTAGGAGTTGAGTGGACCAAATATATATAGCCTACCTTTCCAGGGACTTAATATTTCATCCATATATGCTAAAACCTCAGAGCTTTTTGGGGCTTCGCCTCCTGGAACCCCTCTCCAAGGAACGGGCGCTTGTGGCTCGGTCTCGCGCTGCGCCCGAAAAGTTTTTCCCAAAAAATTATCCTTTGCCCCTAGTTTGCCCAATGATTTGACATTCCGGCACCGTCAATGCTCTTAAAATATGGGTCTCAATAAGTTTTGAAATTTCCTTGTTGTCTTATTTTTTCTTGTATAATTTCAGAAAAAGGTAAACCAAAGAAATACTTTAACACTTGGAACAGTGAACTCAGGAGGTATGAAACAAAGGGTCGTACAGGGTGTAAATTCACTGTACAAAAACCAACACTGCCTTAATATTAACCTTGAGGCCAACAACTCCAACAGAAACGCAGTATTGAGAGACAGCCAACCACTGCCTGCCTGTATCTGAGGATGTTCAACCCTACTGGCGCACGCAGGTTTTCTTTGAAGGGGGCCATGCAGTATGATGAGTGATCGCCGGCCTAGGCGTGGGGTCTGAGTGAAAGAGTCCCCCCTTTTTCAAGGAGCCTAGATGCAAATAGTGCAAGATTTTCGACTAGTCTTTGACAGGAATAGTCTTGAAAGTTGAATTCTGTTGATAAATGGGGATAACCTTGAAATTTTTGTCTTTAAATGCATTTCGATGCCGTGCGCGCTACCTTCTTGATGTTAAATTACACTGTTAGAAATTTCTCTGTAAAATTTACATAATTTTTATGGCAAATTTTTTTCCAACCAAATAATTTTTTTTTTTACAGCCAGACTGTAATCATGAAAAAACATTAAGTGTTTGTTTTTTCTTTACAGTTTTTGCATGTAAATTAGTTTACAAATGTCTACTGTAAAATCGAATTACAGAATTGTTCTGTTTTTTTTACCTTAATTTTATGTGAATTTACAGCCTACTGTTTTCATTCTCGGCGTTTTAATATTTATTATAATATCGCTTTTTTCCTTTCATATGTTATTACGTAACATACACTTCACCATTACGTAGATCAGGTATTAGCTTATCAACGTAATGTGTCGTTACGAAGTTATTTTCAATCAAAACACAATGAGGATACTTTGTTATCACATTGTTGTCCAGTAGACTGCTATCTCTAGGAACTTTGTAATTGGAAAGTCACATTTTTGGTACAATATAATAATTGTTTTTAAAATAAATATGACAAAGAATGCAAATACATTGGTTGCAAACATTTCCAGACAAGGTAAACAATAAGTTTATCACTTCCTGATTAAAAAAAGCCAAAAAAGATATCATTCAAAGCAACAGCAATCCTTTTGTTAGGAAAATGCCTACAAAATAAGCTCCTCCCATTTATGCAAAATGAGATTTACGTCATAAAGTGGTAAATTTACAGACTCTTTCAAGTAAATTTGTGAAACGTTTTTAATTCGATCAAGTGCATGAGCGCCTGTGGCGATGAGTTGACATCAGTATACCAATTGTCAGTATAATAAATGTAAGTTAATTTTCAAATAGGGCCATAAATTTGCCAAAAATGTTTTCTTTTTTAACTGAAACTTCGCAGAACGATGCATGTTATATATTGAAAATTTTCTGGCTATTTCTTATTTGTTTGTTTGGGCTTATTTTTGTTTCTTTTTCAGCGTAAAAACAAAATGAATGTTTGTTAAATGACAGTATATTTATGTGAAATCAGAAAAATACAAAATACTGTTAAAATTTCTGTACATTTACAGAAAAAGTTTTACAAAGCAGTAAAATTTGGTTAAAAAAGCAGACAGAAATGGTTTTTCAAATAAACAGAAAATACATGTTAAACAACCTTTTTTTATTGTAGAAATACAAAGTGTCTGTAAAGATACAGAAAATCTCTATTAAAAGTAAAATACAAAAAGTTTAAGTTAAAAAAAGTCTGTAAATTTACAGAAATTTTTAACAGTGTAGATTCCAAATTTGCCTACTAGGAGTTAAAATAAAAGAGAATCAGTGATTGGCATAGTCGCACAGGAGCCATTTCAGCTTTGGGTTTTCTTGCCCGAAAAACGTAATTCTGCCTTAAAGACTATTCAAACAGAGCGCCACCATCAGTTGGCGCGGAGAGTACAGACAATTTGGACAAGTCGGTCTCTCATATGGCCGGAAATAGTATTTCCCAGACTTAAACGTAGAATCTGAGCATCTTTTTTGTCATCTTTAATAAGATACTTCAAAATAAGTGAGTATACCGGTACTGAAAAGGGATCAAAAAGTTATTTAAAATACTCTGACCCGAAAAATGTAATTCGCCCGAAAGACTGTCTAAGCTGAGCGCAACCATTAGTTTGCGGGGAGTGTACGGGAAATTTTGAAAAATCGCGACACCTCAGATGGCCGTAAAGAGAATCTTAACAGTTTTTAATTTTGAAATAATAAAAAATCAGCAACCTGCTAAGTGATCAGAAAATTCCCACATACAATGTACCACTACCATTAGATTGAATTGTCCTGAATCTTTTCGGGGAAAACTATACAACGGGATTGAAAATATGCTCACGTTTCTCTTTTGAGACTCTTGGCTAAATTCAAGATCCACTGAATTGATGAAATTGTCGATGTGACTGCCCGCAATTTCGACTGTAAGTATAGTAAAAGATTTTACTCCGAATATCTTTTTCATGACAAATCGCAAACCATTGCTCACTGCACCTGACCTCCGCTCCTGCCCCTTCTGATACGTGTATGCCGGCCGGGAAACTAGTCTAAAGGACGAAAATTTGAAAATTTCAGAAAGAAGCGTCCTAACATGCAATCTGGCGTTATGCACAGGTGCTACCTTTTGTAGTAAAATTTCGAACCTGACATATTTGAATATTTTTTTTTTAAAATGGCATCACTAAGGGGGTTTGGGGAAACATTCCCTCCACTTTGAAAATTTCTGAGAAAATATTTTTAATGCAATCTGGTGCCAGATACGCTATCTTTTGAAGTAAGACTTATGTTACTAAATTACGATTTTTCAGGATACAAAAAATGGTTTCGGGGGGGGGGGGGGGCATGGTCCAATTTCCCCCTGCGTACGCCAGTGTTCAACCCCGACTGTTTATGGAACCTAAACTGAATATACATTAATGAAAACTTAATAGAAGGGTTTAAGGTCACACTACATTTTAATATGTTAGAGGGGAACTTATTCTTTGCATTTCGGTGAAATTTGTAGTGAAATCCGATGTATGGCTATCAAGATGCGAGCTGTTGAGGTTGTCACATTTTCAACAAAAAGTGAAATTGATACAAACACTTATGACATCATATTCTCACATTAATGAACGATCTTTTGTTTTTCTTTAAAATCTACAACCAATCCTTTCCTCAACAATCTCATGTTACTAGAATGGGATGTCTTAAGTGGCATGAGAACTTTACATATGTTGCATTCCTTACGGGGTGTTCCTATAACTATTTATTTCAAGGCCGACACAACAGTCTAAAAATGAAAACGAAGCATACCTTGTCAATGTGAGAAAGTGATGTAACCTCTGCCGCCCTCAAATTCACTGTGGAAATCTAATGACTCCATTTAATGATATCTCGAGAAATACATGTACTATCTAAATGGAAGTTTCACCACACTGTGAAGATTCGATTCTTCTCTCACGTAAGAAAGTTAATTTTTTGCTTTTATTTCCACTTTTGGTAATTTTGCAGGTCTTTACAATCATATAAATTTTATCTAAGAGTATTTCTGATTTGGTACCCTGAAAAGGGAAATGTAAGGAACCTTAACCAATTTTCTGTTTCCCCCTTTTGGGGAAATCAGATAGCAAAAATGCGACCCAAAAAGGTTGACATTGTTCAGACTCTTTGGTTTTCTAAAACGACTTCCTATTGGCAAAACGTGGTCACGTTTTATGATTGACCAAATACTTAGAAAATAAAGAAGAATGCGTAGAGTAGGTGTATAAATTCTTTGTTTTATTTCATGCAAAGTAAACTATATTTCATTCCATAAACACTGTGCTTTTCATCCTTCCAACATCCTGGAAAAAGTGTTTGAAGTGGATTACCGTAACTTCAGTCAAATATTTCAAATATGACCTCAGTGGCGAAGCTACTGGGGGGGGGGGGGGTCAGGGGGCAAGTTGCCCCCCTGGAAAATCAGTTGGGGAAATGTGATGAAAATGGGGAAATTTCATGAAATGATATGCCCTTTTTCCAATTCTCAAAACTTTTTTTAGAATAAGAAATTGTGAGACATTTCTCATACATAATTCGTATTTTCATGCAACAAATTAACCCAGATTTCGTCAGTGTCGCATGAACCGGCCCAAATCGCGTTCCAAAGAGATGTCCTTGCCCCGCGGCAGATTGAATGTTCTCTTGTATATGCACGGGTGTTATGACCAGTGCGTTCCAGTGCACAGTAAGCTGTTATTCAGGAATTTATCAACAGCTGAAGCTTTTTTCCAAAAGTCCCACGACTCTCTGGCAAAGAGCCAGGGGTGAAAACCAAGCAATACTCCCAAAGGAGTTCTGCTCCCAAAAGGAGCTACGTCCCTAAGGGACAACTCAACTCAACATGACCAAAGTTTTCGGAATAGCTGTTCTCAGCAGCTGAAGCAGTACAACTAACACTGAAAGGTTGTAAACCCGAACTTAAGAATTTGATCACCTTGTACACAGTCTCTTGGTTAACACTTTTGGAATTCAGTGAAAGGATGTAAAAACCGAAAAGTCACTGACGTAGACCCCCGATGTTTTCATGTTTACTTAGCCCAATCCGTACAGGCTAGTTTGGGAAAATAGCTCTCTGCTCACTTGGGGTGTAACAATTAAAGAGTCCATGAATATCTTGTCCTAAGCTAGAACTTACTCGGTGAATGCAGCCTTCTATACTTAACAGACTGCTGTTCAAACAGGATATCCTGTGTGATCGAGCCTCCATTAGGCCTCCTTTCAGTGGCGTACGAAGGGGGGGGGGGGATTGGGGAATGCCCCCCCCCCTCTCACGGATGCCATTTTTTTTTTGTTCTTAAAAATACGTAGCCATACTTTAGTTGAACAGATTTTACTTCAAAAGATAGCATATGTGGCACCAGATTGCATGTGAGGCCACCCAATTTTTCAAAACTTTTCAAAGGGGAAGGATTGTCTCTGCCATCCCCTCAGTGAGATGCCAATTTTTTAATGTCTACAAATAGGCAAATTCTGTCAAATTCCAATTTTAACTTAAAAAAGGTAGCCTCTGTTTCCCACTGGTGGCACCGATTGCCTCTAAGGACACCTAACTTTTTAAGAATTTTTAAAGGGGAGGACCCACCCCATAGACTCCCTTCCCGGCAGGCATAGACATACAAGACGGTGACAGGGGAGTGGAGGGTGTTCAGGTGCGGTGAGAAATAGAGATGTTAGGGGTAAAAGCATTAACAGATGGGAGCTCGATCAGTCACAGAAATTTTCATCAATTCAGCGGATCGTCAATTTAGCCAAGTTAGTTAGCTTTGCAAACAAAATCTAAAGATAAAAACTGCATGTTTAGATTCTCTTTACAAGCATGAATACGCAATTTTTGGCCATCTGATTTTTCGAAAATTTCTCTACGCTCCGCCCCAGTCAATGGTGGCGCTCCGCTAAGTTAATCTTCATGGCAGAATAACGTTTTTGACCAAGAAAAACCGCAAATTAAAATGCTCACTTTCGCCTTTATACCGATCGATGCTCTTTTATCTTGACTCCTAAAAGGATGCAAATTTAATGACAAGTTGTACTTCGTAAGATAGCGTAAATGGCATAAGAATGCACGTAAAGACAAAAAAAATTCCGTTTTATCCTCATGAACCACCACAATTCAACTTTTAACACTGTTCCTGTCATAGTCGAAAATCTTTCACCATTTTTGCATCAAGGCTCCTTGAAAACGCCCCCTCCCCCACACTGGCGATCACTCAACATACTGCATGCTCCCCCTTCATAGAAATCCTGTGTACGCCATTGCGTTAGTACGCACAAATAAAACAGATATTGCTGACCAAAATAAATATGCTAAGGTGTTATTTCTCAGTGCTCTATATTATACTTAAAGATTAAAATACAGGTAATATTATATAATGACATGGTAATGTATTTATACTTGTAAATTTGCATATTTTATTTGAAATACATACACATTTACCGGGAAAAGTTTTGGTGAAATTTCACACCTTTGCCCCTTCTGGAAAATATCCTAGCTACGCCACTGTATGACCTGGTATACAGCAGGGAATGTATTTAGAAGTCCTTTCAGAACAAGCTTTATCGTCTCATTACCCACATTTTGTTGGGTAAAGCGCATTAACCTGAATACTTGATTAAATGTGAGTTGCTTGCGATCTTGCAACCTTAATTTGGCTGTTTTTGATTTGTACGTATTAAGAACAATTGGGTAGATTATCATTCGACTATTGTTTAGCATTACATTGAATTATTATATACTGAGTACTGAATTGACTCAAAATATTTCCAGCATTCTATTAATCTGCGTGTTGTATACGATGTTCTGTATGATAATCAGTTATGCATAATCATTTTCAAAGTCTGGGTTAGGCTTTAAGCCTTACATTTGTGTTAGAAAATACCCAGGAT